>CM062818.1:1952296522-1952834488 GCA_031772625.1 Pinus tabuliformis
TGCAAGTTGTGCAGTGGAGACCATTTAAATCATCTCTGCCCTAAGATTGAAGATGCTCAACGCTTGTTAGGACAATAAGGGACTTCTAGTTCTCAGGCTGTGTTAACAAACCCTTTTCCCCAAGGGCAGCAACTTCTTGCTGGCGCGAGTTCAAATCCTGGTACCTCCACAGGGGGAAACCAGGAAGGGGATAAATCATCGAATGTTTTCATGATGGGTTCTAATGTTCATGTGACTACTCAGTCACGTGATTTTGGTGAAGCCGAAACTTCCAAGGAAAATACTGTTCCTGGAAATACCGACCTTCATATTGAGTGACCCCCTGTTGAGACTATACCACGGATAGCGAAAGGTTCCGCTAAACGCGCGACTATTAATCCTAATGCCAGGGCGGCCCAGAATTACTCCATTGTGGAGGATCTGGCTCAGAGTCCATGCACCATGTCTGCTTTAGAGGTTCTCCAGTCATGTCCGGCTCAGCGAAGTGCTTTACTTTTTGTGATTGGAGCAGTCGATCCAACTAATTCTTTAGTGCTCACTTTTGACATGTTAAATGTCAAAAAGCGACTCCCTCATCATATGACTTTCCAAATAAAGTCTACATACCGGAAAATCAACATTTTTCGTATCGTTATAGATGAAGGAGCTTCCACGTGCATCATGTCGATGTCATGCTGGAAGGTTATTGGATCGCCTTTGGCTGTTCCTTCACCCACCGTCTTGACTGCAATTGATGGTCATTCTCATAAGCCGCATGGGATTATCTCGGCCTTTCCTATATGTGTTGGGGGAAGGTCGTCAATATTGAAGTAGAAGTCATAGATGCTAACCTAGACTATAATCTCCTATTAGGAAGGAACTAAGTATACGAAATGGACGCCATTGTTTCGACTCTGTTTCATGTCATTTGCTTTCCTCATGAGGGGAAAATCGTTAAGGTTGATCAAATGGATTATTGTCCAGTTGATCCTCAAGCAAGTTCTGACTCTACTATTCCTTTAGTGGATAACCCTCGCCCGCCTACTGAGAATTTAGGAGTTGGAATGTATTCCTCATTGATGGGTACCTTTGATCTTCCCTCTCCTTTCGCTAAAATCAATGCCATTTCATCATCTAAGGAGTCTCCTCGTGAAGAGTTCTTTTGAACTCGTTATTTTTCAGACCCTTGGACCTTGCCTTCACCTACGACCGCATTAGTTGAAGGACAAGTAAATGGAATGGCATTCCCTATATCTGTAGCTGAGCTTAGATATCAGTCTATCATAGACTCTTCAGACAACCACTCTGCTCCTTTTTCCTAAGAGGAGTTAGATGGTGATGTGGCCCCAGTTTGGAGCCTTGATTCTACCTCTGCCTTGGACTGCGTAGATTCAGTTTTACCTTCTGAAGAAGCAATCCTCGAAGCAATGATGGGTATAGATCGACCTTGGGAAGACTTACACCATCGTTCATACTTTCTTCCTCCATTGCAGGAAGTAGAATCTAGATTCTCCGAGCTCTTCACTAGTGATGTTTGTACAGTGTCAAACCCTTTGGCTCCAGAACACATTCTTGTCGAAGGTAATATGTCAGTGATTTCAAAAACGATACCTATAAACATCTCTAGGGACCCTAACGTGATTGAGAATCTCTTCATCGGAATTTAATGTTCCCCTGAAGAAATTAAAATTTACACCGACCTATTTAAGGAATTTAGAGATGTATTTGCTTAGTATTATGAGGAAATGCCTGGCATTGATCCTTCTATAGTTCAACATGAGATCAAGACGTACGAAAATGCCAAACCGGTTCGTCAAAGGCTTAGGCCAGTTAACCCTAGGAAAGCAGCAGCTATCAAAGTTGAAGTTGAGAAGCTGCTAAATGTGGGTTTCATATACCCTGTTCCTCTTACTGATTGGGTTTCTAATCCAGTCCCTATGGATAAAAAGCAAGGAAAAATCCGAGTATGCATCGATTTTAGGGACTTAAACAAGGCTTGTCCGAAAGATAATTACCCCACGCCATTCGTTGATCAGATTATCGACGAGTGTTTGGGTAATGAGATTTTTTCCTTCATGGATGGTTTTTTGGGTTATAATCAAATTTCTATCCGTCCTGAAGATCAACATAAGACCGCCTTTATATGTCCCTGGGGTACCTTTGCATATAGAAAGATGCCTTTTGGTCTTAAAAATGTTGGAGCCGCTTTTCAGCGGGCCATGTCATATGCTTTCCACGACATCAAACATATCATCGAGGCATACTTGGATGATCTTGCTGCTCGTTCTCGAAAGAGAACTGATCACCCTAGTCATCTTCGATTGGTTTTTGAGCGATATCGTTTTTATAAAATCCGGTTGAATCCCAACAAGTGCGTTTTCGCCGTTACGTCCAGTTCGTTGTTAGGGTTCATTGTGTCAAATGAATGGATTCGGGTTGATCCCTTCAAGGTTGAGGCAATAGTTCAGTTGCCTCCCCTGTCCTCGATTCTGCAACTTCAAAGTCTTCAAGGGAAGGCTAATTTCTTAAGACAGTTTATAGAAAACTATGCCGAGATCACTAAAGGGTTCATGCGTTTGCTACGAAAAGGAGTTCCATTTGTATGGGATGACTTTGCGCAGTGACCATTTGATGCTTTGAAAAAGGCATTAGTCTCTGCCCCGCTTTTGAGTCCACCGGATTATGGTAGAGACTTCCTTTTATATCTAGCTGCAGCAGAATCAACCATTGGTATGGTTCTCATTCAGGAGGACAATGATCTCACCAAGCATGTGATTTATTATTTGAGCCGAGGCTTAATAGGTCCTGAACTTCGCTATTCTCTGGTTGAGAAGTTGGCCTTGGCAGCTGTCCATGCTGTCCAGCGGCTCCGTCATTATATCTTGCTACACAAAACTTTTGTCTTAGCGGCAGTCAATCCATTTCAATTTGTCCTCAGTAAGCAACTGATTGGGGGCAAATATAATTGATGGATAGTCATTTTGCAAGAATTTGATCTCGAGTCCTTGTTTGCAAAGTCTAAGAAATCCATGGTTTTCGCGCAGCTAATTTCTGAGCTACCTTGTGGAGAGGATACTATTTATGAGGAAAGTTTTCCTGACGAACATTTATTCCTCATCTCTTCACTCGACCCTTGGTATGGAGATATCATTGTCTATCTCCAGACTTCAAAGTTTCCCTCTACTTTCTGAAAGGATGAACGTCAAAAATTACGTCACCTGGCTAAAAACTATGTTATCATTGGTGACACATTATACCATTGAGGGGTTGATTCAATCCTTCGACGGTGTTTAACCTTAGAGGAAGCAGATTCAGTGCTCAATGACTACCACAGTGGAGCTTGTGGTGGTCATCTATCAGGGCTTGCTACAGCCTAGTGCATCTTACGTGCCGACTATTTTTGGCCTTCACTTTTTAAAGACTGTGTGGAAGTGGTCAAACACTGTCACCCTTGTCAAATTTTTACTCGGAAGATGTGCGCGCATCTAGCTCCTCTTTTTCCCGTTGTCACCATCGGTCCCTTTACTAAGTGGGGTATTGATTTTACGACTTGTAATCCACCTTTAGCAGCGAATCACAAGTACATTATCGTGGCTGTAGAATACTTTACGAAGTGGGCTGAGGCCATGCCTACTTATAAGAACGATAGTGACACGACAGCATTGTTTCTTTTCAATCAGGTTATCTCAAGATTCGGTATCCCGAGAGAGATTGTCACTGATCATGGCAGTCATTTCCAGAATCAACTGATGTCTGAATTGGCTCTCAAATTAGGTTTCCGGCAGGAGCATTCGTCTCCTTATTATCCTCAGGCCAATGGATAGGTCAAGGCAGTCAATAAAACTCTTAAGACGATCCTCCAATGTACAATCGACAAAAATCGATCCAGTTGGCACATTATGTTGTATTCGGCTCTTTGGGCATACCGAACCTCCGTGAAACGGCTACTTGTTTTACACCTTTTCAGTTGGTTTATGGGATGGAATCCATCTTTCCGGTTGAATGTGAAATTCCATCTCTTAAATTAGTTGTTGAGCTCCTTCCAGAGACTTCGAGTCTCGAAGAGCGCCTAATTCACTTGGAACGTCTCGATGAGCAGCGTCGAGATGCCGCCACGGTGAATGAGGCTCATAAGAAAAGGGTTAAAACACAGTATGATAAATCTATCCGTCCTCGAGTCTTTTTTGAAGGTGACCTTGTCCTGGTCTATGACCAAGATAAAGACACCTTGGGGGCAGGCAAGTTTAAGCCTATGTGGTACGGTCCTTTCATTATTAAACGAGTTTTAGAAAAAGGGTCATATGAGTTAATCGATTTTGAGGGAAACAAGCTGGCGAAGCCCCGAAATGGGCTCTAATTAAAGAAGTACTTTGCTTAGTTTTGGCCAGGCAATGGATTCTTTGTACTTTATGTATATTTGTACATATATCATTGAGAGTTTTTTGATATCAGCACTTTTTGGTCTGCTGCGGCAGGTGTTGATGGATGACTTGGTCTATTTTGGGTTTACCGATGGTGCTAGTCGGCACACTCGGAATCTCGCTTCCGCAGCTTGGGTACTCTATTAGCCAACTAGTCAATTGATGGTATCAAGAGGCGTATGCATCAGTCCTGCTTCAAACAATATGGCTGAGTATACTGCCGTTATTAATTTATTATCTGAGGCAATCTCTCATGGGATCGACTCGTTGGCAGTGTATCTTGATTCTCAATTGATAGTGTCTCAATTAAATAACATTTATTGGGTAAGGGATCCATCTTTATATCACTAGTATTTAAGGGTGAGGTTGTTGCAAAGATCATTTACTTACATTAATTATTTGCACATTCCAAGATCTCATAATTGGTTAGCTAATTCTATCGCTAATAAGGCATTAGACTGGCACATCAATCATTCATCACAATAAAATCAAGCATCAAAAAGTCAAACTGTATATATATATATATATCATAAAGCGTCTCGACTGTACATATGTGTGTCCAAAAATATACAAAATTGGGACTCAAATGCCCATAATCATGTCCGGCATATCTAATGCCCCGGCTCAGGATGAGCGGCTAAGTATGTAACTATCACATTGGCCACACGCCGAAAAGTGCGAACCCAGTCACGTGGCATGCCAACCACATGACGCTGCATATCCTTAGGAAGGTCCTCTATGGCAGCCATTGGTACTCGACATCTTAGTCTCGCCAAGTGTCGCTGGACGTTGTTTAGAGTCCATTCTGTATCAGCAGCCGCCTCTTCGGCTCCTCGGCCGCGCCATCCATGCTGCGGGAACCCATCTAGTCGTACCAGCCCAATGTCTGAAACATGATCATCATATCAGTCATTTGAATCTCATCAAAAAAATATTTTTCAAAATTCATCAAAAATATTTGAAAAATCCAAAAAATCATAAAATCAAAAAATTCTTACCAATATCGCCCCATCCTGCGTTCGGTGGTAACGCTAGATCAGGATCTCCTCGGAAATCCAGCACAACATAGGGGTAGTCATCCATGACGATGATCTGCTGATCCCACCAGGTGAAGAAGTCATCATCGAAGGCAGTCCTTGGGACCTCCCCACCCCCCAGACATTTCATCAGATCAGCCCATCGGCCCATGTGTGGATTGCGTGGGGTGCTGATGGAAACTGCTACCCTAGGGCAGAGTGCGGGAACCTTCTCGAAAAAGAAAGTGAACAGGATAGTCCCACATCCAAAGTTTTTGGTCTGTCCCCTCCTAATAGAAGTGAGCTGGCTCTTCATGTTGGCCAGAAGAGGAGTACACCAGTCGAACACAGTAGTGAGACAGTCAACTGCCACGCTCATGGTCAACCGTGATGCCTGATGCAGAGAGGACAATCCATTCACTCGAGCTATGGTGAACAGGATTATCCTCAGCGATAAACTCGCCACATGTGTGATGGAAATCTGGCTCCCAACCTTCTTGGGATGTCCTGGGCAATATATCTGTACATAGTCCTCTATCGTGAGACTACTCCGTGTCCTGCCCCGGGAATGTACTACCTCTCCCCTTCGGGAAAGGCCCGTGATGAAACAGATGTCTTCCACTTCTACCCTGAGTGGCATCTGATCGATCATAAAGGCTTCCTCCTCGACGTCCCAATAATCAATGAGCATCTCAAGCAGACGTGTGTTTGCTTTCATATTCGGAAATTTGAATAATTTAAGCAAACCGCATCCCCGTAGGGCATCTAAAGCTCTTGGACTGTTCATAACTTCATTATCCACAGCTGCGTGCTCTCTTTCACGCCACATGACAGGCATTCTGAGGAAAAAATGATTTGTAACCATTAGTTTTTGTTTAAAAATGGTTCACGGCGTATACGCGGGTCCCTGTGCACACAGTCGCGTATAGGGCCCGTGTGTACGCGGGTTTCATATTACCAACCCGCGTATACGTCGTGGAGAAATTTTGGGCAAAAAATTCAATAGTGAAACATTAATCAAAAATCTTAAAACTAGTCACAATCAATTACAAGCTAAGTATAAGAGTTACATGGAGGTTTTTGATGAATTTGAACGGTTGAATCTGGCTATGGGAAGTTTGCTCCTTTTGCTCCAAATCCTTTGCTCTCAAACTCAAATGGTAAAAATAATGAGTCCAAAATCTCTTTTATAAGTTTTGAAAATGCAAAATTTTTTCAAAATTTTATTTTTTTTGGCCTAATGTGACTTTTAACTTGGGAGCTTGGAATGTCGAGATTGGTTTGTTTTTCAGGACATTTTAGACGTTTTTCAGTTTCGAGACGGTTCCATGACTGCTGACCCATCATGGCAGGTATCGTTTTCTCACTGGCATATAGGTTAGGGACACCATTTTTCCATTTCATTATGCATACTAGCCTCCATTTGCCAATACATCTGCCATAGGGTCGACCCCATTGTGTTATGGTTCGTAAGCCATCCTCACTCGCCGATTCTTTAAATCATGACACGATGGTAGAGCCATCCTTTACATGGGCATCGTAGTTAGCACCTCACTGACATTTGTTGCCCATGCTGCTCCGATTTGAGTAGGCTCGGGAGTCCTCTGTAGTTCCGCCATGACTTATGCGTTGAAGACTCATTCCTCTTTTCTTCTTTGCTTCGTTCTAGCCTTATACCCTAGAGGCTCCTTTGTGTTAAGTTGTACTACTGCATTGCATGTTGACCACTTGCACCTTTTGGCCTAGAGATGGCTTCACTTGGACTCATGTTTAAGCCAACTTTTGACCATGACGACTGCAAAATCAACCTTGCATACCTTTGACTTCTGCAGCTTGACACACCTTGACTCGTGGAAGGAACACACCTTTGAGTGTCATTGACCAGTTTTCACCTCCTTGCATTGAGCATAGGAATGTTCCATTCCCAGGAACTAGATCATCTGTTTCACCGACACTCGTTCTTTCCACTATATCATAGCATTCTTTTATTCTTTTTCAAGCTTAATAGAAAAAGACAAAAAAATTAAATATTCCAAAAAAAGAGCGGGAACGGGACATTATTTCCATTTATTGTTGCCAGCTAGAGTTAGTCGTGTCACCCTTGAACAAAGCACTCAAAACAAAGTCTCCTCGGTTTGGGCAGGATTTAGTTTGAATTAGGTACGCCTTAACCTTGTTATTGAGTCAGTTCTCCCCCGATTGGTTATCTCTTCCAATCATATGGAGGGTTCGTTCATGCCTCCTGCATGACGAACTTATACAGAGTCATCATATGCTGCCACATAGTCACATTGAGTCGTGCTTTTGTTCAAGGGAAGTTAGCCTGAGTTGGCCTTTCTGCGGTGTCTCTTGATTCATTTTTCAGTCGGCCATCCCTGGTTGTCAGTATCATGTCTATCATCACATCAGCTATATTGGTCCTTTACTCGTGCCGATTTGAGAAGGTCCCCATTGACTTCTTGTTGGTGGGTCTTGTCCTTATCGACGATGGAACCTTGCTCTGAGGACAGGCCTAGAGCTGCACCTTGGCCCTATTTTCATTATTGATAGGTCAGCTTGTGCTCAGCATCGATCAATATCATGGGTCTTTGACTGAGTGGTTTCCCTTGTGTTCGACATCAGCTTACATTATCGCACATTGGGATTTGTGCAGTACCTTGGTTTCCATTTGACCCTATTGGTGGATACCTTGCCTCTGTGTCAAATTTCATTATTGGTTGGTTCAAAGGTTTTCTGTCGTGCGCTAGCCACATCTTGTGTACGCTGGAAACGTACTTCGGTTCAGTTACTACATCTATTTCGTCCGATTCCTTCCACATTATTGGCCTACTAGTTACACTCGCGCTAGATTGATGAAGGATGCCTTAATGCCTTCCTTCTAGCGGATCTTTCCCTATCTACTCTGACTCATTGCTCTGGGGCAAAGATCTAGAGTCCATTTGGTAGTACCTTGGGGTTTGCAGTCATTAGTGGCAGATCCTTCACTATCGATAGTGGGAAACCATCATTATCTCCTGATCGATAGATTCTTACAGGTGTTCGATTCCAGCTCATCTATTCACACTTGTTAGATTGTACTGGGTACCTTGACGCTCATTATCATTATTGGTGAGTAGTCTCGCATTTGTTAACGGTATACATCAATGACCGTTAATCAAACGATTTCTCACATGGTCGACTTCAGATCATTTATTCCCATGGTGTAGAAATGTACCACGGCGGTCGGTGAAGACCTCAGGTATCAACATTCATTGGTTCACTTCACAGTTGCTTCTATTGCTGCTAGTTGATACCACTCCACCTTATATGTTGTAGTCAGTCATGGCGACATTCTATATGCTGGCACCTGAGTTTGCAGTGTAGTACCATCCTATTACATCATGTTCAGTTGGTAACTCTTGGGATCAGTCTTTGATATCAGTGATCCGTTGCATCTTTAAGCATCATTGACAGTCTTATATGTGATATTCATACATGTACTTGTTCATCACGATCAAATGATCCATTATGTATTTTCTAGTCATTTATACTTGTATACTTAGTGGATCCGCTTGTACTTGATATATGGACATGCTTTACTTTTTTTTAGCATGGGTATGCTCGCCTCAGACAATGTTTCTTTCTAATCTCCTTTGGTGGCTTGGCAGGCTGAATTCTGGTGAAGTCCTCCTCAGTTTTTGACAGATTTCCTTTCCATGTACTTGCATAATACATTTTAGCCATCATGTACCCCTTCTGACCTCATATATTAGGGGGCATCTGTTATAGCTCCAAATCTCACTCTTATGGTTTGTGATGCTGCACTCATGGCCTAGGGCAACCCCTCCTTCCAGACCTGGTCCTAATATTTAAAAAACAATGTTTTATCCCTTATACGCGACATTGCCCTGAGTTAAACACGTGTATACACGGGTCTGTGTATACCAAGCCGGCGTATATGTATTAAAAAACTTAAAAAAATATAAAACTCCTTATTTTCGGGCGGAGATCGCGGGTTTTACCTGCTGATCACCTCTTAGTGCCCGTGGCCCAACTGTTCCCAACCAACTCCCAACTAAAAAACTACTTTGGGAGAGGTATAAAAATACCTCAAAGGGAAGGCCTAAGGGAGGAGAGAAGAGAGAGAAAGGTTATTATGCTGAAATTTTCCCCTGACCAGGTCTGAAGTCCCTTGTGCCTTCTATACTTCCCCCATTTGTACAGGAAACCCTTGTTTCCTTGTGTGTTGATGTTCATCCACCATTTATGACATCATGGAGTGAGTCATGGAAGGAGTTTGTTAAAGGCTTGAGGCTGGAACGGATCCGGAAGGAAGCTTTGCTTGGAGCCTGCTGAAGGTGACTCAGGTGAAATTATTCCTTTTATGTACTTTATTTGTCTATAATAAAAGAAACACATGTCTTGGTTCCCGATATAAATCTTCTTTATGTTTATGATATTCATGTGTAGAATTCATATGTAAATGGTTGTTTGGATTTCATAACTAACTACCTTTATTTATAACATGAAGATGGTTTCTTTATAAGGTTTTGTCCATATACTACTGTGTTCTTTGGAATTGGTTGTTTTGTAGGACAAAAGAGAAGAAGGGAACTCCAAGAAGGGTTTGGACCCTAAGGGCCTTCTCAAACGTAGGACCTAAGGTACGTACCCTTTACAATAGAATTTTCTTATAATAGCATAATGGTTGTGTGAATGTGTGTTTCTTTGAATAGATAACTTTCAGTCTGCTAGGGTTTCAACCCAAAAAGCCCTAGGGGAACATTTCCCTCCAATAGCTGGTAGCCTAGGAGTTGCAGCATCCTTGCTGCAATACTGGTGCTCATCATTTGGCTGCATTTATACCGTAAAATCATGAACAATGTCTTTAACAGTCACTTTCCAACTGGCTTGCGCGATTTCTCCTTGGGTAGCGCAACTCCCTTCGTGTTACCGCGAGCCCTGTGACACTTCCTTGATTCACATAATGGCCACCCAATAAGTAGTGTCTAAACTTATGGAGTGCGTATACCATGGCTAACCATTCACGCTCAGTGGTGGAATAGTTATTCTCCGCCTTGGATAACCTTCTTCTTGCAAACGCTATAGGATGGTCCAAGTCTCCTTCGCTAGCCTATGTTAGTACTGCTCCCAACGCTATACATGATGCATCGACATGTACATGAAACTCCTTCCAATCTGGGAAGACTAGAATCAGCATGGTGACCATCTTTTATTTCAATACATCCAAGCTCTTCTTACAGTCCTCATTCCAATAGAATGTGACATCCATTTTCAACAACGTTTCCATAGGTGTGGTGACTTGGGCATAGCCTTTGATAAAGTTTTTGTAATATCTTGTATGTCCTAGGGTAGCGCACAACTGTTTCACACTCCTTGGTGCTTTAAGTTAAGTATCACTGTGATCTTCACGGGATCTACTAACAGTCCTTGTCTACAAACGACATGACCCAGCAGGGTCCCAAAAGGAACACAAAATAGGCACTTCTTCAGATTGAGTGTGATCTGGTATCTTCGACAAGTATCTAGCATCAGGCACAAGCTTGCCACATGGTGTTTCACTAGCCCAAACATAGTCTAGTCATGAAAGTACACTTCCAGGAACTTATGAATAAATTCCTTGAACACTGCAACGACTATGCGCGAAAAAATTGCAAGCGTATTCTTCAATCTGAAAGGAATTACAGTGTACTCAAAACACCCCCACTCAGTCGCAAAGGTCATCTTGCTACTATCCTCTGGCATGATTTTGATCTGATGGTACCCAGAGAAACCATTAGTGAAGGAATATGTGTCCTGGCCACCTACATTGTCCAACACTTCATCTGTGGATGGAGTCGAGAAAGGATCATGTACACAAGCATCACTCAACTTCCTAAGATCTACGCATATCCTTATTTCATCCTTCTGCTTCTTTTCCTGTACCATCATTAGGCTTACCCAATCAGATTTTTCCACGGGCTCAATGATGCCTGCTACGAGCATCTTATCTAGCTCTATGTGTAGCTTCTCCTTATACTTCAGATTGAGACAGTAAGGTCTTTGCTTAAGCGGTTTCGTGTCGGGTTTCAATATTATCTTCATAACACCTAGGTCATCGATTATCCCTTTTAGATTCGTAAACTTCGTAGGGAATAAATCCTGGTATTTGCAGAGCAATTTAGTGACCTTCTCCACCATTGCATCGTCCCAGTAGTCTCCAATCTTCACGAATTTGGGCTTTGCCTCTGTACCAATATTTACCTGTTTTGTTTTTAGTGGCATAGCTATATAAGGATTCTCAATTTACGGTCCTTCAGCCTCGCGGTAACCTTCTGTTTCAGCGATGTTAACTTTTCATGGATCCTAATCTTCTTCTTCAGTAGTTATGTAATAGAATTCTAGCACGTGACTTAGCTGAGGAGTCCAATCTGGTTGAATAGGTCCAAGGGATCCTGTGGTATCTTAAATATTGCTACTTTTACTTCTTTTAGTACCTCATCAATACAGTCAAACCTGTATTCAATGCTGAATGTCATTATGAATCCCTCGTGGAAAATATCCCATTCACTTGTACTATAGAGAAGCTCTATTTCTAAGTACCAGTTCATTGGGATGACATCCAAGGTGTGACAGAATAAGTGCACCCATTCTAGTTGGGGCTTGGCTCCATAAGCCTGAGCCCATTTGGCCAAGTGCATGCGCAGATCATCCTGCCCATCATATTTTTCTATCATTCGTACCTTTAGCTTCCCAAAGTGCATTCTCATCATCCTCCTACATTCACGTGAATCATCAAAGCTACCCTTGTGCGTACCCCACCACCTTGCGGGTGTAGCGCGTAACGCCCAGTCTAAAGCTTAGAAGTGCTGCTTCTTTGGTACCTCCCTCTAGAATGCATCCAAAAAGATATCTACATCATTCAAGCCATCATAAGTGGGCAGACATCATGTTACAACTCAGTGTGGTTATTTCATGTAACCAATTCTGTCAGTGCTCTAATTCTTCATCAGAGATTGAGGTGCAGGAACTCTAGCGATCCCATGTAATTCGTCCATTGTTGGATTCACCCCATCTTGGTCTCGTGATGTTATCTTATAAATACAATATAGGTCGTCATCGCTCTCATAATCATGAACTGGTGATTTGAAAATGGGGCTCTCAGGATTCTTGTCTAACTTACAAGAACCTCTCCCACTTCCAAAGCTTTAAATTTTCCCAAGCCTTAATGATTAACCAATGCGGAATTAAGAAATGCTTGAAAATATGGGTGTATGCTTGCATTTTTTTCAGCTGATTATTTACTTTAATTTCTATTGTTTGTGTTGATATCTTGGGCTATGTCTCCTTGAGCTCTAGTTAACTTGACTAGGCTCCCTGGGATTATGACAATAGTTCTTTTACAAGTTCCACAATCAAGTCCAATGTTTTACACAGGAACATTGGGCTCAGAACACCATCTTATCCCTTGGCTCTTGGAGCTCTTTGGCTTTCTAGCTCTGGCTCTTGTCTCTAGCTCTAGCTCTTGCACTGGCTCTTGGCTCTGACTCTGGCTCTGGCTCTTTGGTGGAGGCTTTGGTTCTGGCTCTCAGCTCTCACTTCTGGCACTCACTTTGGCTCTTAGCTCTGGCTATGGCTCGCGTCTCTCTGCTCTGGCTTCTCTAAGCTCTTTCTCTCAGCCTTTGCATGCCTCTTTGAGTCGCTCAACCTCCAAGCAAATCCAACAACACTATGCTGCTATCAATTGAGCTCTTTGGCTTTTCATTCAACCTCCGAGTGACTCCAAAGACTCTCTACACATTCAAATTTTTCTCGCTGTTCCCTCTACTCTCTTCTTCTGTCCCCCCCTTCTCTATCTCTGTCAGTCTGTGGCTTTAAGCCATCTACTTCCTGACTATTAGTTTCCGCTTTCAGCTCTCTCATTCCCTATCTCTAACCGTTTTAATCCCTTCTTTCGTCTGTTATAGTCACTGCATCATCCCTCACAAGGAAGCGACCACCTATTCTATAATGGATAAGTGTTAGGTTCACCAGAAACACTCGATCAATTGAAATGACCATTATTTCTATTTACTCCAAGAATGCCCATGAAACACGAATCTCTACCAACTCATCGTCCATGTTGGACTTCAAATATTTATGCGTTGTAGCTTATTTCTCCCTCCACATTTGGTCTCCCATTGGGTGAAATATTTGCCATTAGATCTAGGGCCTCTAGATCCTACAGTCATCGCTCTTATCACGTGGTTGACTTGCTCGATCGTTAGCCCACAATGAGAGCAATTTTCTCTCTCATCTACCGGACACACATCATTCAACATATGGCATCACTTGGTCCTCTAACAAACCCACTTACCACCCAAAATGCCTCCGATATTCTGCCATTTTTCGAGCGCGGGACCCATCGGTCAGTTTCAACACTTTTCCCACAGTTTTTCGGTTCTCCTTGTGACCGAGCGCTTAGGACTTTTCCTTCTCTAGGGGTTTTTCCAAGCGATGCACGATTTAGAAACAACCTCCATTTCTGGGTTTGAGCTTCCCAACTGCCATTTTTGCACCATGCACAGTCTCCATGGGCCAATAGTCAAGTGCTTTGACCGAAGGTCCTCATTGCTCCATGTTGGATGCAAATTACCATTATTTAGAGGTTATTTCTGATAAGCGCGATATCCACAATACTTTGAACTTTGGCATGACTTTATTTATAGAGTTTGGGTAACTTTAAGAGGGTTTAATGATCCAATTCGGATCATGCCTTCCCACTAAAAGAACTTTTGGTCCACCAAAAGACTGATATACTAATCTGAGCAGTAATGAGAGTAACAACACCCTCTTCTTTCAGCCTCCCTACACTTGCCTTTGCATAGTGCCTCTGAACCACAATCTTTAACCACTTCCCTTCTTGGATGGGTTGGTCGTCTTGGGAAGAACTGTTTTCCTCCTTGACTTCATGCAGAACTTCTGCTGTGAAGTTTACAGAAGGTAGTTTGAACTTCTTTTCCTTGATCCTTGATCCAAGGTGGCTCAAACAAATGTGAAGTACATCTGCTCCACAAAAATTTCATTTGTACTTGTTTGAAAAGCTGCCAACAACAGCTGTTAAGAATAGCAGGTATACAGACACAACTACATGGGCTAACTCCTACTTCAACAAAGAAATAGATTTCACATCTTGTGAAGCCTTCCATGTGTTATATCTGCATACAAATGATTAACTCGATAACAAGGTAATAAAACATGCCTTTAAAACAAATGACCCTTTAGGTCAAGCATGTAGAAAAAGACCTTGAGGACTCTTTTCCAAAAGATGAAACACTTCATCATTATCTCCATTTTGGAGACCAAGTTAACTTCTTCCAAGCCAACATTACATGCATCTCATGCTCATGCATGCATTCCATCTATCAACTTCTGCTTAAGTACACTGTACTTTTGAAGCTGAAATGAGCATATTGTTGCAGAAATAAAGTGATTTTCCTACACAACGTCTTTCTATTTACCATTTTGGTAAGATCCTGCAACTTGCATTTATTCCAAAATGAATTGCAAATAGATGCATCAAAGGACATGCAATCTTAATTGGATAAGAATTCTAACCATATCTTACCAATCCATTTCAAAGGTCCCTCCTTGGTTTGCACATCAACATCAATATGTGAATCATCCTGAAACACATCAATCATGGAATCTTTATTTCCATCCTTGCCATTTTCTTTTTCCACCTTCTCCTTCAACTTTGGTGGAAGCAGTGTTGGATTCAAAGTCCAACACCTTTTAGTAAGATGCCCTTGCTTATGGCAATAAGTGCAAGACATTTGCATCCTTTTGACAACATGATTTGCCTTGTCTTGTGGACCTTTGGCTGCTTGCTTCTTTTCCTTCAAAAGTTTCTTGTATGTGGCCATCCTCTTCCAACATCCAAAAACATAATGGTTATCCAAACCACAAAAGGAACATGAAATTCTTTTTCCATGCTTTACAAAATAAAAAAGAATGTGTTTAGAACCATATTTATACCTGCCTCTTTCACCTTTATTGCCTTCATGAGGAGGTGAGACAAATGAAGAAGTAGCTCCCTTTGGAACACTATCACTTTCTTCAAGGTTGTCAGAGTTTCCAAAAATCTCTAGTTCAAGTATGTGCTTTTGAACACCTGCATCATGCGAATGATGTTTCGAGCTATTGCATTCCTCCTAAATACAATCCTCACACTTCTGAGGTAGAGGACCTGCAATGAAACTCCTTTTGGGAACTGTTTCAATGGACTTCATGGCAGCTTTGGAACTCTCCATAAGACTATCCATAGCCAAGACCCAAATTCTTAGGCCTTTCCTCAACCATTATGGGCTCAACTATACCTTGTGCATGTTTTCCCAATCCTTTTTGTTCATAGCCCATCTTGGACATTAGCTTGGACCCTATGCCTCCAGTATGTTTTTCAAAAGAACCAATACAAGAATTCTTAGAAGAATTTGAAGACAAACATGAATGGTTTACCTCTTCTTCAAGCTGATACTTGGCTAAGTCTTCTTTTGCAACAAAGAGTTGTGAATCCAACTCATGCATCCTTTTCAGGTTCATACTTGCAATATGAAGTTGCCTCTCCATTTCCTGCAATTTTCCAGAAAGCATCTGCTTCTCTTCCTCCACAAAATTCAATTGCTCTCTAAGTATGCTACTTCCTTCCATCCTCATACATTTCTCTCACCATATCCATCATGGTGGACAAGTCTTGCTTCCTGTTTCCATCAAAGGAACTTGTGAAGAAAGAAGAATTTGAGGAATTACTTATAGAATTTGTCATTATGCCAATGAACGAAAGAACTTGAAACAAGATTGATAAAGAGCTTACTCAAGCAACCTTTTGCAATACCTCTTGTGCTTCAAGGGTTGCTTTGAGGTCTTTTGGGGATAAGAAGAATGCCTTCAACCCTTCTTCCTTCTTGTCCTTCCTGGACTGAGCTATCAAATAAATTTCCCTTCACCTCTACAAACTCAAACAATAGTCAGTCTGCAAAGGAGCATACAATCAATCAGACAATCAATCCATGACTGCCCAAACACCTTTTGGACAAGCAATCTTTGCCCTGTCAATCAAGCATTCTGATAAAACCTTCTTTGAAGGTGGGGTTAATCAATCTTAAGCTTTGATACCACCTGATCTGAAAATGGGGCTCTCAGGATTCTTGTCTAACTTACAAGAACCTCTCCCACTTCAAAAGCTTTAAATTTTCCCAAGTCTTAATGATTAACCAATCCAGAATTAAGAAATGTTTAAAAATATGGGTGTATGCTTGCATTTGTTTCAGTTGATTATTTACTTTAAAATCTGTTGTTTGTGTTGATATGGGAATGTGCTTAAACTGATGTATAAATGCATATAATAGTAGTTAAAGCAGCAGTAAAAAATAAAACACATAAGACAACAATATAATATGGAGTTCACCCTAATATCTTAGGCTACGTCTCCTTGAGCTCTAGTCAACTCGACTAGGCTCCCTGGGATTACGGCAACAGTTCTTTGACAAGTTCCACACTCAACTCCAATGTTTTACACAGGAACATTGGGCTCAGAACACCATCTTGTCCTTTGGCTTTCTAGTTCTGGCTCTTGGCTTTGGCTCTATCTCTTGCATTGGCTCTTGGCTCTAACTTTGGCTCTGGCTCTTTGGCGCGAGCTCTGGTTCTGGTTCTCAGCGCTTGCTTCTGGCACTCGCTTTGGATCTTGGCTCTGGCTATGGCTTGCGACTCTCTGCTCTGGCTTCTCTAAGCTCTTTCTCTTGGCCTTTGCATGCCTCTGTGAGTCGCTCGACCTCCAAGCAACTCCAACAACAATATGCTGTTGTCAATTGAGCTCTCTGGCTTTTCACTTGACCTCCAAGTGACTCCAAAGACTCTCTGTGCATTCAGCTTTTTCTCGTTGTTCGCTCTCCTCTCTTCTTCTGTCCTCCCCTTCTCTATCTCTGTCAGTCTGTGGCTTTAAGCCATCTGCTTCCTGACTGTTCATTTCTACTTTCAGCTCTCTCGTTCCCTACCTCTGTCTGTTTTAATCCCTTCTTTCAGCTATTACAGTCACTGCATCACCCCTCACAGGGAAGCGACCACCTATTCCGTAACGGATAAATGTTAGGTTCACTAGAAACACTTGATGGTTTGAAATGACTGTTATTTCCGTTTACTCCAAGAATGATCGCGAAACACGAATCTCTGCCAACTCATCGTCCACGTCAGACTTCAAATATTTATGCACCATAGCTTATTTCTCCCTCCAAATCCGGTCTCTTATTAGGTGCAATCTTCGCCGTTAGATCTAGGGCCTCTAGATCGTACGGTCATCGCTCTTATCGTGCGGATGACTTTCTCGATTGTTAGCCCGCGATGAGAGAGATTTTCTCTCTCATCCATCGGACATGTGTCATTCAACGTATGGCATCGCTTAGTCCTCTAAAGAACCTGCTTACCACCCAAAACGCCTTCGATATTCCACTGGTTTTGGAGCGCGGGACCCGCTGGTCAGTTTTAGCACTTTTCCCATGGTTTTCTGGTTCCCCTTGTGACCGAGTGCTCAAGGCTTTTCCTTCTCAAGGGGTTTTGCCCAGCGATGCACGATTCAGAAACAACCTCTATTTCTAGGTTTGAGCTTCCTAACTGCCATTTTTACGCCATGTACAGTCTCCATGGGCCAACATTCAAGTGCTTTGACCGAAGGTCCTCGTTGCTTCGTGCCGGATACAAATTACCATTATTTAGAGGTTATTTCTGATAAGCTCAATATCCAGAAGACTTTGAACTTTGACATGAGTTTCTTTATAGAGTTTGGGTAACTTTAAGAGGGTTTAAGGATCCAATTTGAATCAACTGGTTCAATATAGTTTGATCCTTTAGCAAGATCTACGGGTACTATTATGCAAAGCGATTTCTTTTCAAATATCATATTTCGCTTCTTCAGGTTGATTACCTCGTTCATATCAGTAGCCCAATCAATTCCAAGCAGTAGAGGATAGGGGTTGCTGTCATCCACAATTTCTATTACCTCAAAGTCAGCCAACGCACTTGTGCCTTCAATATCTACAGTCACCCCATGGGGATGATCTTCTATTGATTTTCCATCCTCAACTGAATCAGAGACCACTGTCTAACCCTAGATCCAAAATAACCTGATCCATTTCATACTCTCCTATCTGTGTGGTCAGCCTCATGTCTCATCATATCATTATGTTAAACTTACTAATATTTTGTACTATGTGTGATTCACCCGGAGTGTTTCTGGCGCATCTATTTATAAGCTCCTGTAATCCCATCATAGCCTTGCTGTCATGCAAAAACTTCATGCAGGTCTCTAGAAAGGTTGTAAGCATAGAAGGGTCCATTTCCTGATCAAGCTTATCCTTGCTCCCTGATGTGGAGGCCTCAACAAAGCTCTTCTTCACTTCCATGAATTTTTTGCATGCGCACTCCAAATCGAAGTCCGCCTCCTTCGCTAGAGCTTTGCGAACCCATGCGTTGTCTTCAGATTGTTTCCCCTTATCATCCCCTATTGCAACTCCACTTTGGAGCATTATATTCACATTCAGATCCTCTTTGCATGGCTCAGACCTCATCATCTACATGTTCTGAGTCGGTTGAGGGGGTAGCACCCCTTTTTCACGTATCCTTGTTATTAGTGTAGGACAGTTCTCCATTTCATGATCAAACAGGGTGCAATATTTACATAATGGATGCATTGGGTTAGTGCGATTACTGACATAGTGTTCTGGTCCTCCGCAATTGTAGCATATTAGCTATCCTCGACCTCTACCAGGTCCTCCTCCGCCTTGGCCTCGTTCGTGCCCTTGAAAGCCTGTTCATGCCATCACTGCGCTTTGGTCAGGGGGTCGTGTCTCTGCTTGAACCCTATAGGCAGGTGTTCTATCCATCATCAATTCATAACTTCTACAGTTTCTCTCATCATGCCCTACCGACCTATAGAAGTTGCAGAAGAGTTGTTGTGGTGTTTGTACACTTCTGCAGCAAATGACAGTTATCCGTCATATGTTTTCTTGCTACTTGACATATAGTGCACCACAATGTAGGCCCAGCGCTTGGCCTTACTTGAGTTTTTGTCCTCAAAGGAATCGGTCTCCCTCCTATAATGTAGTTCGCAAAGACTGAGAAATGGTATTTGTCATGCCCCTAACCCTTACATTTTAGGCACCATACCTCTTCTTGCACCTCTGGCTGAATTGTTCTGTCCTACTTTAAGCTTTGTATTTCCATAAAAAGGTTTTGCAATTGTGCATCGATCTACTGAACCCCCAAATTTAGATCCTGCATCAGTGCTTCATGCAGTCTCATTGCAATCTCCAAGGCCTCTGCCTGAGTTGTTATCTTCTATTGTGACAACACAACCCTTAGGTGTGGTAGGAGCGAAACCACGAACCATTCACGGTGTTGTCAATCTATTAAGTTCATATTAGCTTCATGGATTTTAGACTTCAACCTCTGATCTAATTCCCACGGTGTCTTGCCCAGTTTCATTGTGATTTCCTTGATCCCCACAATTGATTGTGCCTCAGATGTAGGCCTATTGAATTCTTTATTCAGCACAGTTTGGATGTTCTCCACTCCAGTGTTTGGGTTATCATTAGAGTACTTGATGTACCAGGTTAGTGCATGATCCTATAGAGCAATAAAAAATGTCGCTTTCTTCATGTTATCATCTTTAACACCCTGAGCTTCCCATACAACTTTCACGATGAACCAGAACTAGTCTGGGTCCTCATTTCCCAAGCCTTTAAACAAAGGAAGCCTTACTGAAATTTCCATGCTAAATTTTGGTGGAGGCAGTGGTGGTATGGGTGAAGTCATAGGTGATGGTGGTGAAGTTGGAGGTGGTGTGGGTGGAGGTGGCAGTCGCGGGGATCCTTGTCTTATTAACTAAATTGAACTTCACGGAGAAGCCTGTGCTACTCCCTCTGCATCACCCAATGGAGGTGAAATCAATGGACTATATTCGGGACCCTTTATTCATTCATTCCTGTAAGTTTTTTTGCTTTGCGTAGCTCTGAACATCAAGGTAGCTGAATAACCCATTTTTCACATAAGAAAATCTTAATCTAGGTATTCAAAGACTTCAAATACTTACCTAGCAGTCCTTTGAAAAAGTGCCGCTCTTCCTCGTTGTAGCTGACTGAGGTATCGACCACCAATTCAGTCACAAATCCTCCTATGATGCGATCGAGTAGATGATCGAAAACACGGGTGATATTATCCTTAGAGGCTTCCAGTCTTTGAACTAAATCCGGGGTGCAAATAACAGGACCGTCAAGTCTCCACCTTCCTTGACTATCTGCTAGCTTCGCGATCCACTCCTATAGCTCAACCAGAAAGGAACATAAAAAGATCTCGTAGATTTCTACATATAGGTAGTTGTCCAGTCATTGTTCCTTTATCAGTTGTGGATTTTTGTTCTCCTGTGCCACAAATTCATGGATATTCCTATCCAACTAGTCTACGATCTCTTTCTTAGTTGGATTACAATGATACAACATCACACATCTCTTATGCAGATTCTGGTCCTGGAAATGGAACCATTTTTTGGCTTGGTGGGGCCTGACCCAGGTTCAACATTAGTTAGCCAATCAAATCTCTACACTAATGGCCCTTTCGGCATCAGCCCGCAAAGCGCGGACTGAAGTCTCACCTGAAGCAGTATGGGGGGATGTTGGAACCAATTTTCTGCACCCTGAGATTGTCGTGATGTCAATTTATTCCTGTTATTCCTATTTTCATGTAGGTCATTAAGTTCTAGGGCCCTGTCAGTCTAGCCCTTTATTTCGCCCTTCAGTACCTCCGCGAAGCGGTACAATTGGCCTTCGCGCAACCCTAACTTGTGGTTAAGGTACTTTCGCACTACTAGGGTAGCGTAGCGTGTAGATTCCCAAATTATCTTAAGCATCGTACTTATCTTATTAAACAATCACAATTAGCACCATGTAAATAGATATTCTTACTTGTGTTCAGTTATCCAACGTAATTACATACATTCGTGCATCATATAAGCATTATAAATGAAATTCATACACAATATGACAAGATGCATTAACAGGAAACAAAGACACAAAATTTGTAAAATGCTTCTCTTTATTGATATCTTCAGACAATTACAGACTCTATCCATCTTGCGCACACAGCTGCAGGGGTCCACACACTCAACTACGGACTTCTACCCTAGGTCTCTGTGCACTCAACTGCAGAGCCTCTACTTATGCTATGACCTGAAACTTAGACTTCTCTCCTTATCCTCAAGACTTCATACTTCTTAGAACTTATTGATGACTCTCTAGAGCTTACTTAGCACTTTTTATACAATCCCATGGTCTGCAGACCATGGGTATATCTTTACATCCAAATTTACTTTAAAAAATTAAGGGTGGAAAACCTTTTATGACTCATGGCACCTTCATGCTCCATGACCACAAAATGCGGAGACTTTACAACTTTATTACAAAATTCAACCCAAAACATGGGCTTTTAGCCCCAAAAATGTCCTTGGAGGATCCTGTTCCCAACAGTAGATGTACATAAAAGAAAAATGATTTGGGTATGCTAGCTTAAGTGCACCCTGCAAAGTAAGAAGAGAAAATGTTAGCTTAGAAAAAGAATGGAATGAAAAATGGTAGGTAGAAGCACTATGGTGGTTAGAGGAAAAACATGAATATTTTATGCTAAAGTCAAATGTCAAGTATTATTTTCATGTGCAGAAGACAAATGATTCAAGTTGTACTTCAAAGATTAATATATCAAATAATTTTGGTGTATTAATCCCTATTCCTAAGTTCTAATACCCAAACTCACCCCTCGCTCATATTTTTGTCCACTTCCCTATTCCTAAGTTTTATTACCCTGCCATATACTCCAAATATTCCCCACTATGCATTAAATTATTTTCTCCTGACCCCACCGAGCAACCCACTGTTGAGTGATAAAAATGTGTCTTTTATCCCCTATTTATCCTACATTAATTATCAATCCAAGCACGATTTTTTATCTCAAGAGTGTACTAGGTCTAAGGTGGTCACTTGTTCAAGAGTAATGTTTGCAGTATAGTGCTTACAAAAGTAAATGAATGCTGGAAACAAAATCTAATTGTAATGGCAAGAAACTTGAATGCTCTGTAACTAAATCATTCACTCAAGAAACTACAACAATCATTAGTCAAGGATGCAGTAATGATAACTCTTTCCCCTATAAACTGATGTAAATGAAAATCAATCATAGACAAGATCTCCAATCTAAGAACTTAGACAAAAGTCGTCAATGTTCGTTATAATTGTAGGTCTTTCTATCCACACTCAAGAAAATACTAGAAATAAAAATTCAATTAGCAGAAAAGGAACAACAACTAAATCTATGAAAAAGGTCGAACAATGAAGCTTAATCTACAGAATTGAATTGAGCAACAATCTTAATCGAAATGATTTGAACAACAATCTTGAACTTAATAATGGAACAACAAACCTAATTAAGTGTAACCACACAAAAACTATAGAGTAATTGAATCAATAATCTTATTCTAGCATAATGGACATTAACTACAGGTATAAAGGAATGACAATTGCAACTGTAATTGAACGACAGTTAAATGAACAACAATCGCAATTGTAAGTGAATCGTAGTTAAATGAACAACAATTGCAACTGTAAATGAACAATAGAATCTGAATTAGACAGTGCAATATTGTTTTAGAATGAACAACATGACATTTTAAGTTGTGAATAATAATCTTGCTATCCAATTACGATTTCGATATAACAGAGCAATTCAGTGAAATGTTCAAAAACAAAAGATTACTGAATAAAGCGAATTAAGGAAATGTAAAGGAAATCAAACCACACACTACTGTAATTGCAAAATAATGATAAAATAAGCAAGTCGATCCACTACGGCAGGGCCCTTAGCTTCCAGGAAAGCACTGCTACATTTACTCTAGGATCAGATAATGGAACAACAAATGAGTTATATATTAATCATAAATGGCAGAGTTAAAGTTATCGCTCTTCAAAGAGAGTCGATGATCAAAGTTAAGATTACAACAGTAAGTTCTACAAAATGACAATAATATCCGTCCCCCTTGGGCTACAAACGCTGTCCCTTTTTATAATGGCCAGGCGGAAGTATCAAGAATATAGATAGGTCTTTGAAGTAGCAATCCCTCAAGATCAAAGGATCCTGAGGGATTCGCTATATCTTTGATCTCTAGTTTATCGTTTTTTCCTCTTGTGCTGATGCTGCATTTTCTCTTTCTTTTCCTGGACCATGCACTCTGATCTTGATCTCCTCGTCTGGATACGGCCTCTTGTCAAAGGGACAACAGTTGCTTCTACTTTGTCTTTTCCTCCTGAATAGTGATTTTCTATTTCCTTCACTTTTTGTATAGAAAAAGACAATAATTAGTTACTTTGTATCAATCACAAATCTCCTTAATTCTATCATAATTCTTTAACATATTATCATCTTAGAATGTAAAGGAGTTATGATTCAAATGAAAAGATAAGGAAATAAATGGTAAATACATACCTTTTCCAACGCTCAACACACCCCCTTGCTTATCATTTTTCATGCCCTCATGAAAACATTGTAATTTACATGCAAGGCAGTTAGGGAATAGGTTGGAGAGGGATTTTCATGAAGTGGTCTAAAACTTCAAAAATATTCCCTGTCTGGCCTTCAGGCAATTCATATAGGGCCTTATACCCTGCTGTAAGATACTAGATAATTGGACTTCGAAACCTACAACCTAGCCAATATGGGCCTTCTCTCAAGATGAGGTTACTATAGGTAACTAGGCATCCAACAACTAACTTAAAATTTTTGTAATTGAATGGCTCGCTGTCCTAAACATTCCGATTAGAAGTCTTCCATCGGACTTTAGCAGCTGCTATGGCAAGGTCTTTGATGGATAGGAAGTATTCTACCCCTTGCTAGACAACTGCTGTGTGAATGGGTCCCAATGTCTGGATCACACCCTTCTTTCTCATTAAGCTTCTATACTTATCCCACAGTTGTAATGGGTTTCTTGGTTCACCCCTTACCCAAAGGTCTAACCCATTTTCTTGTCTCTGAAAGGTATTATGGGCTTTAAGCCACTTTATCTAGTTAACAACAAAAGAGATGAATGCCTAAAGCTGGATATCACCCACAAAAGGACTGGGGCTTTTTTCTGTTTCATCCTCCAACACAAAATTATGCAAATAAAACTCACATAGAAATCGCTAGACTTTCACCCTATAATGTTTACAGCAGTTTATAAAATCATCAATAGTTTTTAACTCTATAGGCACCCCTGCCTTGACGGCCTTAATTTTTAATTGTAAGTACCTTTCCATAAAAAACAAAGCATAATTTTTGGCAGGTGCCCTACATGCTAGAACATCAGTATATAGAGAACATAGAGTATCCATTTGACTCATAACTGTGTCTAGTCTATTGGTTACCTTTTTAACTTTTTCCTCTGTTGTCCAACATTTATCAAAGGCCTCATTCTCTGATGCATTGATGTTCTTCACTTGCTGATGTCACTTTTGATATTTCTCCTGAGGAATAGTTTCTTCTGTGAGCTTTTCTATAATCTGCTGGGCCTATGCCAGATCCTCTTGAAGTTTTACTACCCTAGGATCATTATCCATCAAAACATTTTTGGGCTAGAGATCTACCTGGATCTCCTTATTGCGACATCTGGTCTCCTCAATCTGTGTTTCTTTGTCATGAACTGTCCGGTCAGTCGTGACGCTAGAGGACAATGCCTCTATCTGGACGTCCTTATTACAGACTGGTGTGTTTTCTGTTTGGGCCTCTGTGTTTGTAACAGCCACATGTTGTTCCTTGTGGTCCTAAATGATAATGGGTTTAGTTTTAGTTCTTTTAGTCTTCATTTTATGGGGTTTCGTCTGGGTGGCTACATCCTTTTTTCTAGGGGTTATTTTTGAGATTCTGCCCATTTTTAGGATCCTTATTTGTTGTCTGATTTGTTTTACTACATTTAGTAGCCTTTTCTATTCCTTTCGCAGCATTTTGATTTCATTCGTTTTCTTCAAAGGAACAGTTTTTTATTTTCTTGGGCCTAGGCTTTGTTCTTTAGGGATTGTGCCCTCGCCCTGGATTTTTTCCATATTTTCTGTTTGGAACACTTCTTCAGTGTTCTTGTCCTCCTGATTAGGTTTCTCAGGGGAGGTAACCTTGGTTTGATCTGCTATTTCCTGGGTGGCTTCTTCTTCTACTTCTTCCTCATCATTCATCTCCTCAAATGCACTCTTACTGTGAGCAGAGTGTTCCTGTGATTGCCTTTCTTCTTCTTCCTCATCATTCATCTCCTCAGATGCACTCTTACTGTGTGCAGAGTGTTCCTGTGATTTTCCTGCCTCAATATCGAGGTTGAGTGGGCTGTGGGGCTGGATATACTCACTCATGTTGGCCAAAATTTGGGCCAATTCGTCTTCTTATAGAGGGTTTTGTAATGGGCTTCCACTAGGTGGCTCTACTTCCTGCCCTTCTTCCTCGCTAGAGTGCTCAGTTTCCTCTTCCGGTTCCTCTTCTACATTTTCTTATAATTCTTCTTCTTCATTTTCCCCTCCTTCAAGTTGTGGGGGTTGTTCATCCTCTGAGTCATATATCTCTAGGGGTTGGCTACTATTATCTTGGGGACTTCCCAACATTCCCCTGCTTCTCCCCAATCTAGCAGACTGTCTATGTTTCTGTGTTCTAATTGATGTGCTAGTAGTTCTTTTTCATTTTGGGGCTGTGTTGAGGGCCCTGAAATCGGGTCAACAACAAGGGGGATACCCACCCGGTCGGGAACTTGGTTGGTGGCTCCGTGCCCGTTTGGTGTAGCGGGTCCGACTGGGGATAACGGGAGCAGCTTCCCATTCTAAGGGGGTGTGTGTGTGTAGAGTTTGGTGATGTGTGTGTGTGTAGAATATGATAATGAAAATATGGAATTATTTCTAAGCTAATCTAGTTCTGAACTCTGAGAGTGAATTTTATGCTACTTTAATCTACAAAGAATAACACATCTAATCTACGCTAACCCGGGATAGAACTTTTTCCATTATGCGATCTAGAAAGGTTTCACATAATAACTGGTAATGAAGATTATTCAGCTATTATGAGAATATAAATCAATTAAGATGAACCATCCTCCATAAGAAGTTAAGCAGAACGGTTGTGAACAGCATATCGCATAATCAGTTATTCATGTATTAAGCACAAATCAATGACTCCACCATACAAAAGTGCCAAATGGTAGTCCACTCATTCATACGTTAACATATAAACAACATCAGCTGTATATTACTCTAAGAATGCAAGCAGAAACTCGTCAAGAGATAAAAGTACCATTTATGACTGACTTTATACTCACAGACCTGAAGCAATAATGATCTATTTCTACTTACTTCTAATGCCTACTAAGAGTACAGAAGTGAAAAATCAGTAGCAGGTATTAAAATGCAAACATAAATAAATCTTGATCCGTCCATTCATCAAAAACCCCCTCCGAGGGTGCAAAAGTGCATGTTCTGAGGACAAGTTTTTTTGACAAATTTCTGGACCCTTCTCCAATGCAACGAGAAGGGTTAAATACTACTAACCGGCTAATTTTAATTACACAAATTGAGGGAACGGCTTCAAATGACTGCCTTTTTACTAAAAGCAAATTTATTTCTAAAAATCAAATCTAATTTCTAACCGTTTCTGTATCTGTTCTTTAGTGCTGTAAGCAATGCGCTGTTCACCCTAAAAGAGTCGGCTGGTTGTCCTTTCCTTTTGTTCGAGCTTGATAATTAGAAATAACAAGAGATGGCACCTCTTTCTGACAGGCTAGAAGATATTTTCGAAAACCTTTCTCTAGCTAGGTGTATTCGGTGTGCGCACACTTAGTACAACCCAGTTTCTTTTCGAACTAATTTTGCTGTTGCTATTTCGGTTTCCGGTCGTGAGAATGACTCAATGAGTTAGAAGTCACGCTGTATGGACAATCCCCTGTTTCGAGAATTGTTTCCGTTCTTTGTTCCAGGCTTTTCTGGAGCGTCTTCCTTCTCTTGCGCTTCTTTCTCTGCTTTACCAAGTCTGAGCTTCTGGATCTTTTGTAAACACGCTGCTTTTGTGCGCCTTTGACTCTGAGTTTTGGACAGTCTATTTTCATCAGTGCCTATTGGGCGATATTCTGGAATCCGCGGTTCTGCTACATGCGGCATCCAATTGCGGAGGCATCTTCTCTCTGTTGTCTTATTGGCGCTCTTCCCTTAGATGTTTCCTGCATATAGATTTATATCAGTCGCATGTCTTGCAGTTTACGGAAAGAAGAAGGGAAATGACGAAAAGATTGACATGAAAGCATTAAATTATAATGAATGCGTAATTCTGACATTCATCATGACTTGACTCTTCGATAAATGCGATGCAATCATTTCTGGATACTCAAGCATGCGGTCATTAATTTCCCGTAAGGTGCGCGCCTAATTTTGGGCTCACAGATCATGCTGAGGAATGCCTGCGATGAATGATTTCTACGATTTGCATCGCAGTCTTGAAAATTGCGATGTAAATAGGTGGCGTCGCAGCAATTGACAGTCTCATTCGTCGCAAACCATAGATCGCAGATCGCAGCTTTGCATGGTCGCAGATCGCATATCGCAATATCGCAAGATCGCAAGGTTTTCGCTTTGTCACTTTGTGCTGCTCATGCGACATTGCGACGTCGCATATTGGCCGTCGGCGTTTCTTCAGGTTTTCCCTTTTCAAGCGCTTTTAATGCTCGCGATGCGATGGGTTCTCGCGTCGCTCGTTTTCAGTGCGTTTATGCGCTTTGGGCAAGCGCTCCTTTTTCCATTGCGATGCGATATAGCTCTTAGGGAGTTGATACAAAAGATTTTTCAAACAAAAATATCTTTTTGGATTTTTGGCTAAGGGTCCCCCTTTGCTTGATGTTATTACTAATATCAAACGAAGAGGGGGGTTGTTGATGACCACAACAATGGCGATTCACTGTGAAGAACCAGTTATCTCTGTATTTCTATTGACCGTTCACTTCCGAAACAACAAAATTTTTATATGTCTAAATTTTGTTATGGACAGATAGAGTAGATTACCCCTCACCTTGTCGACGATATTTTGTCTCAACCTTTTTATATCCCAATTGCTTGTTTCTTCAGGATTTTTTCTTGCATTCGCACCAGGCATTACTTGGTCTTGATTAAAGATAAAATAAGGTCTTCTCTGCGTACTGGCTTAAAAGTATACTCATTTGTCGTAGGTAGAGCCTCTGCTGCCCGCAAGCGTCCATAGCCTCGACAGGGTTACCATGTTATCCAGCAATGATCCTTTTTCCTGCTTGAGGTTACTCGCAACATTCCAAAGAAAAATCCTTTTTGACACACTTTTCCTTTTTTAATTCTCTAAAGAACAATGTCTTGGTTTGGTGGCCAAATTATGACACAGTCATTCACTCGATTTACACTTTTGCTGAACAAGCTGGCTCGTGATGATACCTCTTGTCTTTTGATTGCAACAATCTTAAGTCGTTGCCCTGTTTTGGTGGACAGTATTGGCAAAGTCAGCAAGTTATAATATCTGTGATCATGATAAGCCGGCTCGTGATGAGACCTCTTATTCTTTGAGATATAGTGTTATCCTTGGATTATTTCTCTGAACGCTGTAATTTCCTTTTAGCAGGGAGGAAGTCATTGTTTTTCCTTAAGAAAGCTCTGGACGACAATACTAGAGTTTTTTAAAAACAACAACTTTGCAGAGAGTACTTATTTTATTATTGATGATACCTTTCATGGTGCTGATACAAAACAAATTTTTGCCAAAGGCTGCTTTTGTCAAAGTTTCTTAAAGGTTGAAACGAGTATCGTGATCAAAGTGAAGTTAACTCTTTTTGTCAATAATAAAATTCAGACTTTTCAAAATTTTTTCTATTTGTACAAGTGAAATCAAAATCTGATAGAGAATTGACGTGCTCTTTCATGAATCCTTTTTAAATGATCATTTACAACGGGTTTTATAAAAAGAAAAAAAAAAACAAAACAAGATGAAATCTAAGAACTAAATCTATCCTACAAAAATTAGAAGAATTCTCTTCTATGGAAAATATGATTTAAGAATCAGTCCGTTGACAGGTAAAGAATCTCTCCTACCTGCCAGATCCTGCAACACGAATGTAGACGGGCCTATGACTTCTACAATCTGAAAAGGGCCAAGCCACAGCTTTTGAAATTTTGTATGTTTGCCCTTTTCTTCATGAGCCTTATCCCATTTCAAAACTAAATCACCCATCTGAAAGTTTTTTCTGGTTATGATGCTTGAGTCAAAAGAAGATTTTATTAGCGCTTGGTGATGTGCATGGGTTTTCCTAGCTTGTTCTCGTTGTTCTTCTAGTTTGATTATTTCCATTTGTCTTAATTGTAATGAGGAAGTAGGTACTTCATCGATGTATTGCAGTAAAGACAAAGAGGGAATGACTAAGTGAGTTGGAAGAACCACTTCCCTCCCATAAACTAAATTAAAGGGAGAAGTGCCGATTGAAGCTTTCTTTGTGATTCTATCAGCCCATAAAGCATTTACCAGCGCTTTGTGCCAATTCCTTTGGTTTTGGTCGACTATTCTTTTGATAATTCTGATTAGGTTCTTGTTTGTTGATTCAGCCAATCCATTACCTTGTGGATAGTAGTTGGCAGAATATTTCAGTTTGAACCCTCTTTTAAGCGCAAACTCAGTCATAGCATTTCCAGAAAAATATGAAGCGTTATCAAACATTAAGGCCGTTGGCAATCCAAACCTAGTTATGATAAATTGGTCTATGAATTCAATAATGTTTTCAGAATGAACTGTCTTGAGAGGAACTTCTTCTACCCATTTGGTAAAATAATCAGTTGTCGTAAGGATATACTTATGCTGCTTAGAAGAGTGAGGAACGATCTCACCTATTATGTCCAAGCCCCATTGACTGAATGGTTGGTCGATGTTGACCGGTTGTAGCGGCATGGATGGTTTCCTTTGTTTTCCTACAGCAGTCTGGCAGACTTGGCATTTCCTTACGTGATTGTATGAGTCTTTGAACAGCGTGGGCCAATAATATCCTGCACGCAAGATTTTGTGTGCAGTCGCATCTCCGGCATAGTGTCCACCTGCTGGTCCATCATGAAGTTCCTGCAAAACCTTTTCGGCTTCAGTTTTCTCAAGACACCTAAGGAGTACAGAATCGTAATTCCTTTTAAACAAGACATCATTTATGAGCTGGTATTGTTTAGCTTTTAATCTCAGAGCTCTTTTCTTGGTATGATCCAGATGTGATGGAGCATACCCGTTCTTAAGAAAATAAATGGTGTCAGCATATAATGATTCTGCATCGTTTAGGCTTACCTCATATGCTTGTACCTCTTCAGATGAGTTCTCCGGGATTTGCGATGCTCCGGCTAACATCTTACAGAAGCCTTGACCTCTTACGATGTTTGCTGGTTTGATCTCAAGATCATATTCTTGTAAAGAGGTAATCCAATTAGCTCTCTTCTCGCCCACGTCTTTCTGCACCAAAAGGTTTCTTACCGCTGGAAACGGTACTACGACTTTGGTGTGGGCTTTAAGCAAGAAAGGTCTGAAATATTTGATTGCTTTGAAAACAGCATATGCTTGTTTCTCTACGTCTGAGTAATTAATTTCAGCACCTTGTAAGTTCGAGCTAAAGAATGCAATTGGAGCTTCCGCTTTCTCTTGATTTGCTTGGGTCAAAATTGCGGCATAGGATTTCTCTGAGGCAAAAGTGTATAAGATGAAAGATTCTGAAAAATTTGGGGTGGCCAAAGATGGAGCATTGATGATAGCTTGTTTGATTAAGTTAAATGCTTCGTGCTCATCTAGACCCCATTTGAAAGTTGAATTCTTTTTTATCATATTTTGTAAGGGAGAAATAATACGTGAAAAATCCAGGACAAATATTTTGACAAAATTGATCTGTCCAAGGAAGGATTGCATGGCTTTCTTGTTATGAGGTATGGATATTTCGGAAATTTCCTTGATTATGTCCGGTTCTATGTGAATACCGAATTTCGACACTATGAATCCGAGCAATTTCCCTTCGCTTAACACAAAGAAAGATTTCTTTGGGTTGAGCAAAATCCCATACCTCAAGCATCTTTGAAATATTTGCTTCAAATCTTTGAGGTGGTTGTTTCGATTTTTGGAGTACATTGTTATATCATCCAGGTAAATCACTACTGATTTATTGACTAACCCTTTAAACGCGATGTCCATGGCTCTTTGAAAGGTAGCTCCAGCATTGATCAGACCAAATGGCATCTTCCGATATGCATAAGTGCCCCATTTGGTTCGGAACGTAGTCTTTAACTGATCATCGGGATGCACCAGTACTTGATTGTATCCTGAGAATCCATCCAGGAATGACATTAATTCTGAGCCTGCTATTGCCTGTAGAATTTGCTCCATAGGAGGGAGGGGAAAGTTATCTTTCTGACAGGCTTTGTTGAGATTTCGGAAATCAATACAGATTCTAATGTCTCCGTTTTTCTTCCTAACGGGCACCATATTGGATACCCATTTAGAATGCCTGACGGGGAAGATTATTCTGGCTCTCAACAACTTATTAAGCTCAGTTTTTATCTGATTTTCTAGGTTAGGGTGTATTTTTCTGAGCTTCTGCTGGACAGGTTTTTCATTGTCAATCATAGGGATAACATGTTGAATGATAGAAGTGTTGTAAGTCTTCAGCTCATCGTAATTCCAGGCAAAAACGTTTTTGTATTGTTTCAGAAGACGGATATATGCTGATTTTTCTTCAGGGGCTAGGCCCTGGCCTAGGTTAACGTTCTGTGGCTTCTGATCGGTCCCTAGGTTTACTAATTCATAGTTCAAGGTAGAACTGAAAAGTTTAGCATTGGTGAACCCTTTAAACCAACTTTTCAAATCATATAGATCTTCTAGCTTGACCACCGATTTCGGTATAGCATTGTCAGAGCTATTTTGTTGTATTTGATGATCATGATGGTCTTCGTCGATTATCTGATTTGAGTAGGATCCTTCAGAAGTAAGGAAATTTACGATGTCAGGATCGTCATTGAACACTCTCCAATTGGTGATATTGTCAGGGATGGATGGTTTAAAGATCAATTCTATTGAAAACCTATCAGGACTAAAATCTTCAGAAGGGATAAGTCTAGAGGCTACGTTAGCTAACAGGTCTACGCTCGCGTTTTGAATTCTTGGAATTGACGAGATGTTGAATGCTACGAAATGTGCAATGAGATCTTGAACTAATGATTGATAATGCTTTAAATGGCTTGACAGGCAATGTATGGTGTTACGTACCTGTTTTACAATGATCTCCGAATCTCCAAAGACTTGAAGATACTTAACGTTCAATCCGATTGCTTTGTATAGGCCTTGAACCAAGGCTTCGTACTCCGCTGTGTTGTTCGTGCAATCGAACTCAAGTCTGCATGTGAGCATAATCTTGTTCTCGTCTGGGTTAATCAGAACGCATCCTGCTCCTGCTCCCTCATTTGATTTAGATCCGTCAAAATATAATTTCCAAAATAAAGATGTATTTACAGAATTATCTAAGAAACTAAAACATTTTGAGTCATCAGTTTGTGAGAAATTTTCAACTTGGGATAAAACTGAATTCTCTAAGTATGGTGAAATATGAGCATTGAAATTACCTAGGAAAGAATCTATTGCGTAATTGCCTACAATGCTGCTATTGTACGTTATGGCGTCATTTTCTCCTTCCAGTTCTGTCACTATGTATTTTTGGTGCAACTCTCGTTCAACCTTTATCTGATTTGGTTTACCATTGTATGGTAACCACATGTGCGACCAATCGGTTGAAAAATATCCGTGGAGTTTTTCCGACCAATCCCTGCTAAGAATCAAACCATAGAACTCAGGGATATCAACTACTAGAATGTCGATAACCTGACACACTTTCGTGTTAGACGACAATCTTATGGTCACCTGATTGAGTTCACCAATCACTTCGACTTGGGATCGATCAAGTTGAACTATGCGTACTGCGGATTTTTGAGGTTGCACATTCAATTTAGCACATATTGACCTGGGTAAAATATTCGTTGAAGCACCAGAATCGACCAAGCAATTGTGCACGTTTTTGTTGAAGATTTCATATGTGAGAAGAAAAGGAGGAGTATTAGATCTTGATCTTCCTCCAATCAAGGAGATGTCATTTGGATCAATTTTATTGATCGTGTTGGTTGGAGGCCTTCCCAGATTGTGGGAAGCTACCGCTGTAGGTAAAGATGTAGTAGGCACAGCATGTAATTCTTTCATCATTATTTTCTGCTGGTGTTTCAATTTACTCAATTCATACAGAGTGATATTAGCCCTAGTCTTCTTCATGTCATCAATGATGTTATACTCCATTTCATCCGACACTATTAGTGTTCTTGATGGAGGCGTTTGATCAGATTGGACTGGGCTAATCTGGGTTGCTTTAGCAGTTGTCTTTTTTGTTGCGACCTTTTCTTTTGTTGCAGGGCTTGCGCCCTTTTGTTTTGGGGTAGTTATGGGAGGATCAAGTTTATTTTTTCTTCTCGTGCTAACAGGAAATGCTTCTTGATCCTCTTCTTGTGGGAGGATGAAGTCCCACATTCCTTGTAGTTCTACGACCTCTTCCTCGTCGGTCTGCCCTTCAGTGGTATTCTCTTCTTCTTCGTCTTCTTCAGATTCAACGTTTGAGACAACACTAGGTGGTCTTACCTCCATGGGAGGATTTCTTTTAAAAGTCCTAAAGGTCTTTTTCGAAGAAGTCTCTGCTACTTGTTTCTTAATATCAATCATCTCATTTGACATGGATTTCAACACTTTTTGTAATCCTTCCAAATCGAAAGGATCTTTCGTTTGCTTCTTCTTGGTGTCTTCTTTGAAAGAGATCTTCTTAGACTTGCGTTCTTCTATAGCAGATCTCTTTTCTAGGGCTACCACGCGTTTTTCCACTGCTAACGCTTCTGTCAAGTTGTCGACTAAGGTGGTCTTGTTTGCCCTATCTATGAAGATAGCCAAGTTTGGAGGTAAAGCCGTGATCTACCATTCACATCTTACTTCCTCGCTGGGTTGTGAGGTAGCGGGGATTTTGTTGAGGATCTTATTGAACCGTAAGTTAAAATCTTTAATGGGTTCTCTAGCCTCAGCCTTAAGATTAGATAGGTCACTGATCAATGTCGCAGTGGATCTGTCATCACCAAACTTGGTGAGGAACTGACTTTGAAAAATGTCCCAGCTAGTGATGGATCCGGAAGGTAACGAAAAGTACCATGACCCGGCTGTTCCTTGCATTGTATAAGGGAACAACCGGACAACAGCGTCTTCGTTAGTGACTCCGTTGAGATTAACAGAAAGCATGAAATTATTGATATGTTCCTCGGCTAGCATGCCTGCTTTCGGATTGAATTTAGGCAGCCATTTCTCAGGATGGGCCGGTATAGGGCTCAGCGGTGGAGGCATTAAAACCGCCCCAGGATTGTTCCATGGAGACTGGGCCATCGTTGAGCTGCTAGTTAATGGAAGTGTAGAAGATGAATTCTGAAGCTGAGAAGATGAAGATATTAAGATCTTTGATGTTTGAAGAGGAAGGTTTGTAGAAGATGGGTGAGTGAGTTGGAATGAAAGAGTGGGTGGTTGACTTCGCGGTGAGGGAGTTGATATGGACGAAGTGGATGAAGGAGTCTGACTGTCAGAATTTGGTGGTGTTTTCCTTGCTCTTTTCCTGGTAGGGAGAGGGAGTTCACTTGGTTGTATGCCAAATTTTTCACTCTTTGATCTGGTAAGGGGATGAGCAGGGTTATACTGCGAAGTCACGCTGCTTTTAGATTTATCAGACTTCTGGTTAAAAATAGAAAATCCCCGGAGTTTACGAATCAAAGTCCGAATTTCAGGGGGTTCAATGATAGATTGGTCTGATATATTCGAATATGTAGCAGTGGTAGATACTCGAGCGACTTCAAATTCCGGGTTTAACCATGTTGGAGAAGTCGAGGGAGTTGATGAGGGTGTATTACTCTCAGAATGGTATTTAGATATTTCTTTAGGTGCCATTCATAGTTCGTGCCCTCCTTCTAGCGCCAAATATGTTGAGGGCCCTAAAATCGGGTCAACAACAAGGGGGATACCCACCCGGTCGGGAACCTGGTTGGCGGCTCCGTGCCCGTTTGGTGTAGCGGGTCCGACTGGGGATAACGGGACCAGCTTCCCATTCTAAGCGGGTGTGTGTGTGTAGAGTTTGGTGATGTGTGTGTGTGTAGAATATGATAATGAAAATATGGAATTATTTCTAAGCTAATCTAGTTCTGAACTCTGAGAGTGAATTTTATACTACTTTAATCTACAAAGAATAACACATCTAATCTACGCTAACCCGGGATAGAACTTTTTCCATTATGCGATCTAGAAAGGTTTCACATAATAACTGGTAATGAATATTATTCAGCTATTATGAGAATATAAATCAATTAAGATGAACCATCCTGCATAAGAAGTTAAGCAGAACGGTTGTGAACAGCATATCGCATAATCAGTTATTCATGTATTAAGCACAAATCAATGACTCCACCGTACAAAAGTGCCAAATGGTAGTCCACTCATTCATACGTTAACATATAAACAACATCAGCTGTATATTACTCTAAGAATGCAAGCAGAAACTCGTCAAGAGATAAAAGTACCATTTATGACTGACTTTATACTCACAGACCTGAAGCAATAATGATCTATTTCTACTTACTTCTAATGCCTACTAAGAGTACAGAAGTGCAACATCAGTAGCAGGTATTAAAATGCAAACATAAATAAATCTTGATCCGTCCATTCATCAAAAACCCCCTCTGAGGGTGCAAAAGTGCATGTTCTGAGGACAAGTTTTTCTGACAAATTTCCGGACCCTTCTCCAATGCAACGAGAAGGGTTAAATACTACTAACTGGCTAATTTTAATTACACAAATTGAGGGAATGGCTTCAAATGACTGCCCTTTTACTAAAAGCAAATTTATTTCTAAAAATCAAATCTAATTTCTAACCGTTTCTGTATCTGTTCTTTAGAGCTGTAAGCAATGCGCTGTTCGCCCTGAAAGAGTCGGCTGGTTGTCCTTTCCTTTTGTTCGAGCTTGATAATTAGAAATAACAAGAGCTGGCACCTCTTTCTGACAGGCTAGAAGATATTTTCGAAAACCTTTCTCTGGCTGGGTGTATTCGCTGTGCGCACACTTAGTACAACCCAGTTTCTTTTCGAACTGATTTTGCTGTTGCTATTTCGGTTTCCGGTCGTGAGAATGATTAATGATTTAGAAGTCGCGCTGTATGGACAATCCCCTGTTTCGAGAATTGTTTCCGTTCTTTGTTCCAGGCTTTTCTGGAGCGTCTTCCTTCTCTTGCGCTTCTTTCTCATCTTTACCAAGTCTGAGCTTCAAGATCTTTTGTAAACACGCTGCTTTTGTGCGCCTTTGACTCTGAGTTTTGGACAGTCTATTTTCATCAGTGCCTGTTGGGCGATATTCTGGAATCCGCAGTTCTGCTGCATGCGGCATCCAATTGCGGAGGCATCTTCTCTCTGTTGTCTTATTGGCGCTCTTCCCTTAGATGTTTCCTGCATATAGATTTATATCAGTCGCATGTCTTGCAGTTTACGCAAAGAAGAAGGGAAATGACGAAAAGATTGACATGAAAGCATTAAATTCTAATGAATGCATAATTCTGACATTCATCATGACTTGACTCTTTGATAAATGCGATGCAATCATTTCTGGATACTCAAGCATGCGGTCATTAATTTCCCGTAAGGTGCGCGCCTAATTTTGGGCTCACAGATCATGCTGAGGAATGCCTGCGATGAATGATTTCTGCGATTTGCATCGTAGTCTTGAAAATTGCGATGTAAATAGGTGGCGTCGCAGAAATTGACAGTCTCATTCGTCGCAAACCATAGATCGCAGATCGCAGCTTTGCATGGTCGCAGATCGCATATCGCAATATCGCAAGATCGCAAGGTTTTCGCTTTGTCACTTTGTGCTGCTCATGCGACATTGCGACGTGCGACGTCGCATATCGGCCGTCGGCGTTTCTTCAGGTTTTCCCTTTTCAAGCGCTTTTAATGGTCGCGATGCGATGGGTTCTCGTGTCGCTCGTTTTCAGTGTGTTTATGCGCTTTGGGCAAGCGCTCCTTTTTCCATTGTGATGCGATATAGATCTTAGGGAGTTGATACAAAAGATTTTTCAAACAAAAATATCTTTTTGGATTTTTGGCTAAGGTTCCCCCTTTGCTTGATGTTATTACTAATATCAAACGAAGAGGGGGGTTGTTGATGACCACAACAGGCTGATAAGGCCAATCCCCCATCTATTGAGAATACCAATTCTTCCCGACTAATCTGTTGTTGAGAGAGACTATAACTGACTATTAGCCGAATTAAGCCATGATGACTTACTACCGTTTCTACATGACGAGATTTTCTTTTGCTCCGAGCAGCATCATGCAATAAAAAATTTAAATATGTGGGCAAATTTATAGCACATTTTTGTTTTAATATTGCTAACAATTTGAGACGGTCTTACCACATCCTTTCTCCCATCGCATGTGATGTAGCTTTGTACAATTCTAGCTCATTCTACCCAAGGTTCTCCCAGGGTTGCAGGCAGGACTTCTTTTCCTTTGACAGTAAGGCTCTATCCTTCGTCCCAGAAGATGGTTATGGCATCTTGAATTCTCACTTTTTTCTGGGTCCATACTGGTCCAACAGATGGCAGTCCTGATACTTCAGCAATTATACTGTTATTTGCCTCCCCCTCACTATGGAATGATCTTCCTGCAAATTCTGCAGAAATTCAATGGTCACCGTTTCATGAGACTGCTATAGTCAATTAAGGTAGGCAATCCATCCTGCTCTCACTAAAATTTCGCGTGTAGCATCAGAGATTATTAACACTTGTGGTTTGATGCATATTGATCTGCCTCTCATTTTGTTTAAGCTTAACACATTATTAATTTTACAAAGTAAAAACACAGAAATGACAATGGAACAACAAGCTGTTCATATTGGGAAATATCAATACCATTAAACTTGCTATTCTTGAGTTCTGATGGAGTCATAGTACCTCCAAATAAGGAGTTGACATGTATTCTAATGTATTCTGGAGATCACCTATGCCCCCCTGAAATGTGATAGGACGTCCTTGACCGGAAAATAAAGGAGCAGCATGTTGGACTGCAATCGTACAGTAAAAATAAAGGAATGGCATATATATCCATGACATGATTACAAAAAGCAGTATATTACTGAAATCGAGGCTTGGAAATCACGAATAGATATGGAAATGCTATGAAATGATGCGAAAAATAGAGGAGAGGACAACTGACGTAAGTAAAAGTGCTTATGCGGTCATTATCCACTTTAACCATTATGATTGATTTATAAACGATTTTTCATGTGTAAGAGGTTCGAAAAGGTTATATAACATAATATCATTTGAAATCAAGATAGAGATATAAGAAAAGGGTTTATAATGACTATTGGTGTATGAAAAGTATGACTTCAATACCATCAACAGAGCTCTGTTGCCCACAGGTGTCCATAACCTTAACAGAGTTGCTTGTTTCACCCTTGGAACCATAATCCTTTATGTATGCCTAGGAAAGTGCTGTGTGATGTCAGAATGGAGGCCATTGTGCTAGCTTGGTAACCAGATGAATTACAATGCCATTCACCAGGAAGGTGTGAAAGGTGGGCAGGTCAGTTCGTGATGAGACCTCCTGTTCCAAGGACTTTTTTATTTTTCTGATATGCCTCTTCGATCATATCCCTGGTGTGGTGGCCATAGTGGGAATGCCACTTCACTGCTTCCTTATGATCATGGTAGGCTGGCTCTTGATGAGACCCCCTATCCTTCATCTGACAAATCATGTTAATGATCATATATATATATATATATATATATATATATATATATATATATATAGATATATATATATATATATTTTTTTTTTCTCTTTTTTTTTTTCTTTTCTATTTTATATAGCACTTTCCTATTTATATACAAAGGATGGCTCAACACTCCTTAAGAGTAGGGATAGTGGAAGAAGTCTGAACATCTCAATAGAGGAAAATATACCCTTATTCTTATTCAATAATAATGATCAAAGAGAATTATGAAGATTAAGAAAGAACCAACATAATAAAAATAATCAATCAAATTGGTTTTAGTGAAAATAAAGATAGCAAAGTGATATAGATAGTTGTGTCCTTTCCTCTTTTTTCTTATCGATACAAAGCAATCTCTCTAAAGATAATTATTTTTCTTTGATTTGCTGATTTTAGTATCCTCTAGTTTTTGTGCTCTTGTATGAATGTATACCTGTGCCTTAAAGGGATCATAAACAGTGAACCATCATTAACAAAAATACTCTAAATGATTTTCTTTAAAAAAACACACACGCACACGAAAAAAATGCACTCAAAAAGTGTTGTTCCTTAGATGGAATAGCTATTGTTCCTTAAGAGGGACAACAAAAAGAACATTTGCATGCAAAACCATGGTTCCTTTAAGAGGAATAGCAAACAAATAAAACAATACACTGGAAACTGCTGTTCCTTAAGAGGAACAACAATTGTTCCTTAAGAGGAACATCAGTTGTTCCTTAAACGAAACAACAAATAAAGCAAGCACAAAATAAAATATCGATATTTTTGCGGAACAGCCTAAGATCATTGAAATCGAAACCGTTATTCCTTCTGAAAGAACGACAGAAAGAAAAAAATGTGAAGGAGGGCTATTCCTTTAAAAGGAATGACAAAACAATCTGGTGGAAGTGTTGTTCCTTCAAAAATGAACGGAAAAACAATTTGGTGGAAGTGTTGTTCCTCCGGAAAGGAACGACAAAAATGTGGGAATGTTGTTTCTTCAGAAAGGAACAACAAAAATGTGGAAATGTTGTTCCTTCAGAAAGGAACAGCAAAATACAAAAGTGTTGTTCCTTCGGAAAGGAACAACAAAAATACATAATTGTTGTTCCTTCGGAAAGGAACAACAAAATGCAAAAGTGTTGTTCCTTTGGAAAGGAATAGCAAAAAGTGAAAGTTTTGTTCCTTTGGAAAGGAACAACAAAAATAAGGAAATGTTGTTCCTTCGGAAAGGAACAACAAAATGTGAAAGTGTTGTTCCTTCGGAAAGGAACAACAAAAATACAGAAATGCTGTTCCTTCAGAAAGAAACAACAAAATGTGAAAGTGCTGTTCATTCGGAAAGGAACAACAAAAATGCGAAAGTGTCGTTGCTTCAGAAAGGAATAACAAAAAACAAAAAAAAATGCAAAAATGCAAAAATTTGTATAGAAAGTGGTTTATACAAGCAGAAAAGAAAAAATTATGTACAAAATTTAAGAACAATGAGATTATTTAGTGAACCAATTCCAAGGAAGGATTATTTTCCTCAACAAGAATTTGCATATCAGAATCTTCTCGGTGTTGTTGGTAAAAGGATTCTCGAGTAAACTGTTTATGGTACAGTCACACTCGGTGACCATTTTCTTTAAAGGCATGTCCAGATCCATCAATAGTAGTCAAAGTAATGGTGCCATTGTCATGAACTTTCTATGTTTCATATGGTCCAAGCCATCGAGTCTGAAGTTTTCCTGGAAAATCCTGAAACCTGGCATCATATAGGAGTGCCCAATCTCCTTCATGGAAGATTTTCTTTTTGATCAGGGCATCATGCCATTTTGCTCTCTGTTGTTGAATTAACGCAGTGTGTTGAAGAGTCAAGAGCCTAATTTCATCTAGCTCCTTAATTTGCTGTAGTCTATTAGTCTAGGCCTCATTTAAATTTAGACCAATCTCTTGTGCTGTTCTTAATGTTTGTATTTCGAACTCTATTTGAAAGATGGGTTCTTTTCCAAATACTAACTAATATGGTGAATAACCAGTGGTGTTTCTCCACGTTGTTCGGTATGCCCACAAGGCTTCGGGCAATATTGAAGCCCAATCATGCCTGTGTGATGCACCGGTCTTTGTCAATATTTCCTCTATCACCTTATTCGTGCTCTCTACTTAGCCATTTTCCTGTGGGTGATATGGAGTGGTAATTTTGTGTTGAATGTGATGATTTTTTAATGTTGCAACGATTTTATTACCTACAAATTGTGGTCCTCCGTCCATGATTATGTCCCTCGGGAGGCCATATCGCACAAATATTTGGAACAGGAAATGAATCACAATGTCCTCTATAGCTCTTGGAAGTGCCTATGCTTCAACCCATTTGGTAACATACTCTGTTGCTACTAGAATACATGTTTTCTGATTTGATGATGGGTTGATCGGACCAACAAAATTGAGCGCTCAATGCTCAAATGGTTCGATTACTAACTGCAGGTTTAAAGGGATTTCGGCGGACTGTCCAGGGTGTCCTGCTCTTTGGAAACTGTGACAGGCTTGCACAAATTTCTTAGCATCTTTAAAGATTGTGGGCTAGTAATAACCTGTTTGCAAAACCTTGTGACCAGTCCTGTGATCTACGAAATTTCCGCCACACGGTCTGTCATGACAGGCTTTCAGAATGTCAAATATTTTGTCTTCACGGACACATCTTCTAATGTGGATATCTGCCCCTGTATGAAATAGGTATCCCCCAATCCAGGAAAATCGGGTACTATGTTGCACAATCTGTTTTCGTTCATTGGGGGTTAGATGCTTTGGTAATTTTCCTACTGCTAAATAATTTGCAACATTAGCATACCAGGGTGTCTTGACAGTGACAACAAACAAATGTTCATATGGGAATTGATCTTTGACTGTTGTTGCGTTTGATGGCTTAGGCATTCGTTAGAGAAAATTAGCTACATGATTCTCTTTCCCGGGTCAATATTTATTGTATGTCAAATTCCTACAATAAAATCAACCATCTTGTTACTCTACCATTTGTAACAAGTTTATTTGCTAAGTATTTTATGGTAGAGTGATTTGTGTATAAAACAACATGATATCCAGTGATATAATGCCTAAATTTATTTACAACATGTATTACAGCTAAAAACTCTTTTTCAGTTACGATATAGTTTAGCTCAGCAGGAGACAAATTCTTGCTAATATAATAGATTGCATATGGTTTTTTGTCTTCTTCCTACCCAAGGACTGCTCCAATAGCTGTGTTTGAAGCATCCGATGAAATTTGAAATGGAAAATCCCAATTTGGGCCTCTGAGCACTGGGGTTGTTGACACAAGCTTTTTCAGATCCTCAAAAGCACGGTCACATTTATCTATCCAAATAAAATCAACATTCCCTGTCAGTGCATATAGAGGTGCAGCTATTTGAGAAAAATGCTCTATGAATCTCCTATAATAACCAGAAAATCCTAGAAAACTGCATACCTCTATCTGTGTGGTAGGAGTAGGTATTAACAAAATTATTTGAATTTTGGCTGAATCTACCTGTATTCCAGCTACTAAGATATAATGACCTAGGACGAGCCCTTCGGTCATCATCATATAACACTTTTCATGGCTCAAGCAGAGCCTGGTGGCAATACATCTTTGCAACACTTTTTCCAGTGTCTAGTGCTGGCTCAAAATCATCTCCATATGGTGTGAAAACACCCATATATACTTTAAGTTCTTCATTTATTAAATCTGAAAAGATTCTGAGGATAGCCCTCTGAAATGTGGCAGGAGCATTGCATAGGCCAAAGGGTAGGACTCTATAAGCAAATGTTCCCCAAGGATAGGTAAAAGTAGTTTGTCTTGGTCTTCAGGGGCAATCTAAATCTAATTGTATCCACTGAAGCCATCCAAGAAAGAAAAGAATTTCTTTCCTACTAATGTGTCTGATACCTGATCAATGAATGGAAGGGGAAAGTGGTCTTTCTGTGTTGCTTTTTTTAATTCTCTGTAATCTACACAAATCCTCCATTTTCCATTCTTCTTTGGCACCACTACTAGTTGTTATAGCTCCAAATCTCACTCTTATGGTTTGTGATGCTGCACTCATGGCCTAGGGCAACTCCTCCTTCCAGACCTGGTCCTAAAATTTAAAAAACAGTGTTTTATTCCCTATACGCGACATTGCCCTGAGTTAAACGCATGTGCACGCGGGTCTGTGTATACCCAACCCGCGTGTATGTATTAAAACACTTAAAAAAATAAATAATTCCTCATTTTCGGGCGGAAATCGCGGGTTTTACCTGCTGATCACCTGTTAGTGCCCGTGGCCCAACTGTTCCCAACCAACTCCTAACTAAAAAACTACTTTGGAGATGGTATAAAAAGACATCAAAGGGAAGGCCTAAAGGAGAGAGAAAAGAAGAGCAAGGTTATTATGCTGAGATTTTCCCCATAGACCAGGTCTGAAGTCCTTGGTTCTTTCTGCACTTCCCCCATTTTGCATAGGAAACCCTTGTTTCCATGTGTATTGGTGATCATTCATCCTTTATGTCATCATTGAGTAAGACTTGGAAGGAGCTCTTGTTGGAGGCTTGAGGCTGGAACGAATCCGGGAGGAAGCTTTGCTTGGAGCCTGCTGAAGGTGTTTCAGGTGATATCTTTCGTTATATGTACTTTATTTGCCTTTATATAAAAGAAACACGTCTTGGTTCCCGAAACAATCTTTCTTTATGCTTATGAGATTCTTGTCTTGAATTCTTATGCAAGTAGTTACTTAAAGATTTTTATAACTAACTTTATAGCAAGAAGATGGTTTATATATAAGTATTGGTCCATGTACTGTTGTGTTCTTTGATTTGTTTGTTTTACAGGTCAAAGGAAGAAGAAGGGAACTCCAATAAGGGTTTGGACCCTAAAGGCCTTCTCGAATGTAGGACCTTAGGTACGTACCCTGATCGATAGATTCTTACAGGTGTTCGACTTCAGCTCATCTATTCACACTTGTTAGATTGTACTGGGTACCTTGACGCTCATTATCATTACCGGTGAGTAGTCTCGCGTTTGTTAACGGTATACATCAATGACCAGTAATCAAACGATTTCTCACATGGTCGACTTCAGATCATTTATTCCCATGGTGTAGAAATGTACCACGGCGGTCGGTGAAGACCTCAGGTTGTATCAGCATTCATTGGTTCACTTGATAGTTGCTCCTGTTACTGCTAGTTGATACCACTCCACCTTATATGTTGCAGTCAGTCATGGCGACATTCTATATGCTGGCACCTGAGTTTGCAGTGTAGTACCATCCTATTCCATCATGTTCAATTGGTACCTTTTGGGATCAGTCTTTGATATTAGTGATCCGTTGCATCTTTCAGCATCATTGATAGTCTTATATGTGATATTCAGACATGTACTTATTATGATCAGATGATCCATTATGTATCTCCCAGTCATTTATACTTGTATACTTAGTGGATCCGCTTGTACTTTCTATGCGGACATGCTTTACTTTTCCTGAGCATGGGTATGCCCACCTCAGACAGTGTTTCTTTCTGACCTCCTTTCGGTGGCTTGGCAGGCTGAATTCTGGTGCAGTCCTCCTCGGTTTTTCGACAGAGTTCCTTTCCATGTACTTACATAATATATTTCGGCCATCATGTTCCCCTTCTGACCTCATACATTAGGGGGCATCTGTTATAGCTCCAAATCTCACTCTTATGGTTTGTGATGCTGCACTCATGGCCTAGGGCAACCCCTCCTTCCAGACCTGGTCCTAAAATTTAAAAAACAGTGTTTTATTCCCTATATGTGACATTGCCCTGAGTTAAACGCGTGTACACGCGGGTCTGTGTATACCCAACCCGCGTGTATGTATTAAAACACTTAAAAAAATAAATAATTCCTCATTTTCGGGCGGAAATCGCGGGTTTTACCTGCTGATCACCTGTTAGTGCCCGTGGCCCAACTGTTCCCAACCAACTCCTAACTAAAAAACTACTTTGGAGATGGTATAAAAAGACATCAAAGGGAAGGCCTAAAGGAGAGAGAAAAGAAGAGCAAGGTTATTATGCTGAGATTTTCCCCATAGACCAGGTCTGAAGTCCTTGGTGCTTTCTGCACTTCCCCCATTTTGCATAGGAAACCCTTGTTTCCATGTGTATTGGTAATCATTCATCCTTTATGTCATCATTGAGTAAGACTTGGAAGGAGCTCTTGTTGGAGGCTTGAGGCTGGAACGAATCCGGGAGGAAGCTTTGCTTGGAGCCTGCTGAAGGTGTTTCAGGTGATATCTTTCGTTATATGTACTTTATTTGCCTTTATATAAAAGAAACACATCTTGGTTCCCGAAACAATCTTTCTTTATGCTTATGAGATTCTTGTCTTGAATTCTTATGCAAGTAGTTACTTAAAGATTTTTATAACTAACTTTATAGCATGAAGATGGTTTATATATAAGTATTGGTCCATGTACTGTTGTGTTCTTTGATTTGTTTGTTTTACAGGTCAAAGGAAGAAGAAGGGAACTCCAAGAAGGGTTTGGACCCTAAAGGCCTTCTCGAATGTAGGACCTTAGGTACGTACCCTTAACATTAGAATTTGCTTAAAGTAAAGATAATGGCTGTGTGTGTGTTTCTTTGAATAAGCAATTTTCAGTCTGGTAGAGTCTTAGCCCAAAGGACCCTAGGGGTACTTTCCCTTCAACCAGAATTGGCGACTCCGCTGGGGACAACACTCTTGTTGTTCCTAGTTTGGGTAGTCTTCAAGCCAATCAAGGCTCAGCCCCTCTGTTTGTTGGCTCTGACTGTCTGATCTGTTCTTGAACTCTAAGCTTTTCGAGTTTTTCAGTCTGTGTTTTTTATTTTTCTTGAAAGTCTTCATATACGCCGTTTTGCTGGATTACAGAAGCGTATATATGCAAGTTGTACTAAGTGAACCCGCGTATACGCAGGTTTCCTCAGTTACAGTCGCGTGTACACGCACTCTGCACATCACTGCAGGCGCGTATACCATATAATTTTCAAGATTTATAAATTTTCTTTTTGCTGAATGTTTGTCTAGTGGTTTGGGTCAGTTTCAAGCAGTCATTTTCCAGTAACAGTCCTCTGTTTAACAGGGGGCATCTTGTTCTGAACTCTCTCTAGTTATAAGGAGTATTAGTCTTGTTTTCGTTGATTGCAAGCGTCATTGATTTTTGACACACAAGATTTCTGGTTAAGAATCTTGACTGCTCTGTTTTGGCAGAGTAAGAAGATTAGATTTCAAGCTTTGTGTTCATTTTTGTTTTGATGACCCTTTTGTTTGCTTAAATAAACCATTTTTGTTACCATTTGCTCCTTCGTTTCGGGAAAGTTGTTTGTTACCATTTTCTTGAAACTTGTCTTTTGATCTTTTGGACTTTCATTGCTGCTTCTGATTTTCAAAAGCGATTTCAAACACATTTATTTTTGTTGAGTTTTCATCATTTGAAAGGTGTCAATTCACAAAAGTTTTTGGTTGCCTATTTATCAATCATTGGTGTCAGTATTTTTGAGAGCTTTCCTTTGAAAAAGACTTTTTGGTTTGATTGAAAGAAAATCTTTTGAAAGTTTTGAGTTTCGCTTTCTTAAACTTGCTTTTCATTTGATTTCCTTTTTTGCGAAGTGAAAGTGCTTTGTTTTTATCTTAAAACTTGTTTTTATTGTTTGGACGAAATGATTGGTAACACATCATCTTCTATCTAAGCATTTTAGTGGCAAGACAAAATTTGGTAAAGCAGCAACTTTCCTTATTTGTTTTTAGAAGTAGTCTTTAAATCTTGCATCCACATATAGTTCTTGCATTAGGATAGATTTGCATCTCTTTTTAGGCATATTTAGTTTTGTTAATTTTTGTGAGTGTGGAGTCTAAAAAGAAAAAGAAAATTTGTTTATATTAGAAGTACCTCTGAACCTCATAGAAATTGCTCTTCATCGAAAACAAAAAGTGCGTGTGCATGTAGATAAGTTTTATTAATTTCTTTTGCGTCCATAAAAACACCACAAGTTTCATCTCCATTACCTTGTGACTTAAAGAACAACCTAATAAAATCAAGCGCTAAATTAAAATCCACTAGAACTTTTTTGTTTTAGTCAGTTACACCAACAAGTTTAGGATTTTAGGGCCTTGGATTAGGCGAGTGGAGAGTTAACTCTCCAAGGCCACATAAAACATCAAACATAAGAGTCTGATTAACGAGAGTAAATCCAATAGCGTTAGGAAGACCAGGAAAGCTCCGGATCTGGGAGTTAAGCACGAGGGTCTGTGAAGACAGGGAAGAGAGATACCCCCTCTCCTACTTGTCCGAACTTACCTCACGACTGTTCCGCCTGGCTTCTGCGACGAGTTGGTATCCATAGTTGCCTCTCCTAGGGATCTGCATAGGTGGCAGCGGAGGGGAATCCCGTGGCACCTGAGGTCGACGTTGTATCACTCTCGACAGTACTATTGGAGGGCACCCTTGCGAAGCTTGGGGGCTTGCATCGGCGCAGGCTGTTGTTAGGAGGTCAGCGTAACTTCCTCTGATACCTTCGCTGATAGGATTGGGCCCTCATCATCCCAGACTATCTTCGGAAGGTCCCTTGATTCACTTTCTCGTATTTTGGTGTCCGGTCCTAATCACCCGGAGCGGAAATACTTGGAAGTTGTTTGACTGGCTGTATCTTTAGGGACTTTATAGTGTGTTCTCTGTGCTCCTAGTCGGCTTAGCTTTTAATTTTTTGAGTCTTTAGTTAGATCATAACAAAAAATTCAAAGTGGTTGACCGATCTCCAAGACGGTCTCGAAGACTTCGTGGTCTCTCGCCACCAAGTTTAGAGCCTTCTCCTAGAAGGCGCAGAGGTAGTACTACCGGTGGGGTCCGTCCCACGCCGGTTGACGCATCGGGGATTGATCCTCCTCTCGGGGACATTAGCGGCCAAGCAAGGCCTGGTACTTCTGAGCAAGAGAGGGACACTCCAGTCCTTTCTCAAGTTCGATTTCAAGCAGAGAATAACGTAGAGGTAGAAGAACTTTCAGAATCATTAGTGGTTCCAAATTCTCCTCTACCATTTAGTCATCCAGACGTATTGCAATACGTTGGGACTCCGTCGCATAGACCAGCAAGTCCAGGTTACGCTACGTGCTTACCATTCATGACCACTACTGGAAGCATGGCTTCTACGAGTGCTGCGACTATGCAAACCCCTACATCGGTGCAAGGGGGAGGAACCATTTCCATCCCCTCCACTTCCTTGTTTGGATCTTTTGCGAGCACATCTCTACTTGGGTCTACCTCCATTCCGTCCATGAGTGGAAATGCCCAAACCAATGCTTTTAGTACTGGACTCTTCTCTTTTGGCACCCAATCACAGGGTATTCCATCGGTTCCGTTTAGTGCGGCTACGTCCATGATGGGCGGATCGGCCTCATTCTAGGGTTTTCCTTTCGGAAGTGGTCATATACCACATTCCAACCTGACGGTAGGATCCATGCCTTTTTCTTCTATAGGACAAAGCAGCAATCCTTTCCAAGGTTGGAATAACCCTGGGGTTAGTAGTGCAAGATCTGGGAATCCATTTATCGGCCAACAAGGGAATAGGCCGTACACCACGGTTAGTTCGTTTCAAAGTATTCCTCCCCTTGCTTCGGCTTGGAACCCATATCAGGGGTTATCAACTCCTTACCATTCTTTAGGAGGAAACTTTGCGGGCTATGGAGGTTATATGGCAGGAGTTGGTCAAACTCCGAATTTTGCTGGACCACAAGGCTTGCCTTTTGGTTCAGCCGGTTCTACTGGTCACTTCGGGCAGCCTGGTGCCTCCCAAATCCCAGGACAATCTTTTCAAAACTTTGGGAGTTCTGCCCAGTCTGGGTGGAATCCCCTAGGTCCTCCTAGGCTTCCGTTTCTGGCAATGTTAAACTTGCCAGATCTCACAAAGTTAACAAACGACCCAATCAGGTATAATCCGGCCTGGCCTCTGGTCCTAACCAAATTCCCTTCGGACATTCCAAAATTCGAAGGGAAGAGTGGTGAAGATCCGGGCGATCATGTAACCACATTCCATTTGTGGTGCTCATCCAACTCCCTCATCGAGGATTCGATTAGGTTGAGAATCTTTCAGCGCACCTTGACTGGTAATGCGGCTAAATGGTACATAGAGTTGCCAGGGGGCAGCTTTACATCGTTCGCTGACTTAGCCAATATCTTCTTAAATCACTTCCAGTTGCCTGTCCGCTATGATGTCGGAACTGAACTTCTGGCCACGTTTCGTCAGGATAAGGCAACCCACATTTCTGATCACATTCAGGAATGGAGACGGAGAAAGAGGCTCATTAAAGCTGAAATCCCTTCGGAGTATCGTCTAGAGTGGTTTTTGAAGTCTTTGCAACCTGAGATCTCCAAGGATGTCTCCATGTCTGGGGTCTATTCTGAGGAGCAAGCCATTTTCAGGGCCCAGCAGTTAGAACTGATTTACTCTCAGTCTGGGATCCTCCAAAAGTACTTGCCAGATGCTCCTGGATCTAAGGTTGATTTAGCTAAGCTGAAGCCAGGTCCGCACGCGGACGGTATCGTTGGGTCTGTAGACACATCTACAGTGAACTTGTTGAATCAATTGCAGCAGTTGTCTTTGCAAACTTCTTCTAACAACCAAGTCACATTGTCTAATCCTCCCGCTTCCCAAACTTCTTCAATTAACGCCGTCCAATCCGATAACCCCAAAGGAAATCAAAATTCCAATGGGAAAAAGAAAGGACGTGGTAAGAAAAAGAACTCGGATGGGAAGCCCGATGCAAATAAATCCAGCAACAACGCTGGTGGTGGTAAAGGTGAGTCGAGAAAGAAAGTTAAGTTTCCTTGCAAGTTATGCAGTGGGGACCATCTAACTCATCTCTACCCTAGAATTGAAGATGCTCAGCGCTTGTTAGGACAGCAAGGGACTTCTAGTTCACAAGCTGTGTTAACTAATCCGTTTCCCCAAGGGCAGCAACTTCTTGCTGGTGCAAATTCGAATCCTGGGACCTCCTCAAGGGGCAACCAGGAAGGGGAAAGAGCATCAAATGTTTTTATGATGGGTTCAAATGTCCATGTGACTACTCGATCACGTGATTATGGTGAAGCCGAAACATCTAAGGATAAAACTGTTCCCGGAGGTAATGACCTTCATATTGAGCGGCCCCCTGTTGAGACTATACCTAGGATACTGAAAGGTTCCGCCAAACGCGTGACGATTAACCCTAATGCTAGGGCCGCCCAGAATTACTCCATTGTGGAGGATCTGGCTCAAAGCCCATGTGCTATGTCCGCTTTAGAGGTTCTCCAGTCGTGTCCGTCTCAGAGAAGTGCTTTACTCTTCGCCATTGGAGCAGTTGATCTAGCTAACTCTTTAGTGCTCTCTTTTGACATGTCAAATGTCAAAAAGAGACTCCCTCATCATATGGCTTTTCAGATAAAGTCTACATACCGGAAAATCAATATTTTCCGCACCGTTATAGATGAAGGAGCTTCCACATGTGTCATGTCAATGTCATGTTGGAAGGCTATTGGCTCACCTTCAATTGTTCCTTCTCCAACCATCTTAACTGCATTTGATGGTCATTCTCACAAGCCGCATGAGATTATCCCAGCCTTTCCTATATGTGTTGGAGGGAAGGTCGTTAATATTGAAGTTGAAGTCGTAGATGCTAACCTAGACTATAATCTCCTGTTAGGAAGGAACTGGGTATACGAAATGGAAGTCGTCGTGTCGACTCTGTTTCGTGTTATTTGCTTTCCTCATGAGGGGAAAATTGTTAAGGTTGATCAATTGGACTATTCCCCAATCGATCCTCAAGCAAGCTCCGACTCTACTGTTCCTTTGGTGGATAACCCTCACCTGCCGACTGAGAATTTAGGAGTAGGGATGTATTCCTCATTGATGGGTACGTTTGATCTTCCCTCTCCTTTTGCAAGAATTAATGCTATTTCATCATCCAAGGAGTCTCCTCGAGAAGAGTTCTTCCGAACTCATTATTTTTCTGACCCTTGGACCTTGCCTTCACCTACGACCACATTATTTGAAGGACAAGTTAATGGAATGGCATTTCCTATATCTGCAGCTGAGCTTAGATATCAGTCTATCGTAGACTCTGCAGATAACCATTCTACTCCTTTTTCCGAAGAGGAGTTAGATGGTCATGTGGCCCCGGCTTGGAGCTTTGATTCTACCTCTGCCTTGGATTGCTTAGATTCGGTTCTACCTTCTGAAGAGGCAATCCTCGAAGTAATGATGGGTATAGATCGACCTTGGGAAGACTTACACCATCGTTCATATTTTCTTCCTCCATTGTGGGAAGTAGAATCTAGATTCTCCGAGCTCGTTGGTAGTGATGTTTGTACGGTGTCGAACCCTTTGGCTCCAACACACGTACGTGCCGAAGGTAATATGTCGGTAATTTCAAAAATGATACCTATAAACATCTCTAAGGATCCTAACATCATCGAGAATATCTTCATCGGAATTGAGTGTTCCCCTGAAGAAATTCAAATTTACACCGACCTATTCAAGGAATATCGCGATGTGTTTGCTTGGTCTTATGAGGAAATGCCCGGAATTGATCCTTCTATAGTCCAACATGAGATCAAGACGTACGAAAACGCAAAACCGATTCGTCAAAGGCTTCGGCCGGTTAACCCTAGGAAAGCAGCGGCTATCAAAGCTGAGGTTGAGAAGCTGCTAAGGGCGGGTTTTATATACCCTGTTCCTCTTACGGATTGGGTTTCTAATCCAGTCCCTGTGGACAAAAAGCAAGGAACAATCCGTGTATGCATTGATTTTAGGGACTTAAACAAGGCTTGTCCGAAAGACAATTACCCCACGCCATTCATTGATCAGATTATCGACGAGTGTGTGGGTAATGAAATTTTTTCCTTCATGGATGGTTTTTCGGGTTATAATCAAATCTCTATCTGTCCTGAAGACCAACATAAGACAGCCTTCATATGTCCCTAGGGTACCTTTACATATCGAAAGATGCCTTTTGGTCTTAAAATGCTGGAGCCACTTTTCAGGGGGCCATGTCATACACTTTCCATGGCATCAAACATGTCATCGAGGCATACTTAGATGATCTCGCTGCTCACTCTCGAAAGAGAACTGATCATCCTAGTCATCTTCGATTAGTCTTTGAGCGATGTCGTTTCTATAAAATCCGGTTGAATCCCAATAAATGCATTTTCGCGGTTACATCCGGTCGGCTGTTAGGGTTTATTGTGTCCAATGAAGGGATTCGGGTTGATCCCTTCAAGGTTGAGGCAATAGTTCAGTTGCCTCCCCCGTCCTCAATTCGTCAACTTCAAATTCTTCAAGGGAAGGCTAATTTCTTAAGACGGTTTATAGCAAACTATGCCGAGATCACTAAAGGGTTCATGCGTTTGCTACGAAAAGGAGTTCCATTCGAGTGGGACGACTTTGCGCAGCGGTCGTTTGATGCTTTGAAAAAGGCATTAGTCTCTGCCCCGCTTTTGAGTCCACCGGATTATGGTAGAGACTTCCTTTTATATCTTGCTGCAGCAGAATCTACCATTGGTATGGTTCTAGTTCAGGAGGACGATGCTCTTGTCGAGCACGTGATTTATTATCTGAGCCGAAGCTTATTAGGTCCTGAACTCCGCTATTCTCCGGTTGAGAAATTGGCCTTGGCAGCTGTCCATGCTATCCAGAGGCTCCGTCATTATATTTTGCTACGCAAAACTTTTGTCTTAGCGGCGGTCAATCCATTTCAATTTGTCCTCAGTAGGCGAGTGATTGGGGGCAAATATAATAGATGGATAGTCATTTTACAAGAATTCGATCTCGAATTCTTGTCCGCCAAGTCTAAGAAATCTATGGTCTTCGCGGAGCTAATTTCTGAGCTTCCTTGTGGAGAGGATATTGTTTATGAGGAAAATTTACCCGACGAACATATATTCCTCATCTCTTCACAAGACCCTTGGTATGGAGATATCATTGTTTATCTCCAGACTTCGAAGTTTCCCTCTACTTTCTCCAAGGATGAACGTCGCAAGTTACGTCACCTGGCTAAAAACTATGTTATCATTGGTGACACATTATACCGTCGAGGGGTTGATTCAATTCTTCGACGTTGTTTAACCTTAGAGGAAGCAGAGTCTGTTCTTAATGACTGCCACAGTGGAGCTTGTGGTGGTCATCTATCAGGGCTTGCTACAGCCCAGCGCATCTTACGTGCTGGCTACTTTTGGCCTTCACTCTTTAAGGACTGTGTGGAAGCGGTCAAACGCTGCCACCCGTGTCAAATTGTTACTTGCAAGATGTGCATGCATCCAGCTCCCCTTTTTCCCGTTGTCACCGTCGGTCCCTTCACTAAGTGGGGTATTGATTTTACGACTTGTAATCCGCCTTCAGCGGCGAATCACAAGCACATTATAGTGGCTGTAGACTACTTCACGAAGTGGGCTGAAGCCATGCCTACTTATAAGAACGACAGTGACACGACAGCTTTGTTTCTTTTTAATCAGGTTATCTCAAGATTCGGTATCCCAAGGGAGATTGTCACTGACCATGGCAGTCATTTCCAAAATCATCTAATGTCCGAATTGGCCCTTAAATTAGGATTCTGTCAGGAGCATTCGTCCCCTTATTATCCTCAGGTCAATGGATAGGTCGAGGCGGTCAATAAAACTCTTAAGACGATACTCCAACGGACAATCGATAAAAATCGGTCCAATTTGCACATTATGTTGTATTCGGCTCTTTGGGCATACCGAACCTCCGTCAAAACGGCTACTGGTTTTACTCCTTTTCAGTTGGTTTACGGGATGGAATCTATCTTTCCAGTTGAATGTGAAATCCCATCTCTAAAGTTGGCTATTGAGCTTCTTCCTGAGACTTCAAGTCTCGAGGAGCGCCTAGTTCACTTGGAACATCTCGATGAGCAGTGTCGAGATGCCGCCACGATGAATGAGGCCCATAAGAAAAGAGTCAAAACACAGTATGATAAGTCTGTCCGTCCTCGTGTCTTTTCTGAAGGTGACCTTGTCTTGGTCTATGACCAAGATAAGGATGCCTTGGGGGCAGGCAAATTTAAGCCTATGTGGTACAGTCCTTTCATTATCAAACGAGTTTTAGAAAAAGGATCGTATGAGTTAATTGATTTCGAAGGAAACAAGCTGGCGGAGCCCCGAAATGGGCTCTACCTAAAGAAGTACTTTGCTTAGTTTAGGCTGGGCGATGACTTCTTTGTATTTTATGTATATATTTATACATATATTGTCGAGCGTTTTCTGATATCAGTGCTTTTTGGTCTGCTGTGGCAGGTGCTGATGGATGATTTGGTCTATTTTGGGTTCACCGATGGTGCTAGTCGGCACACTCGGAATCTTGCTTCCGCAGCTTGGGTACTTTATTACCCAACTGGTCAGTTGATGATATCGAGAGGCGTGTGTATCGGTCCTGCTTCAAACAATATGGCCGAGTATATAGCTGTTATCAATTTATTATCCGAGGCAATCTCTTATGGGATTGACTCGTTGGTAGTATATCTTGATTCTCAATTGATAGTGTCTCAGTTAAATAACATTTATCGGGTTAGAGATCCATTATTATATCGCCAATATTTAAGGGTGAGGTTGTTGCAAAGATCATTTATTTACATTAATTATTTGCACATTCCAAGATCTCAAAATTGGTTAGCTGATTCTATCGCTAATCAAGCATTAGACTGGCATATCAATCATTCATCATCATAAAATCATGCATCAAAAAGTCAAACTGTATATATATATATATATATATATATATATATATATATATATATATATATATATATATATATATATATATATATATATATATATATATATATATATATATATATCGCAAAGCGTCTCGAGTGTACATATGTGTGTCCAAAAATATACAAAATTGGGACTCAAATGCCCATAATCATGTCAGGCATATCTAATGCCTCGGCTTTGGATGAGCAGCTAAATAAGTAACTATAGCATTGGCCACGCGCCGAAAGATGCGAACCCAGTCACGTGGCATCCCAACCACATGACGCTGCATATCTGGAGGAAGGTCCTCTATCTCGGCCATCGGTACTTGGCAGCTCAGTCTCGCCAAGTGTCGCTGGACGTTGTTTAAGGTCCGTTCCGCATCCGCAGCCGCCTCTTCGGCTCCTCGGCCACGCCGTCCATGCCGTGGGAATCCATCTGGTCGTACGGGCCCAATGTCTGGAACATGATCATCATATTAGTCATTTGAATCTCATCAAAAAATATTTTTCAAAGTTCATCATTATATTTGAAAAATCCAAAAAAAATCATAAAATCATAAAAATAAAAAATCTTACCAATCTCGCCCCATGCCGCATCCGGTGGTAACACTAGATCAGGATCTCCTTGGAAATCCAGTCCGGCATAGGGGTAATCATCCACGACGATGATTTGCTGCTCCCACCAGGTAAAGAAATCATCATCGAATGCATTCCTAGGGACTTCCCCACCCCCCAGACATTTCATCAAGTCAGCCCACCGGCCCATGCATGGATCACATGGACTACTGATGGAAACTGCTACCTTGGGGCGGAGTGCGGGAACCTTCTCGAAGAAGAAAGTGCACAAGATGGTTCCGAACCCAAAGTTCTTGGTCTGTCCCGTCCTGATAGAAGTGAGTTGTTCCTTCATGTTGGTAAGGAGAGGAGTACACCAGTCAAACACTGTAGTGAGACAGTCCACTACCACGCTCATGTTTACCCGTGACGCCTGATGTAGTGAGGATGATCCGTTCACTCGACCTATGGTGAAAAATATTATCCTGAGTGACAAACTCGCCACATGTGGGATAGAGATCTGGCTCCCAACCTTCCGATGACCCGGGCAATAAATCTGTACATAGTCATCTACACTGAGGCTATTTCGTGTCCTGCCCCGGGAATGTACTACCTCTCCCCTTTGGGAAAGGCCCGTGATAAAATATATATCTTCCACTTCTACCCTGAGTGGCATCTGATCAATTATGAATGCTTCCTCATCGACATCCCAATAATCAATGAGTCTCTCGAGCAAATGCGTGTTGGCTTTCATATTTGGCAATTTGAAGAATTTTAGCAACCCGCATCCCCGTAGGGCATCTAATGCCTCATCATTGTTCATAACTTCACTATCCACAACTGAGTGCTTTCTTTCACGCCATGTGAGAGTCATCCTGGAAGAAAAAATTATTTTCATCTGTTAGTTTTGTCTATAAAATTAGTTTGCTACGCACACGCGGGTTCCTTTGTATACAGTCACATGTAGGGCCGTCGTATACGCGAGTTCTATATAGCCAACCCGCGTGTACGCCGCAAAGGAATTTTTTGCAAAAATCCAACGGTAAAACATCAATTAAACTTCCTAAAAACTATCACAATTAATTACAAGACAACTTTAGTGCTTACCTGGAAGTTTTCGGCAAGTTTGAACGGTTGAATAAGTCACAGGGAAGTTTGCTCCTTTTACTCCACAATTTTTGCTCTCCAAGTCAAACGGTGAAAATGGTAAGTCCAAAATTTCTTTTTATAAGTTTTGAAAATGCAAAATTTTTTCAAAATTTTATTTTGTTTGGTTTCATGTCACTTTTAACTTGGGAGCTTGGAATGTCGAGATTGGGTTGTTTTTCAGGACATTTTGGACATTTTTCGATGGTTCGAGATGGTTCCATGACTGCTGACCCGTCATGGCAGGTATCGTGTTCTCACTGGCATATAGGTTAGGGACACCATTTTTCCATTGCATTATGCATACTAGCCTCCATTTGACCGATACATTTGCCATAGGGTCGACCCCATCGTGTTATGGTTCGTAAGCCATTTTCACTCGCCGATTCTTTAAATCATGACACGATGGTAGAGCCATCCTTTTACATGGGCATCCTAGTTAGCACCTCACTGACATTTGTTGCCCATGTTGCTTCGTTTTGTGTAGGCTCGGGAGTCCTCTGTAGTCCCACCATGACTTATGCGTTGAAGACTCATTCCTCTTTTCTTCTTCACTTCGTTCTGGCCTTATACCCTAGAGGCTCCTATGAGTGTCGAGTTGTACTTTTGCATAGCATGTTGACCATTTGCACCTTTTGGCCTAGAGCCGGCTTCACTTGGACTCGTGTTTAAGCCAACTTTTGACCATGACGTCTGCAAAATCAACCTTGCGTACCTTTGACTTCTGCAGCTTGACATACCCAGATCTGTGGAAGGAACATACCTTTGAGTGTCACTGACCAGTTTTCACCTCCCTGCATTGAGCATAGGAACGTTCCTTTCCCAGGAACTAGATCATCTGTTTCACCGACACTCGTTCTTTCCACTGTACTATAGAATTCTTTTATTCTTTTTCCGGCTTATCAGAAAAAGACAAAAAAATTAAATATTCCAAAAAGAGCGGGAACAGGGACATTATTTCCATTTATTGTTGGCAGCTAGAGTCAGTCATGTCGCCCTTGAACAAAGCACTCAAAACAAAGTCTCCTCTGCATGGGTGGGATTTAGTTTGACTTAGGTACGCCATAACCTTGTTATCGAGTCAGTTCTCCCCCGATTGGTTATCTCTTCCAATCATATGGAGGGTTCGTTCGTGCCTCCTGCATGACGAACTTGTACAGATTCATCATATGCTGCCACATAGTCACATTGAGTCGTGCTTTTGTTCAAGGGAAGTTAGCCTGAGTTGGCCTTTCTGCAGTGTCTCTTGACTCAATTTTCAGTCGGCCATCCCTAGTTGTCAGTATCATGTCTATCATCACATCAATTATATTGGTCCTTTACTCGTGCCGGTTTGAGAAGGTCCCCATTGACTTCTTGCTGGCGGGTCTTGTCCTTATTGACGACAACACCTTGCTCTGAGGACAGGCCTAGAGCCGCACCCTGGCCCTATTTTCATTATTGATAGGTCACCTTGTGCTTAGCATCGATAAGTATCATGGGTCTTTGACTGAGTGGTTTCCCTTGTGTTCGAAATCAGCATACATTATCACACATTGGGATTCATGCAGTACCTTGGTTTCCATTTGACCCTATTGGTGGATACCTCGCCTCTGTGTCAGCTTTCATTATTGGTTGGTTCAGAGGGTTTCTGCCGTGCGCTAGCCACATCTTGTGTACGCTGGAAACGTACTTCGGTTGGGTTACTACATCTTTTCGTCCGATTCCTTCCACATTATTGGCCTACGAGTTACACTCGCGCTAGATTGATGGAGGATGCCTTAATGCCTTCCTTCTAGCAGATCTTTCCCTATCGACTCCGACTCATTGCTCTGGGGCAAAGATCTAGAGTCCATTTGGCAGTACCTTGGGGTTTGCAGTCATTAGTGGCAGATCCTTCGCCATCGACAGTGGAAAACCATCATTGTCTCCTGATCGATAGATTCTTACAGGTGTTCGACTTCAGCTCATCTATTCACCCTTGTTAGATTGTACTGGGTACCTTGACGCTCATTATCATTATCGGTGAGTAGTCTCGCGTTTGTTAACGGTATACATCAATGACCGGTAATCAAACGATTTCTCACATGGTCGACTTCAGATCATTTATTCCCATGGTGTAGAAATGTACCACGGCGGTCGGTGAAGACCTCAGGTTGTATCAGCATTCATTGGTTCACTTGATAGTTGCTCCTGTTAATGCTAGTTGATACCACTCCACCTTATATGTTGCAGTCAGTCATGGCGACATTCTATATGCTGGCACCTGAGTTTGCAGTGTAGTACCATCCTATTCCATCATGTTCAGTTGGTACCTTTTGGGATCAGTCTTTGATATCAGTGATCCGTTGCATCTTTCAGCATCATTGATAGTCTTATATGTGATATTCAGACATGTACTTATTATGATCAGATGATCCATTATGTATCTCCCAGTCATTTATACTTGTATACTTAGTGGATCCGCTTGTACTTTCTATACGGACATGCTTTACTTTTCCTGAGCATGTGTATGCCCGCCTCAGACAGTGTTTCTTTCTGACCTCCTTTCGGTGGCTTGGCAGGCTAAATTCTGGTGCAGTCCTCCTCGGTTTTTCGACAGAGTTCCTTTCCATGTACTTACATAATATATTTCGGCCATCATGTTCCCCTTCTGACCTCATACATTAGGGGGCATCTGTTATAGCTCCAAATCTCACTCTTATGGTTTGTGATGCTGCACTCATGGCCTAGGGCAACCCCTCCTTCCAGACCTGGTCCTAAAATTTAAAAAACAGTGTTTTATTCCCTATATGCGACATTGCCCTGAGTTAAATGCGTGTACACACGGGTCTGTGTATACCCAACCCACGTGTATGTATTAAAACACTTAAAAAAATAAATAATTCCTCATTTTCGGGCGGAAATCGCGGGTTTTACCTGCTGATCACCTGTTAGTGCCCGTGGCCCAACTGTTCCCAACCAACTCCTAACTAAAAAACTACTTTGGAGATGGTATAAAAAGACATCAAAGGGAAGGCCTAAAGGAGAGAAAAAAGAAGAGCAAGGTTATTATGCTGAGATTTTCCCCATAGACTAGGTCTGAAGTCCTTGGTGCTTTCTGCACTTCCCCCATTTTGCATAGGAAACCCTTGTTTCCATGTGTATTGGTAATCATTCATCCTTTATGTCATCATTGAGTAAGACTTGGAAGGAGCTCTTGTTGGAGGCTTGAGGCTGGAACGAATCCGGGAGGAAGCTTTGCTTGGAGCCTGCTGAAGGTGTTTCAGGTGATATCTTTCGTTATATGTACTTTATTTGCCTTTATATAAAAGAAACATGTCTTGGTTCCCGAAACAATCTTTCTTTATGCTTATGAGATTCTTGTCTTGAATTCTTATGCAAGTAGTTACTTAAAGATTTTTATAACTAACTTTATAGCATGAAGATGGTTTATATATAAGTATTGGTCCATGTACTGTTGTGTTCTTTGATTTGTTTGTTTGACAGGTCAAAGGAAGAAGAAGGGAACTCCAAGAAGGGTTTGGACCCTAAAGGCCTTCTCGAATGTAGGACCTTAGGTACGTACCCTTAACATTAGAATTTGCTTAAAGTAAAGATAATGGCTATGTGTGTGTTTCTTTAATTAAGCAATTTTCAGTCTGGTAGAGTCTTAGCCCAAAGGACCCTAGGGGTACTTTCCCTTCAACCACTAGTGGAGAGACCCACTTGCTATCGGAGATGGGATAAATAAAGCTTACATCCAAAAGTTTTTGTCATTCCGCTTTTACAATATCTTTTAGGTGAGGGTTGAGTCTCCGTTGGGATTGGCGAATGGGTCTTACATCCTTTTTTGTATAAATTTGGTGCATACACAACTGGGGATCAATTCTCTTCATGTCCGGATAATCCCATGCAAAAGCTTCCTTATGTTTTCTCAGTAGTTGGACTAGCTTTTCTTCTTGTTCAGGAGTCAGGATTTTGTTAATGTTCAAGGTTTTTCCTTGCTCAATCTCTATAGTTTTTCTGTTTGAAATAGAGGTAGTGGGTATTAATTGATCATGAGTGTCTTTGAGGGGATCTTCTTCTAGCTCATTGTCAAATGCTACCTCTATCATGTCACATTGTACATGGGATCTGGATTCAGATTGGTTAATGAAGTGGTTAATAACGTCATCCTCTATTTGGTCTTTAAAATCGAGGGCATCTTCTATGGTTAATGGGGACCTAATGTTTTTTGTGAGGTATGATATAGGTTGTTTGTTAATTTTCATTATTGTCAAACTTGGCTGGGCTGGAGGGTATAGAGCTAGATTCTTGATATTACTCCCTCTAGTTATAGTCATACTACCTTGTCGACAGCCAATGTAAGCATCAGCAGTCATAAACCAAGGTGTACCTAAGATTAAAGGGTGTCTATCGAGTCAGTTTTTAGGGTTGATTATCAGAAAGTTGGCAGGGTATTCCCAGGAATCTACGGATACCATTACATCATGTAGTGTACCTTTTGGCTTGACTACCGATCGGTCAGCCAGTTCCAATAAGGTGGAGGTTGGTTCCACTGATGTAATGCCAAGTTTTTGACAACGGCTGGTTGTTAAAATATTAATTGCAGCCCCTAAATCAACTAGGGCATTTGAAAAGGTTTGTCCATAGATTTGCACCATCACTATAGGATTCCCTAGGTATTCATATTTGATAGGTGCTTCTCTTCTTGATAAAAAATCAAATAGGGTGCCAACTACTTAAACTGTTGGGTTAGTTGTTATTCTCCTCTTTGGCTTTCTTATACATAACTATTTGATGGTTTTTGTATATATTGGGATATCTTGGATAGCTTGGAGGAGTGAGATTTTTATACACAAATTTCTTAGTTCTCATAGAATATCAAAGTCAGGATGTTCTATAGGGCGTGGTATGATTAATCGTTCTAGGAATGGGGGAGAAGACGTGGTTTCTTGGTCCTGAGTTTGTTGTCTGACCACATCCTCTTCTTGTAGTGGTTGTTCTATAGGTAACTGCTTTTCAACTTGATCATTTTTATCTCCCTCAGTTTCTATTATGTGCTCAGACCTTAATTGAAGGTCATTGCACTCCCTTACATCAGTTTCTAGTTCTGGTGTTTCGATTATTTGAACAGATTGAACTGGTCTATTACTAGGGTTCGGGTTGGGTTGCGTTGGGAGTTGCGGTCTTAAGTTGAACTGGGGATTTTGTTGTAGTGTATATTGCGCTGGTAGTGTGGGTTGAGGGAGAGGAATGGTTCCAACTGGCTGATTCATCATTCTTTGCCAGTTTGACTGCCAGGCTTGAATCTGCGAAGTGGGAAGGGACCATTGTGTTGGATATGCATTGTTTTGCCAATATGGTGGAGAGTAGGGAAAATTTGGCCAATTAGTTTGGCTTGTTTTATTTGGCCATGGTGATGAAGGAAATGGTTGTTGTGACCAATTTGGAAAGGGTGGCTGATTTTGCCACATTTTATTATATTGCTAAGCATGATATTTCAAAGGCTAGAAAGAGGAAGATGGATCAGAGGGAATACCTAGTTGTTGTGGCTGCCATTGACGATGCTGATTGAGTAGGTACATTGGTTTTGATTCTTCTTCCGCTTCTTTGTACACTACTTTCAAACCCAGAAGTGAGGGGCAGTTCTCTATGGAGTGATCTTTTGTACAAATAGCACAGACTTGAACTGCATCCAGTGGGCACTCTTTATGGCTATGTTTCTTTCTGCATCTAGGGCAGAATATTGCCAGGTTTTGCTCTGCTTCTGCTTGTTTCTGTTTAGCTTGCATAATATCGAGTTGCGTTGTCAGAGTCCCCAATATATCAGTTTTGAAATTCTCCAGTAAATTCCCAATTTTTGCGTGCGTTACTCCTCCACCAGAGATCTTGTTGTCCCTTGTGAGCATGTCACGTTCCACTAGTTTAGCCTTATACTACCTCGTGAACTCCTGATGCACAAAATCAATAATGTCAGAAAAATTTTCTTGATAGATGTCACCTTTTCCCATAATATTTAGTGTTTCAACCCATTGTTCCTTCATCCCTTTAATTAATGTCATTTTTAACACATTGTCAGGTAAGGGTAATGATGCATAAGGAGATCTCTAAAGATTATATTGAAAACGTTCAACATACTCTTCTAGTGTCTCATTAGGTTTGGCTACCATCTATAATATTTCATCCCTTAATTCTCTAGACCTACAATAATCCTAATACTTTTTTTAAAAAACACCTTTCATCTAATCCCAGTCATTTATAACACCTCCACCTAACCCCATAAACCATCGTAAAGTTGTTCCTTTTAATGTGGAGGGAAATAATTTCAGCTTTTGGGGATCGGTAGTATAGTCATACCCTCGGCATAATACATCGAATTCAAACAAAAATGCATCTGGATCTTCCGATGTTAGGCCTATTGGGTTGTGTTATATTCTTTCCACATAGATAACAAGGGGGTTTGAGGGGCACCCATAACCCCACTTTATGGGGTTCGGGGCAGCGCCTTGGAAAATTTGGTTTTGGACCCTATGTTAGGTTGGGCAGACCCACCTATGGTTTTGTGCATGATTTTCACACATGTTTTTTAGATGCGATGGTCTTCGGTCCATGGTATTGGATGCAATGGTTTTCGGTCCATGGTATTGGATGCTTCAACATGTATAAATATGTATTGTAACATTGAAAGGAACATAATGAAAAATCACGCTGGTAGTCCCGGTTTTGGGATCCAGGGGAAAATATCTGTGTATATGTGTTTTATGTGTTCTGCTCTCACATTATTTATTTTCTATGTTTTAGAATTCGTATGCAGAATTCATATGCAGGTAATTTCTGTATGGGGTCAAAACCTACATTTGGTATTAGAGCAGATTTGGCTTCAAGGGGACGCCTTTGCTGTTGAGGGGTTTCACTCGGGCCTGTGGTAGACCCTGTTTAGTGGGAGATCTGTGAGATCGATTCTAGTGGTGAAAGAAGATGGTGAGCAGTGGAAAGATAGAGATCGAGAAATTTAATGGTAAGAGTTTTGAGTTGTGGAAACTCAAGATGGAGGATCTGTTGGTGGAGAAAGATTAGTTGATCACGGTAGATCTAGGTAATAAACCAACAAGAGTGTCCAATGAAGAATGGAAGAAGTTGGATCGGAAGGCAAAGACCACAATACAATTGTGTGTCTCAGATTCAGTATTACTGAATGTATCAGGGGAAGCTATAGCAAAGGCTTTGTGGGAAAAGTTAGGGACTTTGTACCAATCTAAGTCTCTGGTGAATAAACTGTTCCTGCAGAAAAGGCTGTATAACCCAAGGACGAAAGATGGAGACTTAGTGACAGAGCATCTGAACGCATTTAATAATGTGGTAAGTCAGTTAGCATATGTTGATATTAAAATTTCAGATGAAGATAAGTGTATCAGTTTGTTGTGTTCTCTACCAGATTTGTGGGATTGTCTGGTTATTGCAATAGGTAGCAATGCAACTGCCTTGCAGTTTGATGAAATAGTCTTAGTCTTGCTGACGAAGGAGATGAGACAGAAAAATATGGAGAGCCAAAATGGTGATGCCTTGCTTGTATGAGGACGGTCCCAGAACAGAAACAAAAAATAAGTCATCGAGTGGGAGATCTAAATCTAGAGGGAGATCTAAATCTCCAGGAAAACCTATAAAGGTGGTGTGTTGGAAATGCGGAAAGGAAGGCCACTTCAAAAGGGACTGTAAATCTAAAGCTCCTGACAAAGGAAAGGGATCTGATGAGGCTCCTTCTGCAGAGGTGAAAACCACCTCAAATGAAGGTGGGGATGTGTACTTAGCTTCTTCAAGTACACATGTAGATTATGAGGCATGGTTGATTGACTCAGGTGCATCCTTTCACTTCACTCCCCATAGAGAGTGGTTTTGCGAGTATGAGAAATATGATGGTGGTGATGTCTTCTTGGGGGATTACAGGAAGGCTAGAATCATTGGTCGTGGAAAAGTAAAGTTGAAGCTGCAAGGTGGAAGGGTTAGAACACTTCCGGGTGTTCTGCATTAGCCAAAAATCTGATTTTTGTTAGTAAGCTGGATGATGCAGGTGTAAAAATAGTGTTTGAGAAGGATACCTGCAAGATGGTTCTGGGAGCACTGGTATTGATGTGGGGAGTTAGGATTGGAACTCTATACAAGCTGCAAGGTAGCACTGCTGTTGATGGGTGCAACAGTTTCGTGGTTCCTGAAAGTGGAGCAGAAAATCTAGTGGCCTCTAGAGAAAAGACCATGTTGTGGCATCAAATGCTTGGACATATTGGAGAGAAGGGTCTTTGAATACTTCCTGGTAAAGGTATGGTAGGAGGTATGAGTAATATCTCTTTGGATTTTGATTTCTATGAAAATTGTGTATATGGGAAGCAGAATCGGGTGAGTTTAGTAAGAGGGTGAAACATATATTAGAACTTGTGCACAGTGATGTGTTTGGACCTGTGAAGGTTCCATCACTGGGTAAGTCTGTGTACTATGTATCATTTATAAATTACTTCTCAAGGAATACATAGATATATTTCCTTAAGAATAAATTTGAAGCCTTTGACAGGTTTAAAGAATTTAAGGTTCTCGTGGAAAATCAAATAGAGAAGAAGATAAAGGTGCTGAGGACAGATAATGGTGGAGAGTTTTGCAACAAGGAATTTGAAGAATTCTGTAAGAAGTGTGGTATAGCATGACAAAAGACTACTCCATATACACCTCAGCAAAATGGAATTGAAAAAAGAATGAATAAGACGTTGATGGAAAGGGCAAGAAGAATGCTCAGTGGTGTCGGGTTAGGACAAGAATTCTAGGCAGAGGCGGTGGATACTGCATGTTACCTAGTCAACATGTCACCTTCTTCAGCGTTGGAGGATAAGACTCCACAAGAGGTATGGACTGGTAAGAAACCCTCTCTTTCACATCTGAGGGTATTTGGATGTGATGCATATGTACATGTTCCAAAGGATAAAAGAACCAGGTTGGATATTAAATCTGAATAGTGCATATTTATTGGGTATAAGGATGGTTTAAAGGGTTATAAGCTTTGGAACCCAGTAACAAGGAAGGTTGTGTACAGCCAAGATGTGGTGTTCAAAGAGGTGAAAGATGTTATTAAACATGAAGTCAAACCAAAGGAACCTGAGAAGATAGAGTTTGAGCTAAAGGAGGAAGAATCAGACTCTACAGTAGAGGAGGAATCAGAAGATGAAGAGCCACAAACTCTGGCTATGAGAAGATCAGTTCGAGAAAGAAGGTAGCCAGAAAGGTATAGTCCATCTACTTTCTATTCAAATTTTTCTTTGTCTATTACTGGTGATGATCCCAGAACTGTGAAGGAAGCAGTGGATTCAGAGGATGGAAAACTCTAGAAAGAGGCCATGGTTGATGAAATGGTATCTTTGCACAAAAATGAGGCTTGGGATCTGGTGGAGTTGCCGGCTGGAAGGAAACCCATTGGAAGCAAATGGGTGTTCAAAAAGAAGACAATTGTAGAAGGAAAAGTGGAGAAATACAAAGCTCGGTTAGTAGCAAAAGGTTATTCCTAGGTGCTGAGAATTGATTTTGGTGATATTTTTTCTCCTGTTGCCAAGGTAACTTCTATTAGATTACTTTTATCTGTTGCTACTGCTTTTGATTTTAAGGTAGAACAGATGGATGTGAAGACAACATTTCTTCACGGGGATCCAGAAGAGGAGACCTACATGAAGCAACCTGAAGGCTTTGTGGTGAGGGGTAAGAAAGAACTGGTGTGTAAGTTAAAGAAGTCTCTGTATGGGTTAAAACAGTCACCAAGGATGTGGTATCATAAATTTGATACATTTATACGGGGACTTGGCTTCACCAGAAGCAAAGCAGATCACTATGTGTATTTTAAATTAATTGGTGACCATGTTATTTATCTGGTCTTGTATGTGGATGATATGTTGCTGGTTGGAAATGACAAAGAAATTATCCAGGATTTGAAGACCCAATTGTCCTCCAAATTCAACATGAAAGATCTTGGTGCTGCAAACTATATTTTGGGCATGGAAATCAAAAGAGATCGAGCAAAGAGGAAGCTCTGGTTAAACCAGAGGAAGCATGTCGAGACAATATTGCAGAGGTTTAATATGCAGGATAGTAAACCGGTGAAGGTTCCTATTCATGTAGGTGTGAGGTTATCTGCTGAACAGTGTCCCAAGACACAAGAAGAGGAAGAGGACATGTCCTGTGTTCCATACGCAAGTGCATTCGATAGCCTAATGTATGCAATGGTCTATACTAGACTAGACATTGCACATGCAGTGGGAGTATTGAGCAGGTTTATGTCAAAACCAGGGAAGGAGCACTGGACAACAGTGAAGAGAGATTTTAGGTATTTGCGTGGCACTAGTGATTATGGTTTGTGCTACCAAGGAAGACCAGGATTGGAAAAAGTGTTGGATATTCATGGCTTTGTTGATGCAGACTGGGCTGGAGATCTGGATCAGAGAAGATCTACAAGTGGGTATGTGTTTAACCTATTTTTAGGTGTAGTCAGTTGGATGAGTAAGAAACAATATGTAGTGGCACTATCAACTACAGAGGTAGAATACATGGTAGCCACTCATGCAAGCAAGGAAGCAGTTTGGTTGCAGAGATTGTGTTCAAGTATGGGGTTAGTACAAGGAGCTATAAGGATAGACTGTGACAACCAAGCTGCAATTTTCTTGGCAAAGAACCCTGCTTATCATTCAAAGACAAAGCACATTGATGTTCAGTATCACTTTGTGAGGGATATTGTTACAGGGAAAAGTATCTATGCAGAACTGCTAATCCCACTAAGGCGTGGTAGCTACCTTAGAAACAAACAAAGTAAAACTACTTTCGTTTTCCTTTATGAAAGATAGATGAGAGAAGAATAAAGGAGACCAACCTCTATCTTGCGCTTGGTTCCTTGCTCGATTCCTCTCTCTTCTGATAGTCCTTTGCTACTTGTTTTCTGGTATAACGAGCGTCACAGAGTACCTGTAGAATCAAAGCAGCATAACAGTATACAAGAACATGGATCTACTATCATAAACAATCTAGGATCAGATGTAAATTGACCATACAAATGCATAAAACATAAATGACACAAGAGTATGGAGGAAAACTTGAATAGCTTTATTGATAATCAAGAAAGAGCCAAGAGAGTTACAACCAATTGTTCTGACCCAGCATCATTCTCTCAGCAAGTAAGCCCTTCTTCACCTCATGCAAAGCTTAGATCACCCAACACTATGATGTTGCCTCAAGAAACCAACAACAATTCCTTACAAGATGCAAAATTCCAGCCTCCGGATCTCTGGATGAGGGATCCATATATAGATGTCTGCAAGGGAGATGAGTCAGCTTGTGATTTGATTAGTGTCTTCCCTATGATAGTTCTTGCTTCCACTTGGAGACTGATGATCTCTTACTCATCCTTGGTCGAATTCAGAGAGGAAAGTGTCACAGGAGAAGTTTCTGGAAGATTCCATGCTTCTCCACCTCGCGGATTGACACTGCCATTTGTCTCTTCTCGCCCATTGCACCCCATAGAAGGGATTTTTGAAATGCAACAAACCCACTGAGTGTACTTAGGTGAGATGCAATGCACTTTGCCTATGGAGCAGGTGAAATGATCCTGTTTTGACCAGTTCTGAGTAGTTTTTCATGGAGAACTTTTGGGAGAAGCTATAATCAGTTGACCTTGTTCCTTTAGGGGTTGGAAACACATTTTTAGGGACTTAGGAGCCCTTGGTTTATGGACATTTTATGCTTGGGGTTGCAGTGCCCAAAAATGTCTATAACAGTTGCCCCCTAAAGCATAAGGTCGTTAATAGTTTTTGATGTCGGGTGAAATGCTTTATCATGAGGATCTGAAGTTCTTTCAAGCTGGGAGGAGACCTGTAATAGGATACAATACAATACATTGTCTTCATAATATTTTCATGATCTAGATGAGGCGGGCATTCCCATGCTCAGCTTTATAAATTCATTTCATGTACATAGGACAGACAATTGTCTGAGTGCAGACTGATGATTCTGGAGGAGCCATCATCCCATAGATTGGATGATTATCTGTGCAACAATGATGTACATTTGATGTCTTTGTTTTCCTGAATATATATCGCAGCCCGGATGGATGAAACTAGATCTGGGGTCTTCAATCTTGTTCGATCTTCACTCAAAGTACAAGTCGATCCATGTGAGAGATGTTCTGGAGTCGAACATGGAAAGACATCGCCTGATTACTAGCCAATGATGTAAGTTGTTAACAGGCACAAGAGGAATCACCGATAATGATAATGATCCTCAAGGTACTATAGTACAATTCACGTGGTGTGAATAAGGGACTTGGCGTCGAACACCACGCAAAATATTTCAGTCGAAGGCCATTGATGTAAACATGTTGCCGGAAGTGAGAAACTTTCCATTGAGGCATGCAAGCTTCAAAGTACTGAAAGGGGTGTCCCTAGATCGACTTCTTGGATAATGAGTTGATGTCAAAAAAAAGCGATCCATCATAGGAGGGCCTTAATGAATCCCACATCAATGACACGGAATGGAGCAAATGATTTTAATGGAGGTGAAAACGATCTGGTGATATAAGGTTCAGGGTGGCGGTCATGAAAGAATGGAGCATAAATGTATTACACAGGTGACTTCTCTTGAACATATCAGCGACACTGACATGATGGATTGGTAGATTAACCCCAAATGTGGATGGTGTGATGTGGCCGGTGAATGAAACAACCCAACCCGACTTGGATGCGGAGTGAAAGTGTCATGTTCAAGAGCGACTTGCTACCAACAAAGTTTCTTCCCAATTTTTCCCCAGTCATTTCTGACCAGTACCTCTTTATTTTTGTCAAGCTTGAGGAGGATAACATATGCTTGTTCTATAATTTTCCCTTTGGGAAAACCCATCGCTATGTTTTAACGAGCCTAGCGATAGTGAAACTCGTTCTTGTCTGCTATGGACAAGTTTGTTGCTATTAGGTTTTAACGAGTTTAACGACAAAGATAACTCGGTCCTTTTCAATTTTAGAGAGTCTGAAAAGGGATGTAAAGGAAACTCCAAAAATCATTTTTCGTCATCTAATCCCTTAAGTCCGAAAAAGTATAAAACAATACAGAAGGGATGAATTTTCGATACTTTTAACGAACCGAATAAAACAAGCGCTCGATCTTTTTGTGTAATAATCCCTCAAGTCCAAAAGATTAAAATCTAAAGGAGGGATAGCACTTCCGGTCCCTTTAATGAGCTGGAGAGGCCAATGGCTCGGCAATCTTTTCATATTTTACGAGTCAGTTGAAAAGAGCTTAAAGGAGACTCGTCTTTGAGGAACGAGTGATAAAATTGGGTAGCAGCTGATTCCAGGTAAGGTTTGGAATTTTCCAATCACGACAGTGTTACAAGGATGGCTAATAGGATCACTCTTTGTAGCTATTCCTCAAAAGGGGTAAACAATCAAATGGAGGTGAATGATCGGCCAATACAGAGTGGAGGTGATGATGAGAACACGACCAAGGCTTTAAAGGCTGAAGTACTACATTCACGATGGTTATTTACCGGGAATTGGTTCATTTTTTATTGAGCTTAAATGCTGGGGGAAACATTTTCTCATTGCTTATGTTTATTTTTTAACGAGCATGAAGTCCGCGTTAAAACTGCTCGATTTGACGGTCATTTTTTGACTTTACCATTAATAGCTTTGTTCTTTCAAAGATTGTACTGCATGCTCAATTGCTTCATCAAACTAGTTAGAAATGAACAATATATGTTTGAAAAATGAGTTAAGACACTAATATTTTACTCAAATTACGTAAAAGTAATTTAAAAGTGCTTTTACCTCTCATTTTACCATTTCATTTGAACTTTGGCTTGTTGGAGCTTTGGAGGTGCTTTCCCCCCTTGATTTTCATCAGTTGATTCCAGGAGATTCTGTGGATGATTTTCAGCACCGTCTGGACCAGGTAGGAGCTAAACCTAAGCTCTTTCATTTCATCCTTTACATTTTTCATTCTGAGCTTGATTTCTGGTTTTTCTGAGCCTCTGGGGTCTGAAAAACTCACCCTGGCTCCATCGCACCCTTTATGCATCGAAAGGTGCATTGGATGTTAGCCTGTCCACTGTCCAATTGACATGTAATGCACCCAGAACACTACTGTAGGTGCGATGAGCACAAGGAAGGAAATTTATGCACAGTTTTTTGATGGAAATTTTGTCTGTTTCTCACCAAATCAGGATCTAACTCTTCTCTTGTTTGTTTTCAGAGATTCATTGGAGCAAGATGACCATTACATGGCGATAATGTGAGCATGAAGAAGATGACATGCTTGCTTTACACGATCCAGTTATAGTAAACGCACTGCAGAACTGTGGTCTGTTGAAGTTTTTCCGCATCTCTAGCATGAGACAACAAATCAACTTGTTGCAGTATTTGCTCGATGCTTGGGATCCTACCAGCCAAGTGTTCCAGATTAGGGGCAAATCCATCCCCTTGACTGTAGTGGACATCTATTTTTTGACTGGCTTATCGAGGCGGGGTGCCCTTATCTCTTTATCAGGTTCGGCCCGTGGAGGTGAATCTGTGAGAGATTATGTTCGCAGGTATTGCAGAGGGGGATCTCAGCCGAGTAAAGATGGAAATATCATCATCCGAGATGTCACTGACAGGTCTTTGAGGACCATTCTATTCACTTTTGGTAGGATGGCTGGTGGTGCGGCTCTTCATGTGGCCAATCGATCTTATATGCAGTACGACTTGGAATGTCTCGAATCGAAGGTGTTCAACTAGTGTGATGCAGTACTCCTTGTGATGAAAGAACAGTTGACCAAGGTGAAAAGTGGGAGGTTGAAGAACTTTGGATACGGTTCTATTTTGACTGCCTTCTCCTTGGAAAAGATACCACTGATGTAGCCGCAGTAAATTGCAATCGGTTTACCTCCACCGACTGAACCACGTATGCAGAGATGGGTCGACCATATGTCTAGGCATGCTGGTCAGTCTCAGATTTCCTTTTCTGATACCTTCTTCGGGTGGTTTGATCATCAGGAGATGGTTTATTCCGAGTATCCATATGCTAGTATGGACTTCCAGGGTGACCCAGATTTGGTACTGTCGGCTGGCGAACAGTGGGGCGCCATTGGTAAATTCTTGACCATATTTCTATTTATCGTTTTCCTTTTATAATGTCCTCGTGATTTACTCTGTCAAGACTAATCAGAACTCATGTGCTCATGCAGATGTTGGTCCTGTTCGGCCAGTAGTACACCTGAGAGTGCCAGCTGCCACCCCAGCAGGAGAGGCTGTTGGAAGGGCTATCCTTCGTGACCTTGATGTGGCCGAGACTCTTTCAGCATTACAGGATCAGGCCGAGGGCCTCACTCTCAGTATTCTAGATGTGAGGACTGACGAGTTGCCTTTGAGGTTGCAGTGACATACTACTGGTGTGCCAAGACGATGGACTAGGCTTTTACGCATGATTGCACAGGCGGTGACTTGTTATCACGAGCATCATTAGACTAGGGTGCCCCCTAGCGTTTTGAGTTTTGGGTCATTTGACCAATTTTGTCTTGGTTACAGAACATTATGTGTAAACCATAAACAGTTATATATATATATATATATATATAGATATATATTTGATTTTCAGAGTTTTATTTTGGTTAAGTTGCATGATCCTGATGCAAATATTGATGAGATGCTTCTTTTTATAAATGTTGCAAATGTCTATCTAACACATAATTTGCTAATGAGTCAGTTAATGTGTTTAAGCTTCTAGAAATATGCTGATATTGAATAAAATCAAATTTCCTTTCCAAAATCTTGACCCTTAGGAACATGCAGTAGATAGCTGGATTTTGGACGGAGTAGATACTTGTGAGCTGAAGTATGACGAGCTGTGAGTCTAGCCTGACGACCAGTCGGCATATGCCATGTGTGATGGCATTAGAGAGAAGTTCTATCAATGCGCTATATTCAGCGATGTTATTAGTTGATCGACCAATACATACCCCTCTGAAACTTACTAACTCGCCGCTTGGATCAAAAATGGCCCAGGCCGCAGAAGATAGGTTCCGCGAACTACGACTCGCTCCGTCGGCATATCCAACAAATGATTCCAATAGGTTTGACATCTGCGACAAATGTAAAAAGCGGATTTACTTGACCAAAACAAATACTTTAGCGAAAACAAAATTGTAACAAAAGCATATATGTTACCATACTGAATCATGCATAGTAACGCTTAAGGTACAACCCGTTATGAGGTTGTGCCAGTGGAATCCCATCATAATCCATTAACTCGTAGGTTCCTTTTGCTAACACTCGCTTAACAATATAGGGGCCCATCCATAAAGACTTGAATTTACCTGCTCCCAATTTATCGGATTCTTGGTCATAAAGCAAGACCAAGTCACCTTCTGAGAAGACACGGGGTTTGACATTCTTGTCGAACTGCGCCTTGACTCGTTTCTTATGGGCTTCGCTAGCCAAAGTGGCATCACGATGGGTTTCATCCAATTGGATTAGTTCCATGAAACGAGCCTCCTCTTCTGAAGTTCTGGGGAGAAGGTCAATTGCGAGTTTGAGGGACGAGATTTGACACTGAACTAGTAAGATCGCTTCTAGGCCATACACCAATTGGAAAGGTGTAAACCCAGTCGCATTCCTTACTGATGTTGGGTATGCCCATAAGGCTGAGTACAGGATCAGGTGCCAACTCCTTTTGTGAACCCCAATCATCCTTTGTAGCATGAGCTTCAAGACCTTGTTGATTGCTTCAACTTGTCCGTTGGCTTGTGGGTAATATGGAGTAGAGTTGTCATGCGACAACCCTAATTTGGCAGCTAATTCGACCATCATGTGATTACGAAAATGCGATCCATGATCTGTGAATATAGCCTATGGGATGTCGAATCTGGTGACTACATGATTGAAAAAGAAAAGGGCAGCTGTTTCACTAGTGTTATCTAATGTAGGCATCGCCTCGGCCCATTTGGTAAAATAGTCAACTGTGACTAGGTATTGCAGAGAAGGATCTCAGCCGAGTAAAGACGACAAGATCATCATCCAAGATGTCACTGACAGGTCTTTGAGGACCATTCTATTCACTTTTGGTATGATGGCTAGTGGTGCGGCTCTTCACGTGGCCAACCAATCTTATATGCAGTGCGGCTCTTCACGTGGCCAACCAATCTTATATGAAGTGCGGCTCTTCACGTGGCCAACCAATCTTATATGCAGTGCGCCTTGGAATGTCTCGAACCGAAGGTGTTCAACTGGTGTGACGTAGTACTCCTTGTGATGAAAGAACAGTTGACCAAGGTGAAAAGTGGGAGGTTGAAGAACTTTTGATACAGTTATATTTTGATCGCCTTCGCCTTGGAAAAGATACCACTGATGCAGCTGCAGTAGATTGCACTCGGTTTACCTCCACCGATTGAACCACGTATGCAGAGATGGGTCGACCATATGTCTAGGCATGCTGGTCAGTCTTAGATTTCATTTTCTGATACCTTCTTCGGGTGGTTTGATCGTCAGGAGATGGTTTATTCCGAGTATCCATATGTTGGTATGGACTTCTGGGGTGACCCAGATTTGGTATTGCCGGCTGGCGAACAGTGGGGTGCCATTGGTAAATTCTTGACCATATTTCTGTTTATCGTTTTCCTTTTATAATGTCCTCGTGATTTACTCTGTCAAGACTAATCAGAACTCATGTTCTCATGCAGATGTTGGTCCTGTTCGGCCAGTAGTACGCCTGAGAGTGCCAGCTGCCGCCCCAGCAGGAGACTCTGTTGGAAGGGCTATCCTTCGCGACCTTGATGTGGCCAAGAATCTTTCAGCATTACAGGATCAGGTCAAGGGCCTCACTCTCGGTATTCTAGATGTGAGGACTGACGAGCTGCCTTTGAGGTTGCAGCGACATACTACTGGTGTGCCAAGACGATGGACTAGGCTTTTACGCATGATTGCACAGGCGGTGACTTGTTATCATGAGCATCATTAGACTAGGGTGCCCCCTAGCATTTTGAGTTTTGGGTCCTTTGACAAATTTTGTCTTGGTTACAGAACATTATGTGTAAACCATAAACAGTTATATATATTTTTTTGATTTTTGGAGTTTTATTTTGGTTAAGTTGCATGATCCTGACGCAAATATTGATGAGATGCTTCTTTTTATAAATGTTGCAAATGTCTATCTAACACATAATTTGCTAATGAGTCAGTTAATGTGTTTAAGCTTCTGGAAATATGCTGATATTGAATAAAATAAAATTGCCTTTCCAAAATATTGACCCTTAGGAACATGCGGTAGATAGATGGATTTCGGACGGAGTAGATACTTCTGAGCTGAAGTATGACGAGTTGTGAGTCTAGTTTGACGACCAGTCGACATATGCCATGTGTGATGGCATCAGAGAGAAGTTCTATCAATGCGCTATATTCAGCGATGTTATTCGTTGATCGACCAATACATACCCCTCTGAAACTTACTAGCTCGCCACTTGGATCAAAAATGGCCTAGGCCGCAGAAGATAGGTTCCGTGAACTACGACCCGTCCGTCGGCATATCCAACAAATGATTCCAATAGTTTCTACATCTGCGACAAATGTAAAAAGCGGATTTACTTGACCAAAACAAATACTTTAGCGAAAGCAAAAATGTAACAAAGCATATATGTTACCATACTGAATCATGCATAGTAACGCTTAAGGTACAACCCGTTACGAGGTTGTGCCAGTGGAATCCCGTCATAATCCATTAACTCGTAGGCTCCTTTTGCTAACAATCGCTTAATAATATAGGGGCCCATCCATAAAGACTTGAATTTACCTGCTCCCAATTTATCAGATTCTTCGTCATAAAGCAAGACCAAGTCACCTTCTGAGAAGACACAGGGTTTGACATTCTTGTCGAACTGCGCCTTGACTCGTTTCTTATGGGCTTTGTTAGCCAAAGTGGCATCATGATGGGTTTCATCCAATTGAATTAGTTCCAAGAAACGAGCCTCCTCTTCTGAAGTTCTGGGGAGAAGGTCGATTGCGATTTTGAGGGATGAGATTTCACACTGAACTGGTAAGCTCACTTCTAGGCCATACACCAGTTGGAAAGGTGTAAACACGGTCGCATTCCTTACTGATGTTCGGTATGCCCACAAGGTTGAGTACACGATCAGGTGCCAACTCCTTTTGTGAACTCCAATCATCCTTTGTAGCATGCACTTTAGGACCTTGTTGATTGCTTCAACTTGTCCGTTGGCTTGTGGGTAATATGGAGTAGAGCTGTCATGTGACAACCATAATCTGGCAGCTAATTTGACCATCATGTGATTGCAAAAATGCGATCCATGATCTGTGACTATAGCCTGTGGGACACCGAATCTGGCGACTACATGATTGAAAAAGAAAAGGGTAGCTGTTTCACCAGTGTTATCTAATGTAGGCATCGCCTTGGCCCATTTGGTAAAATAGTCAACTGCGACTATGATATACCCATGCCCCCCGGTCGAGGTGGGGTTACATGTCATGAAATCAATGCCCCATTTGGCGAATGGCCCAATAGCAACAATTGGTTGCAGAGGTGTGGGTGGTCTTCTGGTTTTGCTATCGAAAATTTGACAGGCATGGCAACTTCTGACTGCAGTTATGCAATCTTTGAACATTGTTGGCCAGAAGTATCCTGCTCGTAAAATTTTTTGCGCCGTAGCGTAACCGGATTGATGCCCCCCACACGCGCCTGAATGGCAATCATTCAGGACTTTTTCGGCCTCCTCATGGGTGAGGCACCTCCTCAGAACTGTATCGACACCGCGATGGTAAAGTGTATCACCGACGATCATGTAGTCATTTGATTGGTATCGAATACGTTTTTGTTCGGAGAAGGAGGTATTAGGCCTATATTTTTGGGTTTGGAGATAAATGATTATATATCCATACCACGGATTGCTTGAAGATATCAGAAACAAATATTCGTCCACGATAGTTTCTTCGGATGTTTCATCGTTGGATGACGATGGGAGATCACATAATAATTCTGCGAAAACAAGGGCTTTCTTTGACTTGGATTTTACGAATTCCAGATCAAACTCTTGTAGAATTGCTATCCATTTTGAATATTTGCCCCCCAGCAACTGTCGCGACAATATATAAGTCGTGGGGTTGCAATCTGACAGAATGGTAGTTTTTCGAAAGAGGACATAGTGTCGAAATCTCTGTATGGCTTGAACAGCTGCTAGCGCTATCTTTTCAACATAACAATATTTTTTTTTTGTATCATTTAAGTTCTTACTCAAGTAATATATAGGATGTTCAATTCCATTGTCTTCTTGAACTAAAACCATTGTGATGGCTGTATCCTCTACAACCAGATACAGGTTAAAGTCTTTTTGATAATCAGGAGCGTACATTAATGATGCTTTCATTAGAGATTCTTTTAAAGCATCAAAGGAAGCTTGCGCAACCTGATCCCAGATGAAGGGCACTTCCTTTTTCAATAGACGTGTATAACCTTTAGCAAGTTTGGTGTAATTTGGAATGAATCTCCTCAGAAAGTTTGCTTTCCCTTGGAGTTTCTGAATTTGAAGCAAATTCGAAGGTGGAGGCAAATTTATGATTGCCTGAACCTTACATGGGTCGAGACGAATCCCGTCCTTTGAGACTACAAAGCCAAGTAAACGACCAGAGCTGACACAGAACACACATTTGTGTGGATTGAGTCGTATCTTGTATTGTCGGCAACGTAGAAATATCGCTCTTAGATGCTGCGGATGATCAGTTCGCTTTCGCGAATGAGCCGGAAGGTCGTCGAGATATGGTTGAACGATGTTTTTGATTTCATGGAAGGAATAATTCATTGCCCTCTGAAACGTTGCCCCTACTTTCTTTAAACCAAAGGGTAATTTTCGATATGTGAATGTGCCCCACGGACAAATAAAAGCAGTTTTTGACTGGTCCTATGGGTGGATATTTATTTGATTATACCCGGAGAATCCATCCATAAATGAAAAGATTTCGCATCCGGAGCACTCATCAATTATCTAGTCAATGAAGGGTGTAGGGTAGTTGTCTTTTGGACAAGCTTGATTTACATCCCTATAATCGACACACACTCTAATTGTTCCTTGTTTTTCATAACAGGAACAATGTTCGACACCCAATCGGTTAGAGAAACCGGGTAAATGAAACCAGCATGGAGGAGCTTTTCAACTTCCGCCTTGATGGCAGTGGCTTTCTTGGGGTGCACCTGCCGTAGCCGTTGTCGTACTGGTATGACATCTGGATACATCTTGATTTCGTGTTCAACGATACTCGAGTCAATGCTTGGCATTTCATTATATGACCAGGCAAAGACATCTCTGAATTCGCGAAAAAGATCATTGTATATTTCTAGTTGTGAAAGAGAACAACATTTTCCAACATAAATATTCTCTACGACATTTGTTTTGGTCAAGATATTTATGGCGATAGTCTCTTCAATGTTGGACAAGTTTCGCTCGGAATCCACCGTGTTTACAGTATTTGATAGGAAATCAAAAGCTGAGGGATGATGAAGGTCATCAGGAGTATTTTCTTCACAATCCGGAAGAAGGGAACGATGGTGGTAATCTTCCCATGGTGCCCCTTCAATTACCATTGATTGAACAATTCCTTCGTCGGTGTAATACACTTGCGACCAAGGATTTGAAGGGGTGCCATATTCCTTAGACCTATCTATCCAAATGCTTGATGAGCGTTGATTTGGGTTTTCCTCCCATGCTAGGAACATTGATTGCTAGAATATTTCCATTTCGCTTGGAGGCAATACCTTTGTATGATCCATGTTTATATCGTTTTCTGAGATCTTTTTAATCGAAGATGTCATATTGCAGGTTCCTACTGATGCTACTTCCGCCAGATTTATTGGAGGTGGAAGGGAAAAAGTTCCCATTAATATAGGGTCTTTTAGTAGGCCTACTCCGATATTTTGAAGCGAATGGGGGCTTCCATGGATCATTGGAATGCTTCCCGTAACTTGAGAACCATTGGGGAGGAAAGTTTGTTGATCGACAATTGTAATCCCTCCTTGAAAGGGAAATGTAATCTTCCTAAAATAGGTCGACACAACAACTGCCATAGCATATATCCATGGTCTTCCTAGTAGGATGTTGTAATTGAGGTTTCCGTCGATTACTTCAACATCTATTTCTACTGTTTTCCCCCTAGTTCAACTTGCAAGTTACTTAGAATACCATATGGGGTATATGTTCGTCTGTCGAATGCTTTTAATGTCGTCAAAGATTGCGACAAGGTTGGAGATCCTAAAGTTTTCCAGCAACTCATTGACATAATACATGTAGATGCCCCCTCATCAATAATTGTTCGATGAACAGTTTTGTTGAGGGCTTTCACTTGAACGAGGAAAGCTAGTTGATCTGGTAACTGAGGATCATATCCTTTATGATTAAAGGATACAAGATTGGAATCCTTTAGGTCTATCCCCCCGATAGCTGATAATAAAGCCTGCTTTTGGGATGGGCAATTTTGCAGTACTTCAAGTGTCGACATAGCGGATGGCAATTGGGCCAGATCTTCCACTATATTATAATGCTGTGCTGCTCTAGCATGAGGATTAAATGTCGACTTGTGTACTACTCCCTTTGGCGGTTTTATTGTCAGCTCAGGAATGATGGGCGGCGCAACTTCTGTCGAAGTTGTTGTCGAACTACTAGGTTGATCTTTATCCTTATTGTTCGACAGCTGTGGATTCCCATAATATTTGTTCCTTGTCGATATCAAAGCATCATTTTGTTGTTTGGAAACCAAAAACGTCAGTACTTGAGACAGGGAAGCATTTCCACTGTCAACCAGATTTGTTCCTGGATTTGGAAATGGATCAGTTAATACTGCCGAGGTTTTTGAATTCTTGAAGAATTTTTTAAGCTCAGCTCTATGTGGACAATCTACTGTCCAATGATCCTCATCGCATATAAAGCATGGATGATTTGGTTTCCTATTTCCAGAAGGGTTTGTAGAAGATTTTTCAGGTGATGATTCCTCCTGTTTCTTCTTCTTCCCTTTGTTCTTCTTCTTGCCTCCTGGTTGCTTGGTTTCTTTGCCTTTATCTGTCGAGATGGCATTTACTTCCGAGGCAAGAAGTTCTTCTTTTGAATTTTGACTGGGAATCTTACGAGCCTTTTTAGATGTAGCCTTTGTCGATTTCGTGTCTGTTGCGCCAATCACGCCATTGCCGGCATGAGAGTCATTGTTTGATTTAGGAGGAGGAGGCACTGAGAATTCTGGTCTGGGAGCGTCAGGTATTTTATCGTAGAGCATGCCAGACTGAGTGTAAATCAAGTCTAAATATTGCGCACGAGCGATAACTTGCTCTTCGGTGACGACTCCCCCTTTTGCCACATCTTCTATAATGGAAGGTAACAAAGAATTAATAAACCATTCAGCTAAAAGATGATCAGGAACATACGTTTTTACCATTCTACGACGACGTCGCCACTCATGAATATGATCAGATATGTGAGTGGCCGTTGTTTGTTTGAAATTGGTAAGAAGTTCTGTTCCCGTTTCGTACCTTATTGGTAACTGAGAATGGGTTAAAAAGGTTGTGGCTAGGGTACTGAAGTTGTCAAACGAAGCTTTGGGCAATTCGATATACCATTTTGCTGCCGGACCAGTTAAAGTCCTTTGAAAAAGGCGAAGCCTAATTGAATCATCATTTAGGGTGTTTGATGAACACCACAGATGAAAGGTCATCACATGATTCGATGGATATTCACCTAGATTTCCATTAAATTTAGGAATATCTGACGGAAGTTTATGTGGAATTGCTAGCCACCAAGGAGCGTAAGCGATTGGATCGTTTGTTAACCGATTTAGGTCTGGTAACTCTAAAGTTGCCACGAAGGGTAACTGTTGATTCAGGTTAGGCGAAGCATACCCAGGATAAGATGGAATCGCCTGAGCAGTTGGTCTTTGCATACCAGCATAATGCATTTGATGCTGGTAACTTTGGTAAGGTTGGTGGGCATAACCATTGTAGAATGGTTGATTTTGACCGTTTTGAATATACGGCTACCCACTATTTGCAAAGATTTGTTGCTCAGATCCTTGGTATACTTGTTGGAATTGTGGTTGTTGGTATTGCACCAGCCATGGTTGTGAAGCCATGTGCTGTTGCCTGATACTAACTGTTTGACCAAGATGAGGGGTAATTGTACCCGTTTGGGCCTGTGTCATTCCACCAGTCGGCGATTGTGGTTGAGTTGCAGGGTCAAGAGGCTGTTGCATTACAACCTGAGAAACCTGAGGTTGGCATACAACAGGCAGTGCTTGTACTTGCAACACCGTCACAATAGCTGGCGTAGTTGGTATATTTGACATATGTAAACATTGTTGCATCGAATATACAACTCTCGGTTGTTGAGGCAGTATCGGCACCCAACCACTAGATGTAATTCCAGCATAACCTGAATTTTGTTGTGAACTCCCGTATGGCTATCCTCCTGGAGGAGACAATGAAAGGGTATACTTCCCCCCATATGATGGTAATCCAATACTTAAAGGAATGGTTTGCTCTTGAGGACTGGACTGCCCAAATTTACATCCTGGAGGATCAATTTGTTGAGACTCAACATAAGAGTTTCCGGATACTATTCCGGATGAACAAATAGGAACGGACCATACTGTCGAAATAGCCCCTGGGTGGGCTTCTTCTAGCAATTGAGAGCTAGTTGGGACAGATGGTATACCGGCGAACATTGTTGGAGTGACAGCAGGAAGTTCTGCCATTGCTGTGTCGGATGACATAGTCCTAGATGTCGATGGTTGTTCAGACATTTCTAGTCTATCCAAAAGATTACCTAGCGATCTAAAAGAGCCTCCACTGGCGGTAGACTAATTTCTGATGAAGAAGGATATAGAGTGATCCCGACTCCAAATTGCGATGGAGGATCCTCCACAATCTCTTCTATAGCAATCAGACCAGGCGAAGGAGGTAGACTGTCAGGTCTATAAAATATTTTTGGTGCCGAAGAAGGTATGGAATCTGCAACGACAAATGTTTGGGGAATAGCACTCTCTGAACCGGTTGTGGATGAAACTGGTTCAGTAACACAAGTGTTTACCTTCAAACTAGGATCAGAGCTACTATCCCTCTGTGGCTGCTGAACTTCTTCTGTAGAGGTAGGGATACCAGAAATGTTTGGAGTAACCGGAGTCTCTGATGTTGTTGGAACACTTGTTCTAACTTTACCAGGAGATTTGGAACCGGTTAAACGAGTTCGCTTTGTCCGTAATAGTTTCGATTCCGGAGACAAAGACGGTTGACTCGTAAGTCTCCGCGAATGACAGGGTTTCAATTGACTTTCTTCCACGATTGCAGATTACTCAATCAACTAAAAATCAAGGGGAAGTATGTTTCTGAATTAGATGAATTTTAGACGCTTTGACACAACTTGTTTTTTCAATTTTTAAGAGTCAAGAAAAAACAAAAGATGACTCTAATCGCCTTCGATTTTTAATGAGCCTGAAGTGACAAGTGCTCGGATGGACCTTTTCCATTAAGGAGTCTGAAAAGGAACGAAAGGGACTGCTCTGGAAATCTAGGCAGAGGGATTACCAAACCAATTGAAAAATTGCAGAATACTTTTTACGGTACGACAATCAATCTTCTCAAATGTTGTGTTCAGTGCATTGCGATCGATAGGGCGGCAGACATGGCTTCCTATGGATAAAGGATTAAGCCTATTGTGGTCTCCCAAAATATACTCGACGGTACGTGGGAGCACAAGTCCGTACTGGCACTTATCGTCTCAAAGTGGAGGAATCACCCAACCAACAGTGATAACAATAGTTACCAGGCTTTACGACGCCGGAATATGTCTCTAGCCTAGACTTCTAGATGTTGTGCGTTAGGTTCCAAAGCGTTGTTAGATTCATTAAATTTATTTTATAGTTGATCTTGCTTAAGAAATTTTCCTTTCAGGTTCACCATGTGATGTAGATGTAAAATTCCTAAAATGCAAGCTAAGATGATAAACAGTCTTTTTATCTTCTTTGTGCAATGAAAATCTTAGCTACTAAGGAAAGAGAGACAATATTCTTTCAACAAAGAGCAAAGAGCACACACTATATGCACTGTCCTAAATCAAACCAATCAAACAGTCTAAATGCAAATGCACATGCATGTATTTGTTTTCAGCCTTCTTAATATGTGAATGATAAAAGAAAGCTAATGCGCAAATCTAAATTATTTTCAAAGCGACAATTACTAACAAGTTTCTTTTCAAAATAAAAAATGAAGATAATGACAACACTTTACGATTTGGAAATGAAAAATTGCTTTCGACACTAGAAAATCTACTAATTTAGATCAAATACAATAGTAACAGGGTAATCGACTATCAAGAGCAATCCGACTCTCTTCTATGACTGAAAACGACACTTGCGACACTTTCAAATCAAGAAACAACAGTACAATTACATTACTTTTTTGCAAAAGAGAACTGAAAATGACTCAACAAATACACAAAAACATTTACAGTCCTTTGCACAATGGAGGCAGAATAACAACAAGGAAAGGGGTTTCAAACAGAGGTGTACGAACTACAGTAAGAAAAATTCTTGAATAGATCTGAAAAGAGTGAACAGAAACCAAAATTCAGGAACAATGCCTAGTCTGATCAGCGCACCTGTAACACAGTGAATTTGAAATGCAGCGCACCTACTACACTCAGGAAGTGCGTTGAATTTGAGATTCACAGAACAGACAGTGCGCTGGACCAAAAACGAGACTTTTCTTGGGTTCCAGGTCACAGTTTGTAGTTCAGTTCAGGGATTTTGGCCAAGCAAGTGGTAATTAGTAAATCAACAACAGGGGTAGATGTAAGGAGGTTACTAGAGCTACCACAAGGGCAATTAGAGAGTTTGTAAATTATTTGTTTAATTTATAAACAAAACCCAAAGATTGACTGAAGCGGCATTTATCTACTTTGCATTTGCATAGCGAATGCAGTTTGAAAGCTATCTGGCTCGACTTCAGGCTCCATCTATAAGTTTATAAAGTAAACAAATGTAGATAGACAAACAAACTAGTCGCTCCCCAGCGGAGTCGCCATTTTGTTACAGGGAAAAGTGTCTATGCAGAACTGCTAATCCCACTAAGGTGTGGTAGCTACCTTAGAAACAAACAAAGTAAAACTAATTTTGTTTTCCTTTATGAAAGATAGATGAGAGAAGAATAAATGAGACCAACCTCTGTCTTGCGCTTGGTTCCTTGCTCGATTCCTCTCTCTTCTGATAGTCCTTTGCTACTTGTTTTCTGGTATACCCAACTTCATAGAGTACCTGCAGAATCAAAGCAGCATAACAGTATACAAGAACATGGATCTACTATCATAAACAATCTAGGATCAGATGTAAATTGACCATACAAATGCATAAAACATAAATGACACAAGAGTATGGAGGAAAACTTGAATAGCTTTATTGATAATCAAGAAAGAGCCAACAGAGTTACAACTAGTTGTTCTGACCCAGCATCATCCTCTCAGCAAGTAATCCCTTCTTCACCTCATGCAAAGCTTAGATCACCCAACACTATGATGTTCCCTCAAGAAACCAACAACAATTCCTTACAAGATGCAAAATTCCAGCCTCCGAATCTCTGGGATGAGGGATCCATATATAGATGTCTGCAAGGGAGATGAGTCAGCTTGTGATTTGATTAGTGTCTTCCCTCTGATAGTTCTTACTTCCACTTGGAGACTGATGATCTCTTACTCATCCTTGGTCGAATTCAGAGAGGCAAGTGTCACAGGAGAAGTTTCTGGAAGATTCCATGCTTCTCCACCTCGCGGATTGACACTGCCATTTGTCTCTTCTCGCCCATCACACCCCATAGAAGGGATTTTTGAAATGAAAAGCACCCACTGAGTGTACTTAGGTGAGATGCAATGCACTTTGGCTATGGAGCAGGTGAAATGATCTTGTTTTGACCAGTTCTGAGTAGTTTTTCATGGAGAACTTCTGGGAGAAGCTGTAATCAGTTGACCTTGTTCCTTTAGGGGTTGGAACAACATTTTTAGGGACTTAGGAGCCCTTGGTTTATGGACATTTTATGCTTGGGGTTGTAGTGCCCAAAAATGTCTATAACAGATATGATAGAAGAGAAAAAGGTGTTGCTGGAAAGGTGGACACTTTGAAGAATACTGCAGATGCATTGATAAAATCTGTGAGCTCTGAGAAGTTCTCTTGGTGTAGAGAAACAATGGGTGTTTCAGGGCTAGAAAAATGACTAAGCTCTTCTGTGGCCCCCTGTGGAAAGAACACAAGAAGTGGGAGAATGTTGGGTTGTGTTATATTCTTTCCACATAGTTAACAGGGGGTTTGAGGGGCACCCGTAACCCCACTTTTTGGGTTCCGGGGCAGCGCCTTGGAAAATTTTGGTTTTGGACCCTATGTTAGGTTGGGCGGACCCACCTATGGTTTTGTGCATGATTTTCGCACACGTTTTTTAGACGCGATGGTTTTCGGTCCATGGTATTGGATGCGATGGTTTTTGGTCCATGGTATTGGATGCTTCGGCATGTATAAATATGTATTGTAACATTGAAAGGAACATAATGAAAAATCAAGCTGGTAGTCCTGATTTTGGGATCCAGGGGAAAATATCTATGTATATTTGTTTTATGTGTTCTGCTCTTGCATTATTTATTTTTTGTGTTTTAGAATTCGTATGCATAATTTGTATGCAGGTAATTTCTGTACGGGTTTAAAACCTACAAGGCCATGGAATGTAGGAATATGTTGGAGAGGAATGGCCTTCATAGGTGCATTATTTGTAGTATCCACAATGGGATATTGCAGTGTGGAGGTTTGAGGTGTTTGCTGGTTCTGGGCCATTTGGTCAAATATGTGCCAATATCCTTCTGGGATTTCTAGGGGGGTATTCCTAGGCTAGCTAGAAGGAGCAGGAATGGCCTTGACAACACTTCCTTTTTCTGGGATGATGAGAGTTCCTTGCTGAACTAATATCTATGGGAATCTTAGCTTTTCAAGTTCTTCAGCTTTGTTCTAGATGATTTTGACATCACTTCCCTTATCTAGGTTGTTTAGTGGCTAAACTATTCCAAGAGGAGATCTTGTTTCTTTAGTTTCCCTTGTTTCTCCTCCTTCGTAGAGATTATTAAGGTTCCCTTCTTGTAACGATTTTGATCTAGAATTCTCAATTTCTTGAAAATCTTGCTCCTTTGTTTGGCTGTGCACCTCAACAAAGGCTACAGATGGTGATTCTATGGCCCGAAGGGAACTAGTAGGTTGCCTAGAAGTAGCTTTTCTAGGGCCTACTAATGGCTAAGATTCTGCTTTTTTAAGGATATCGTCTATAAAGGTTGATCAACCAAGGGTCATCGGTCCCTTAGCTTTATCAGGTTTGGGTAGTGGTTTTGGATTCCTTTCAGGCTTTTTCTGCTTAGTCATGCACACAAATCAAATACTTATTTCTACCCAAAATAATCAACAAATCTGTAGGAAAGTGGGCAGGGGAGCAGGGCTGTTACATGCTCCGTACGCAGGTTCTTACCTTCCATTTTTAAAACCCAACTCTCTCCTAGCAGGTACTCACACTACTCTCTTTTCAAAAGAAACAAATGGCTACACTCTCCCTGGAAACGGCGCCAAAATGTTGAGTGATAAAAAGGTGTCTTTTAACCCCTATTTATCCTACATTAATTATCAATCCAGCCATGATTTTTTATCTCAAGAGTGTTGTTATGAAACCAGCTCAAGAAAAGATAGAAAAGATAGATCAACACCTTAGAATTCAGCCTCTTCGAGGGGGCAACCTCCTTTACATTACATAAATGAACAATTCTTGGATGATACAAATGATAAAACCTCCTTTCTATATATAGGAGTCTAAGGAGTCACAATATAATCCAGCCGACCTAACAATAATAATATAAAGCCACAAAAATAACAATAGAGGGATTCTATGGGGCACAGAAATAACAATATGGGGGTAATAGGGGCACAACAATATAAATAAGGGGTATAACTACAATAGTAATGGGGTAATCACTAGTATTATAGGGACCCAACATGCCCCTCTCCTTCAAAAAAGTGTTGTCCTCAACGCTTGAGTAGTTCTGGATACTTCTGCATAAAATTCTCATCCTCCCATGTGGAATCTTCAGCGGATAAGTTCTTCCACTTGATAAGATACTCTGAAATTGATCGATTTCGTAGCTGTCGAGTTCTTGTTTCTGTGACTGCTTCTGGTTCCAATATAATTTTTCCTTCCTCGTCAAGTTCTGGCAATATTGTTTGAATTGGGAGCTTGTCACCTATAACCTTCTTTAAACATGAAACATGGAAAACTGGGTGCAATCGAGAAGCTGCAGGAAGCTCCAATTTGTATGCCATAGTACCAATCTTTTGCAACACCTTGTACGGACCATAATACTTTGGTGATAATTTATTATCCTTCTTAGCTTGCTTTAGGGACATTTGCTTATATGGTTGTAGCCGTAGGAATACCCAATCACCTACATCAAAACTTCTTTCACTGCGATGTTGATCTGCCTGTTGTTTCATTCTATTTTGTGCCAACACGAGGTTATCCTTTAAGAGTTGGAGGACTTGTTGTTGATGTTCGATGTGATGTTCCACTGCCTGAACCTTAGAATTTTCTCTTAAATATGATGTGATGGATGGTGGTTGATACCCATAAAGTGCCATAAATGGGGTCATTTTTGTTGCTGTATGGAAGGAAGTGTTATACCACCATTCAGCCAGAGGCAACCATTTGACCCATTGTGTCTGTTTATCAGATACAAAGCAACGAAGATATCCTTCCAAACATTTGTTTACTATCTCAGTTTTCCCATCAGATTGAGGATGATAAGATGAGCTATGAGCTAACTGAGTACCAAGACAAGAAAATAATTCTGTCCAAAAATTTCCAGTGAAAATGGGATCTCTGTCACTTACAATAATCTTTGGGTTTCCATGTAGCTTTTGAACTGTTTCCATAAATGCAGTAGAAACTGTACTGGCTTTAAATGGATGTGATAATGCACAAAAGTGTGCATACTTGGTAAGTCTGTCAACTACCACCATGATGACACTCTTTCCCTCAGACTTGGGTAAACCTGTGATAAAATCCATTGAAACCTCCTCCCAACGTTGGCTTGGAATGTAATAGACCCGGTGTCTTAATTGTTTCAACTTTATTTTGTTGGCAAACCAAACATTCCGCCACAAACTTTTGAATATCTGATTTAAGGCCATCCCAAAAAAATTCCTTCTTAACCCTGTGGTAAGTTTTTAAAAATCCTGAGTGCCCTCCTAAGGGAGAAGTGTGCAATTCCATAAGAATCTTTTGTTTTAGCTGGGAATTCTTACAGAGGTATAAGCGATCTTTGTACCATAACGAATCATTTTTCCAGCTAAATGTATCAGAAGTACTGGAATCTTGTTGTAGCTTTCGAATAAGTGCCCACACTTCTTCGTCATTCTTCCATTCCTCCCTTGCTTCGTTTATCCAATCTGGTTGGATAATAGAAATGGCACACAACAATGCTTCCACATCCTCATCCTTTCTTGAGAGTGCATCTGCCACCACATTTTGCTTCCCTTTTTTGTAGATGATTTCAAAGTCATAACCCAACATCTTTGTGACCCACTTTTGTTGCTCTTCAGAGGATAATCTTTGTTCTAAAAAGTATTTAAGGCTATCATGATCCGTTTTTACCTTGAAGTGTCTTCCCATTAGGTAGGGTCGCCATTTCTTAAGTGCATGGAGTATTGCCAACATTTCCTTCTCATAAATAGCTTTGCTTAAAAACTTTCCCTTGATTGGACGACTTTCAAAAGCAATGGGTCTTTCATCTTGCATTAGAACAACACCAATTCCATTTCCTGAAGCATCACATTCCACAATAAAGGTTTTTGTGAAGTCCGGTGTAGCTAAGACCGGTGCTTGGCACATTGCCTCTTTAAGATGTTCAAAGGCCTTTGTTGCTTCCGGAGTCCATGAAAATGAATCTTTCTTCAATAATGTTGTTAGAGGTGCTGCTATTCTCCCATAATTCTTAACAAACTTGCGATAATACCCTGTCAACCCAAGAAATCCTCGCAGATGCTTTATGGATGTGGGGATTTTCCATTCCTTAATGGCTTTAATTTTGCTAGGGTCTACCTTAACTCCTTCATGAGATACAATATGACCCAAATATTCCACCTCCTGGACTCCAAAGAAACATTTGGATCTTTTTGCATATAATTGTTTCTCCTCCAATAGTTGTAGCACCCTGTCAACATGTTCAACATGATCCTTCCAAGACTTGCTGTAGATTAGTATATCATCAAAAAATACTAACACAAATTTTCTAAGGAATGGTTTGAAAATTGAATTCATCAAACCTTGAAATGTTGAAGGTGCATTGGTAAGGCCAAAAGGCATGACCAAAAATTCATAATGACCCTCATGAGTTCTAAATGCCGTTTTCGGAATGTCTTCAATCTTCATTCTGATTTGATGATATCCCGAACGAAGATCCAACTTGGTGAAGTAAATTGATCCATGCAATTCATCCAGTAATTCATCAATAACAGGAATGGGGAACTTATCTTTAATAGTGAGCTTGTTGAGCTCCCTATAATCTGGACACATGCGCCATGATCCATCCTTCTTGTGCACCAATACTACTGGAGCTGAGAAAGAACTTTGACTCGGTTGAATTATACCAGCCTCTAGCATTTCTGCAACCATACGTTCAATTTCACTTTTTTGGACATAGGGATATCTGTACGGCCTGATGTTTGGAGGAACACTTCCTGGAATCAGATGAATAGCATGATCATGATCACGCATAGGTGGGAGACCTTGGGAGTCTCAAATACCTTGGAATGATTGTCCAGGACTTTTTGGAGATCTGGAGAAATAGATGATTCCAATGTGGAAACATCTAGCGAACATAATTGTGCAATTACACCTCTTTGCTCCTTTTTTAGAAGCTTTGTCATACCATTAGAGCTGATTATCTTTCCTGGTTTCCCTGCAATACCCCTTAATTCAACTTCCTTTCCTTCCGTAGAAAATTTGATGAAAAGTTCTTGAAAATTAAAAGCTATTGTACCCAAGGATTGTAGCCATTGGACTCCTAGTACAACATCAGCACCTCCCATTGGAATGGAAAGCATTGGGCTAGTCAATACATATTCTCCCATGGATAGCTTGATATTATGGCACTTTCCAGAGCAATTTATTGTTCCTCCATTTGCAATCATCACTTGACACTCTGGTGCTGGATATAGGAAGCAATTCAATTCTTTTGCTACCCTACAATGAATAAAATTGTGGGTGCTTCCTGAATCAATCAACACTATTACCTTTTTCTTCTTGATTTGTCCTTCTATCTTGATGGTTTGAGGAGTGGTAATTCCCGCCAATGCATTACAAGATATGGTCGGATTTATTTGTTCTTCATCTAGGCTTTGTTCCTGAAGTATATCTTCTTCTTTTGACCTTTCTTGCTCCTTTTCTTCTTCCTCTTCACAATCTATGTAGAATAATTTCTTCTCAGCACACTTATGACCTTTAGTGTATTTGCTATCACAACTGTAACAAAGCCCTTTTGCTCTTTTTTCTTCCAATTGTTGTGGTGTCAACCTTATAGGTTGTGGAAGACTAGGGGCAACAACACTTCCATCTTTATAGTTGTGAGTGGTATGCTTCCTGGTTGCCATAATTTTGCTTTCCATTTTTCTTGCTAACCTGAATGCCTTCTCTAATGAATCAGGTTCCCAAAGGCGAACATCATGTTGGATATTATCCTTTAAAGACCCTATGAACACATCAATCCTATGCTCCTCTGGAATATCTTTTACCCTTATGTTCAATTTTTGGAACTCCTCAATGTGCTCCATTACTGAACCCTTTTGTTTGAGACTTATCAATTGGCTAAAAAAAGTGTTGCTTTTTGTATCTTCATAATGTGCTATCAATTCTTCCGTAAAAATTGCCCAAGTGATAAATTGTTTACGAGAGCAAAGCCATTGATACCATACAAACTGATTTGGTTCCAAATATACAGTTTCCATACGTACCTTTTGTGCGTTTTGCACATTATTGAGATCGAAGAATTGCTCCATCTGTAATATCCATGTGGCGGGATCCTTGCCATCAAACTTCCTCATATCGATTTTTGGAATATGGTGATTCTTCGATCCAACATTAGCATCTATGGAATCATGATTAACATTTCTTTTGTTCTCATCATGAGTTTCCTTTACTACCTTTTCACCATTAGTGACCCTTTCTTGTAGCAACTTCTTCAATTCTTCCATGTCTGTCTTCATATCTATCTTCAAATCTGCCATCTCTCTTCAAATCTGTCTTTGAATCATCCATCTTAGCTTCCATGCCCTTTATCTTAGATTCCACGCCATTTATCTTAGATTCCATGCCATTTATCTTAGATTCCACGCCACTTATCTTAGCTTCTGTTAGCTTTTGTGAGCGTGACATTTGTTGCACTTGTTCTTGTAATTTTGATATATCATGTAGCATTTCTTCCTCTTCTTCATGAGTCATGCTAGAGCTTTCAGGTTCCTTACTAGGTGTTTGCATTTTCTTTCCTCCGGGCATCAGTTACCGATAATAATGCTTTACTATGCCCTTTGAATTCCGTTAAACCAAGCTTACACAAAAAAATAAAAAAAAACTACACACCTTTTTTCACTTTATAGAAGCCTGATATTGAATCTGATGTATCTCTGTAATTTCGGATCATCCAATTCTAAATTGCCACCTATAGTAGCCTTCTGTGTCCTCTTTCCAATGCCACAAGTCTGAGCCAAATTGGATTCTCCAAGGAAAGTTATGTGAAATCTCCCACAGTGACTTGTTTTTAGACTGGTTCAGTAGAGTGAACTTGTACGACGTGCCACGAGTCACTGTTTCAACCTTTGAATCTAAAACACACACACAAAAAACTACAGTCCATCCTCTTTCTGTACCTTCTTATGAAATTTCAATCTGATCCCCAGAGAGAAAGTTATGACGATTTTCCCCAGGTCACCTGTTTTGAATGTAATTCAGGAGTCTGCAAAAAGACCAACTTCCTCAGATCATATCTCCGCAAATATCGCGCAAAAAGCTCTGAAATTCGGACCCAAGGTTCAGCGCGATTTCTTCTCAAATGGGTTTTTTTGCGACTTCTGAAACGTCACAGAAGAAAAGTTATAGCGAAAATTCCACGATGACCTGTTTTGAGCATCGAAACCCTAGAATCCAAAGCTCTGATACCAAATGTTATGAAACCAGCTCAAGAAAAGATAGAAAAGATAGATCAACGCCTTAGAATTCAGCCTCTTCGAGGGGGAAACCTCCTTTACATTACATAAATGAACAATTCTTGGATGATACAAATGACAAAACCTCCTCTCTATATATAGGAGTCTAGGGAGTCACAATATAATCCAACCGACCTAACAATAATAATATAAAGCCACAAAAATAACAATAGAGGGATTCTATGGGGCACAAAAATAACAATATGGGGGTAATAGGGGCACAACAATATAAATAAGGGGTATAACTACAATAGTAATGGGGTAATCACTAGTATTATAGGGACCCAACAAGTGTACTCAGTCTGAGGCGGTCACTTGTTCAAGAGTAATGTTTGCAGTATAGTGCTTACAAAAGTAAATGAATACTGGAAACAAAATCTAATTGTAATGGCAAGAAACTTGAATTCTCTGTAACTAAATCATTCACTCAAGAAAATACAACAGTCATCAGTCAAGGATGTAGTAATGATAACTCTTTCCCTGTAAACTGATGTAAATGAAAATCAATCATAGACAAGATCTCCAATCTGAGAACTTAGACAATAGTAGTTAATGTTCGTTACAGTTGTAGGTCTTTCTATCCACACTAAAGAAAATACTGGAAATAACAATTCGATTAGCAGAAAAGGAACAACAACTAAATCTATGAAAAAGGTCGAACAATGAAGCTTAATCTATAGAACTGAATTGAGCAGCAATCTTAACCGAAATGATTTGAACAGCAATCTTGAACTTAATAATGGAACAACAAACCTAATTAAGTGTAACCACACAGCAACTATAGAGTAATTGAATCAGTAATCTTATTCTAGCATAATGGACATTAACTACAGGTATAAAGGAACAACAATTGCAACTGTAATTGAACGACAGTTAAATGAATAACAATCACAATTGTAAGTGAACCGTAGTTAAATGAACAACAATCGCAACTGTAAATGAACAACAGAATTCGAGTTAGACAGTGAAATATTGTTTCATAATGAACAACATGACATTTTAAGTTGTGAATAATAATCTTGCTATCCAATTACGATTTCGATATAACAGAGCAATTTAGTGAAATGTTTAGAAATAGAAGATTACTAAATAAAGCGAATTAAGGAAATGTAAAGGAAATCAAACCACACACTACTGTAATTGCAAAATAATGATACAAGAAGCAAGTGGATCCACTAGGGCCGAGCCCTTAGCCACCAAGGAATCACTGCTGCGTTTACTCCAGGATTAGATAATGGAACAATAACTGAGTTATATATTAATCATAAATGGCAGAGTTACAACTATCACTCTTCAAAGAGAGTTGATGATCAAAGTTAAGATTACAACAGTAAGTTCTACAAATTGACAATAATATCTGCCCCCCTTGGGCTACCAGTGCTGTCCCTTTTTATAATGGCCAGGCAGAAGTATCAAGAATACAGATAAGTCTTTGAAGTAGCGATCCCTCAGGATCAAAGGATCCTGAGGGATTTGCTATATCTTTGATCTCCAGTTTATCGTTTTGTCCTCTTGCGCTGATGCCACATTTTCTCTTCCTTTTCCTGGACCATGTGCTTCGATCTTGATCTCCTCATTTGGATACGACCTCCTGTCAAAGGGACAAAAGTTGCTTCTGCTTTGTCTTTTCCTCCTGAAGAGTGATTTTCTATTTCCTTCACTTTTTGTGTATAAAAAGACAATAATTAGTTACTTTGTATCAATCACAAATCTCTTTAATTCTATCATAATTCTTTAACATATTATCATCTTAGAATGTAGAGGAGTTATGATTCAAAGGGAAAGATAAAGAAATAAATGGTAAATACATACCTTTTCCAATGCTCAACACTCGTCACATCTCCCATTAACACTCTGCCACCTCTCACCTCATCTGCGCCAAACTCCGAAGATCTGACACCCCACATAGCATTTCAGTCCCCCTCACCATCCAAACTTTACCGTCGGGGGGGGGGGGGGGGGGTCCGAAATGGGTGGTATTCGAAACTGAACCTGCCCCTACGCATCAACACTACAACATTTTAGACCCCCATCGGGTGAAACCATTAAATCCCTCCCCCGAAAAGTAGTTTCTCCGCCTCCTGATACCACTATTCTACCCATTACGCTCCCACCACTCACCTTTTGCCACATCATTTTCCGTTGATTCCACCAATCACATACGCTCCCTCCAAAAATAAGTCATTAAATAATTAAATGGTTTAGTCGTTAATCCAATGGACCTGCACCAGCCTCAACAGAAAAACCAGACTGTTATATAATTCCCCCTTTCACTCATTAATCGGTTACTGAATTCATACACTGCCACTCTTATTGCTCTGTTACAGGTTTGCTAGACCAAAATCCAACATTTTCACCCGCCAACAACACTATCCACTCACTTGTTTTCAGCCTATTACCTCTGTTATTGTCCTCAAATTCTAAGTCCCATTTGTGTATCGAAGCTTGTAATGTATTTTTCACTACTGTCCTTAGCCATATCCGAAGATGCCTCTAAAGGAAAAGGGACCAGAAGAACCTATCAATCCTCTGATCTATCCTCTCATTGATTTTCATCACATCCCTTTGGCTGACAAAGACCATAAAATCCATGAAACTCTCTACGAATTTGACCTTTTTGAGATGCATTTCTGGCTGAGGACAAATACATAGATAAATCCGATGACACTCAGTTGTGGGAATCCAATTTACCCCACCACATTTTCCCTCATACCCACAACACCCCAGAATTTGTTAGGAAGAGTCAGGCATGTTATTTACCAAGCCAAAGAGCATTCATTTCCCCCACTGGAGAAATTCTATTTACTATCACTACTCAAGCCATAGACCAGATGATGCAAGCTCCTACAATACAGAATGCCATCCCCTTTTCTTATGAAGCACTTGTTGAATTGTACCAGAAATTGGACTTTTCCAAGAGGGCCAATATCCTTGAACTTTTCTTGACAAAATATGCCCCATTGCCAAAGAAAAATACCCCCTATCCCTCCTCTATTTTCCCTAAGAGAGCCAAGAAAATTATCACAGTCATCTCTTACCTCCTTGGCTACTACTCAGATCAGTGGGTAGATGAGGCCATCATAGGATTTCTGTCTATTTTCTCTACTGATTCTAAGCCCTCCATCATGTTTAACTTTAGCCAATTTCTTGCAGATTCAATTCATGGGTAGTTTATCAAATCTTAGACTAAGGAATTGTTCAAGTATGCTTTTGTGTTAGTTTATATGTTCTTATATTTTGAGGGAGACAACATCAAGATTGCTTTATAGACGATGGATGCAAAAGGGAACCAACAGTCAATCATCTTTTGGACTACTCTGGTGATCAGTGAGGAAATTAGAAAGGTGTTTCAACTATTAGACCAAGTTCAGATAGGGGATTGGTACCTCTATCATAATTATACAAAATTGAGAATATTTGGGTGTGATTTTGACCCTTATAGGCTACCTAAATTCCTCCCAATGAGGATTTTTTCTCTAGAGTACATAAGAGAGATTATTAATATGGGTGAGATCCACTTTGTAGGTGCCAAGAATAAGTCCCAATTCAAAATTAAAACACAGATGGGGCCTTTCATTTGCAACAGTAGGGCAACAGGGGAAGAAGCAAATAAGCTACTAAAAGAAATGTTGTTCAGCCTTAGTTTCACTTGGTCATATGATCCATTGGGGGTCATTTCTAAATTAAGAGTGGAAAACGAATCCACTGCCTATTTTCACATAGCTAGACCAGAGATAGAGAAGTATAAAAACCAGCTAGAATGGGCTGAAAACACCCTACAAGAGGCATAAGAGTAGTTGGTATCATCCTCCACAGTATAGAATCCAACCATGTAGGAGAAAATAGCTAATAGAAGCAGAGAAGAAGAGTCCCCTTCAGGGACTGAAATTTTTAGTGAAGGGTTCAAATTATGTATAGGAAGAAGGCCAAGCTTAGTTCCAAACTAAGCCTTAGCAACGATTTAGAGTAGGAGAACATTACCACTACTAATGAGCCACTTGTTTCCTCATTAGTGGGTGATCAGACCACACTGTCTCCCACTACCTCCATGGCTTCAAAATATTAGCAACAAATGCAGACCAACACATTTACTATAGGGCAGATAAAGAAAAGTATAATGGACATTTTTAAGGAGTTAAAAGTAAGGAATGAGGCCTTGAAGATTAAAACCTACAATCAGTTCTAGAAGCAAACTTCCGGTTCTCAAAGCAGGCTGCTGTCAGCCTTTGATTCAAAGAAAGGTAAAATAAAAATAGAATTCCTCCAGGCACATGTTCCCCACTCGAAGGAAACATTAGACTACAAGAAGGCAACATTTGAGTTTGATGTAAAAGATATACATCCCATTGACCAAATGGAGATGCACAAGCAAACTGGGGAAACGATTTTTTACACTGTCACTAACACTGCTATGGGTTTGTCTAAACTGCAAGTTACATTAGCCAATGCTCAATCACAATTGAAGATGGAGAAGGTCTCTACACTTGCTAAAGACACTAGGATCAAAACTATCGAGGACTTGGTGATCAAAGTGGGTTATGACACTGCAAACATCAATGCTGCAATAGAGCTTGTAAAGAAAAATAATTTAGACATAGCAGCATTAAGGAAGTAGTTGAACTTTCTAGCTACAGAAGACCCACTAGCCAAGGATATTGAAGAAACAAAGACACAAAAGGCATACATGATGAAGCTCATCATGGAGTAGAGTGCATAGTTGAAATAAATGGAGACAAATATAGAAAAGGTGATTAAAGAAAAGGAGCAAGCTGCCAAAATGACTGTTGTCCCTTTGGAAGCACTTAATATTTAAACCCCTACGCGTCAATACTACAACATTTTAGACCCCCACCGGGTGAAACCGTTAACTCCCCCGAAAAGTAGTTTCTTTACCTCCCGATACCACTCTTCTACCAATTGCGCTCTCGCCACTCAACTTCTGGCACTCCATTTTCTTGTTGATTCCACCAATCACATCCGCTCCCTCCAAAAATAAGTCATTAAATAATTAAATGGTTTAGCCATTAATCCAACAGACCTGCACCAGCCTTAACAAAAAAACCAGACTGTTATATAACTATCCCTTTCACTCATTAACCAGTTAATGAATTCATACACTGCCACTATTATTGCTTTGTTACCAGTTTTCTAGACCAAACTCCAAAATTTTCATCCGCCAGTGACATTATCCACTCACTCATTTTTAGCCTATTACCTTTGTTATTGTCCTCAAATCGTAAGTCCCCTCTGTGTATTGAAGCATGTAATCCATTTTTCACTACTATCCTTAGCCTTATCCGAAGATGCCTCTAAGGAAAAGGGACCAGAAGAACCTGTCAATCCTCTTATCTATCCTCTCATTGATTTTCACCACATCCCTTTGGCTGATAGAGACCATAAAATCCATGAAACTCTCTATGAATTTGACCTTTTTGAGATGTATTTTTGGCTCGAGGAAAAATACATAGACAAATCTGATGACATTCAGCTATGGGAATCCAATTTACCTCACCACATTTTTCCTTGTACCCATAGCACCCTAGAATTTGTTAGGAAGAATCATGCATGTTATTTACCAAGCCAAAGAGCAATCATTTCCCCCACTAAAGAAATTCTGTTTGCTGTCACTCCTCAAGCCATAGACTAGATGAGCGCTTACAGTAGAGAATGCCACTCCCTTTTCCTATGAAGCACTTGTTGAATTGTACCAGAAATTGGACTTTTCCAAGAAGGCCAAAATATTTGAAATTTTCTTAACAAAATATGCCCCATTGCCAAAGAAAAATTCTCCCTATCCCTCCTCTATTTTCCCTAAGAGAGCCAAGCAAATTATCATAGTCATCTCTTACCTCCTTGGCTACTACTTAGATCAGTGGGTAGATGAGGCCATCATAGGATTTCTATCTATTTTATCTACTGATTCTAAGCCCTCCATCATGTTTAACTTTAGCCAATTTCTTTCAGGTTCAATTCATGAGAAGTTTATCAAACTATAGACTAAGGAGGTGTTCAAGTATGCTTTTGTGTTAGTCTATATGTTCTTATATTTTTAGGGAGACAACATCAATATTTCTTTAAAAAATATGGATGCAAAAGGGAACCAATAGTCAGTCATCTTTTGAACTACTTTGGTGATGAAGGAACAAAAGGAATACACATACAAACAGTTCGTAGAGATTTTTGTGCATCCAACAACCAGTCTCTTAAGTAGCACAACATAACTAAGGATCAGCGAGGAAATTAGAAAGGTGTTGTAGCTATTAGACCAAGTTTAGATAGGGGATTGGTACCTCTATCAGAATTATACAGAATTGAGAATATTTGGGTGTGAGTTTGACCCTTACAGGCTACCTAAATTCCTCCCAATGAGGATTTTTTCTCTAGAATACATAAGAGAGATGCTTAATATGGACGAGATCCACTTTGTAGGTGCCAAGAAGAAGTCCCAATTCAAAATTAAAACATAGATATGGCCTTTCATTTGCAACAACAGGGAAGCAGGGAAAGAAGCAGATAAGATACTAAAAGAAATGCAGTTCAGCCTTAGTTTCACCTCGCCATATGATCCATTGGGGGTCATTTCTAAATTAAGAGTGGAAAAATAATCCACTGCCTATTTTCACACAGTTATACCAGAGATAGAGAAGTATAAAAACCAGCTAGAATGGGCTGAGAACACCCTACAAGAGGCAAAAGAGTAGCTGGTATCATCCTCCACAGAATAGACTCCAACCATGCAGGAGAAAACAACTAAGAGAAGTAGAGAAGAGAGTCCCCTTTAGGGACTAAAATTTTTAGTGAAGGGTTCAAAATTATGTATAGGAAGAAGGCCAAGCTTAGTTACAAACTAAGCCTCAGCAACGATTCAAAGTAGGAGAACATTATCACTACTAATGAGCCACTTGTTTCCTCATTAGTGGGTGATCAGACCACACTGTCTCCCACCACCTCCATGGATTCAAAAGATTAGCAGCAAATGCAGACTGACACATCTACTACAGGGTAGACAAAGAAAAGTATAATGGACATTTTTAAGGAGATAAAAGTAAGGAATGAGGCCTTGAAGATTAACACCTACAATCAGTTCTAGAAGCAGACTTCCGGTTCTCAAAGAAGGTTGATGTTAGCCTTTGATTCAGAGAAAGGTAAAATGAAAATAGAATCCCTCCAGGCACAGGTCCCCCAGCCGAAGGCAACATCAGACTACAAGAACACAACATTTGAGTTTGATGTAAAAGACATACATCCCATTGACAAAATGGAGATGAATAAGCAAACTATGGAAACGGTTTTTTATATTGTCACTAACACCATTATGGGTTTGTATAAACTGCAGGTTACATTATCCAATGCTCAATCACAACTGAAGATGGAGAAGGTCTCTGCACTTGCTAAAGACACCAGGATCAAAACTATCAAGGACTTGATGATCAAAGTGGGTTATGACCCTGCAAACATCAATGCTGCAGAAGAGTTTGTAAAGAAAAATAATTTAGACATAGAAGCATTAAGGAAGCAGTTGAAATTTCCAGCTATAGAAGATCCTCTGGCCAAGGATATTGAAGAAACAGAGACACAAAAGGTAGACATGATGAAGCTCATCATGGAGCAGAGTGCACAGTTGAAGCAAATGGAGACAAATATGGAAAAGATGATTAAAGAAAAGGAGAAAGCTGCCAAAATGATTGTTGTCCCTTTGGAAGCACTCCCTATCACAGCCATTCCTACAACCACATATTCTACAACAAGGACATGGGATGTTGCAGATCAGTTGGAAAATGCAGTACAAAACATGTCTCTCCAGACTGAAGAGATCAAAATATTATAGGCTCAAGTCAATATTCTACAAGATCATCAAACAAATACTAAGACTTTTCATGCAGCAGAGCTACGAAGAGCTCAAAATCATATAGAGGTATGGAAGAAGTCAATAGTCGAGTCCTCTATTGGCTACACACTGGCCCATGTTAACGAAATCATATGGAACAATATCGTTGAAGAAATAGATGAAATTTGGCCATGTATCCAGATTATATTTGAGCAGAAGGAATTGAAGGAGAAAGCCAAGCAAACCATTTCCACTATCAATACTGAATTGGGATAAATTCCTGCTACAACTAACAACATCCTAAAGTTCCTCAATTTCAGAAACATATATGAGTTGGATGATCTAGGAGTAGATGACAAAAAAAAAACCATCTAGGAAGTAAAGAAAGTTCTAACAAATAAGAACTTGGTTGTACAACTGACAGAGAAATGTCACACTCTGGAGGTAGCAATTAACAAGTTTTTCACTAGAATAGATGCATTGAACAAGAAAGGTCTTCCTTCTCTTTTTTTGATCAATGACAAATTGATGACCAGGGAGGATTACAAAAAGAAGCTTCAATACATTGCAAAGGATACAACTAAGTCTTCCTGAATCAAAGGTACTATGACATGGATAGCTTTTTATGAAGCTATCATCAACATAAGTTTTATCCAACACGAGATAAAACACATTTTTGCAGTAAAACCCACTTTTTCTCGGTATACTGAGGTAGATGAGATTTACCGCAAGGTAAAAAAGATTTCTATTTCAGATGAAGCGCGGTGGGATAATTTGTGTGGATTCCAGGATTAAAAAGATAGGTCAGCTTCACTAGCGAAACACCCAAATAGTGGCCACTTAACAACTATTCTCCTCCAAAGCAGGGCTAGATGTCCAGATCACTTCACCAAATTCATTCCTTTTGATCACATCATTTCTTTTATGTTAGTTCAAAGTTAATAATAGAATGCCATGTCACTGAGGCATTAATTGTAATCTTTTTTGTAAATTTTGTTTAAATACTTCATTCTGTTGAAGTATTGAGGGTTGAACCCTTGAACAAGTTATCAAGTAGATTTGTACTAAGCTGGAGCATTTTTAGATAATAAAAGATTTTGGATTTGCCTCATATGGTCTATCTCTGAGGGAGTTGTAATCCATCTTGTCTATTCATTATGTTTTCTTCTTATAATTAATTCTTTTGTAGTCATCCAATTTAAAATTTAATTGAATATCAACTTCATTTTGAATCCTCTGTGAAGTTGTAATTTAAATAAGAGATTAATTTACAGAACTATTTGTTATTGTACATTCCTCTTTGAACATAAATTACACTAGATCTCTATAATAGTTTAATTATATTTTGTTGATTAAGAGCACACTCTTTCCTTAATTTTTTCTTATAAATGGTTAAATATTCAGTTTGAATATAAAAATCAATTATATCTCTCCATAATCTACTTCTCTATCACATTAAAATCAAACTAACCATATGTAGTTAAAGAACAACCTTTCATTTGATAAAAAATCTATATAAGTTTAAAGCACCTGTTTATAAATAGTTCACTGGTCATCCAATCACTCAAAACAACAAAACATTATAGATGCTTTGGCATAACTAATTGAGCTTAGGTTATCTCAAAGGACAACATCAAATGGCGCCATTGCCGGGGATGCGAAGGATTGAAAGCTCAATTTTCCTTGGGGCAATGATTTTCCCTTTCCTTTAAGGTGAATAAAGGATAAGGATATAGGTCAAAATCTTTCACCTGGCGATTCCATTGGTCCAAGCTGGCTCCTTTTAAGCATACTAGATCACGTTCTTATTCTGAGATTGTTAACCCTCTACCAGATCTAGAAAGACTTATTAGGGGAGCCTCTTTAAGGAGAAGACTTAGAACCCCTTCTTCTTCTTCTTTAGCTTTACACCCTAAAGACATCTCATATGTAGATCCCTTTTCATTTGTTCCATCCCATCCTGATTGGACTGAATTACCTCCTAGGGTTTCTGAACTCCATTCTAGAGGAGTATATCTTCCATCAGCCTTTTTAATACAATCACTTGAGTCATATCAAGTCCCATCCATTCCTATCAAATCACCTTCATCTGAGGAAGAATTGGGTTTACATTTACCTGAATTCAAGCCTATAGACTTCATTTCTCCAACTCCTTATTCTATTCCATCAACCTCTACTAATCTTGAAGAGACATTTTCTATCTATTCAAATCCTTTGTTTGATAATAAGGAAGACTTTCCACCAGGAGTTCAGAAGTTGGTTATTAAAACCCCTTTGAAATCCTCAAAGATGTCTCCTCCCTCTTTCTCTCCTCCACATACTAATACACCTACTGATTCATTTTCATGCCCCTCATCTTCATCATCTTCCTCTTCCTCATCATCATCCACTCAGTCACCTCAGACTCCTCTTGCTATTATGGCTTTTCGACCCATTGTGCAAGAAAGGTATGCTACTATAGTTCTCCTTGTAAACTTGGAAAATTTTCTTGATGGATATATAAAACATCTACCAAGATTTAATGGAGAAACAGGTCCCTCAATAGAGGATCATGTATCAACTTTCCTAGATTTTGCTGACAATATGAACATAGAACAAGAAGATGTTTATATGAGATTATTTGTACAATCTTTAAAAGGAAATGTTAGGATCTAGTTTAGGCAACTTAGAGCTGACTCTATTAGAACATGGAATGAGCTGATAACTATCTTTAAAAACCAATGGTGGGTAAAGAAAGATCCTATTTACTTTCTCACTGAATTTGAAGAAATGAAGAGAAACCCTGGTGAACTAGTTGCTAAATTCATCAAAAGATTTAACAAACTCTATCATAAAATGCCTGTTGATTGTAAAGCACTAGTGGCAGCTGCAAAGGTCATATTTTCCAAAGAATTTGAAGGTGACTTTGTATTTATGATAAGGGAAAGGGTTTCTAATACATTAGAAGACATGCAGGCAAATGCTATAGAGGTAGACGCTAATAGGTCAGCTTCTGGAAAAATTAAATCTAAAGCAGAGAAAGAAGAAAGAAAACTAAAAGCTAGGGTTGATGACTCATCTTCTTCCAAATATAAACTTGAAGATCAGAAATTGATGAAATTACATCTTTACTTATAAACCTTTCTGATAGGATTTCTAAAATTTAAACACAACCTAGAATTTCTCAGCAAACTTCTGTCAGACCTCAAGCTCAAATGCAATTCTGAATAGCTCCTCAAATGAAGATACTTTAAAGACTGGGTTTTGATAAAAATGTTCAACCACCTTTGTTGATTGATGATCAATAGGCACATGATACAAGACCTTTAATCATTGAAGATATCAATAATATTGATTCTTCAATAGTACAAATGGAAATAGTTCCTTCATCTTCACCTTAGTATTTTGAACAAGAACAAGGAGATGCTCAACTTTCAAAATACCAAGCATTCTCTGAATTTCTAATTGCAAAATTAAATAAGAGGTATAATCTAGGATCAAGATCGGGTCCAGGTAGACCTTCAAAATCTACCACTATAATTTAACCTACACTGAAATCCATTCAAACACAAACTCCAACACCTCAGATTGCAGAGTCATCCACTGAAACATTTTCCTCTAACAAGACCATTTTGGCAACTTTTAATATTGAAAAGGAATTGGAAAGGGTCAAGATTCCTATACCTTTAGCTGAAATTTCCAAAAACCCTGGTTATAAAAATCAAGTGTCTAAATGGATACAGTCTTCTAGTGTAGATGCTGAGGGAGATGTTATTAGTTTGAAAGATGAAAATCCCTCAATAGTGTTTGGCCTTAGTTCTGATATGATTGATGAAATTGTTCCACCATTTTATGTAACTTTAAAGGCTCATGAATTTCTTTTGTATAACTACATGTTGGATTCTAGAGCTTCTCATAACCTTGTGACAAAGGTAATTATGGACTAGCTTCAATTACAAGTTACACATTCTTATCATGATCTTTACACCTTTGATTCGAAGAAAGTACCATGCCTAGGATTCATCAAATATCTGGTTGTGACGTTAGCTCCTATCTAGATCATGTTGTGCTAAACTTGGAGGATCACTTCAGATGGACATATATTTTTCTACTATTTTAGTTTATGGAGGTGAACATTTAAGGTTATATAGGGAAGTCAGATTCCTTCATACTGTTTGTAGGTCTGATTAAGAAAAAAACCATCCTATCTATGCAGTAGATCATGATTTTGGTTGGTTTCAATTATCTTCACAAAACTAATCAAACACTCAACTTTCCAATGAAAATATAGTTTCCAAACCTAAAATTGTAAAATCAAATATTTGGAAACTTCATTTTGATGGCTCTTGCTCAAAAGGAGTAAGAGCGTGAATTGTTTTAATTTCCCCAAATAAAGAAAACATAACTCAGCCATGTAAACTTGAATTTGAGGTCACCAATAATGTGGCTGAGTATAAGGCTTTTCTTCTTGGTCTAGGGCTAGCTAAGAGTTTAAAGGTTCAAAACTTGAGTGTCTTTTCTAGTTCTGAGCTTATAGTGAAGCAGGTTAGAAATGTGTGTCAAATGAAACACCCAAGGCTTAGGTCCTATAGAAATGAAGCTTGGGACACAATTGAAAATTTCTTCCAAGAATTTAACATAACTGCTATTCCCAAAGATGAAAATATGCATGCTGACTCACTAGTTGTCTTAGCAAGCTCATTCAAAATCCCTAAGCCAGTATTGTTAGAGTACCAAATTCAAGTCAAATATAGACCATCAATTCCTGATAACCTTAAACACTGGCATATTTTTGAAGATGATTAACAATTAAAATCTTTCCTTCAAGTCATTGATGAATTCTTAAATATGCAAATTGAAGAATATCAAAAAGATGTTCAAGAATCAAATCACCAAAATCCAAAAAATTCATTCATTCCTAAAATTCTTGATCATGATATCATCCAATTATCTAATAGTTTTATTCCTAAAGGATTAGTTCCATTGGAAAAACTATTTGATAATCATGATGCCTCTAAAAACCCCTTGTTTAACTCACCTGAAGAAGAAATCGAAGAATGAAATATTGGGACTTTGAATGATGTGAGAAATGTTAAATTGTTATAAACCTTGCCTTTGGATGTAAAAAAAAAATACTTGAATCTTCTTAAAAATTACAAATATGTTTTTGCTTGGTCTTATAATGAGTTAAAAACTTATGATACATCTTTGATTGAGCATAAGATTCCTTTGAAACCAGAAGCAAAACCCTTTCAGCAAAAACTAAGAAGAATCAATCCCATGCTACTTCCGACCATTGAGAAAGAACTAAAAAGCTGCTTGATTCTCATATCATAGTACCTTTAAGGTATTTTTATTGGGTAGCCACCATAGTTCCTGTCAAAAAGAAAAATTGTGAGATTGGGCTATGTGTAGACTTCCAAAATCTAAACAAATAATCTTTAAAGGATAACTATCCATTGCCCAAAATGGATCATCTACTTTAGAAAGTTTCAGGTGCAAATAGGATTTCTATGCTAGATGGATTTTCTGGTTACAACCAGATCATGGTAAGTCAAGCTGACCAAGACAAAACTGCTTTCACCACTCCTTGGGGTACATTTATGTATGCTAGAATTCCATTTGGGTTAACCAATGCTGGAGCCACTTTCTAGAGAGCCATGGATCTAGCATTTGTAGGTAAGCATCTGAATTTATTTTCATTTATTTAGATGATTTAACTATTTTCTCTAATTCTGATGAAAATCATTTAAAACACTTGAGCAAGGTTTTTGACAGGTGCAGGAAATTTGGCATATCCATCAATCTGAAGAAATCTTTATTTGTTGTAAAGGAAGGGAAATTACTAGGGCATATAATCTCCAAGGAGGGAGTTATAATTGACCCAAAGAGAGTTTCAGCTATTCAGACCCTATCTCTACCAAGGAATAAGAAAGAGATACAAACCTTCCTTGGAAAGATTAATTTTCTCAGAAGGTTCATCCCTAATTATGCAGAGATAGTTAAAGATATAACTAATATGCTAAAGAAAAACAATGAAGTGAAATGGACAGTTTCTTCTAGATATGCTTTTGATCATATCAAAAAGGCTATATCTAAGTCCCCTACATTAGCTAGCCCTGATTATTCTTCACCTTTTAGCATATTTTCTTTTGCATCCGAGACAACCTTCGCTACTATACTTTTACAAAGTAACACAAATGGTGATGACCAACCTATAGCCTTATTTTCCAAGGTTATGAGGGATGCTGAACTTTGGTATGATATTATAGAGAAACAAGCTTATGATTGAAGCCCTCAAAGCCTTTAGAACCTATGTCCCACATTCACACATTACAACTTATGTCTTTATTCATGCTATTAAAGCTATTTTGACTCAACCTAATACTGATGGAAGAAGAGGGAGATGGATTTCTAAAATCCTTGAATTTGACCTTGAAATTCAGACCAAAAAGCTAGTAAAAGGCTAAGACCTAGCCATATTGTTAGCTAAATCTAACTGCAAAGTATAGGGGATAAATCTGGTTTCTGAAATTTCATCTGGGGAGAATCCACAAGAACCTTCCTTAATATCAGGGGAGAATCCACAAGAACCTATCTTCTTATAGAAGGGGATAACCCACAAAAACCTATTTCTTTAGATCAAGCCATTCTTGTTCACATAGATTAGAAATATCTACTCTTTGATTGGTACTCTAATATTGTGTAGTTTCTTAGGGATTTTCAATGTCTAGCTGATCTTAACTTGAAGCAGTGCAAAGCCTTGAAGCTTAAAGCAGTAAAATATTGCATTATCAATGCTAATATATACTGGAAAAACCCTCTTAATGTCCTTATTCTTTGTTTAACTGAAAATGAAACAAATGGAATTATAGATCAGTTCCATGCAAGGTTTTGTGGTGGACACTATGCTTGGAGAGAAACAACCTACAAAATTTTAAAAGAAGGTGTGTACTGGCCCACACTTTTTAAAGAAGTTGGAGCAAGAGTAAGAAGTTGCATACCATGCCAATTATTTGCAGGAAAAAAGAAACTATCAGCACTTCCTTTGGTTCCAGTATTGGTTCATGCTCCTTTTCTACAATGGGGGTTGGACTTTATAGGAGAAATTCTGTTAGGCCCCTATACTACTAGTGTAACCCCCTATTGTTGTTAGTATAACCCACTTATTATATTGATGTACCCATGTAGTGCCCATATTGTTACTATTGTGCCACATAGAAGCCCACTATTGTTATTATTGTGCCCTTACATTATTATTGTTATGTCGGCTCTGATTATGTTATAACCCCTTAGACTCCTATATATAGAAAGGAGGTCTTTTCATTTGTATCATCCAAGAATTGTTCATTTATGTAATGTAAAGGAGGTTGACCCCTCGAAGAGGCTGAATTATAAGGCGTGGATTTATCTTTTCTATCTTTTCTTGAGCTGGTTTCATAACATTTGGTATCAGAGCTTTGGATTCTAGGGTTTCGCTGCTCCAAACAGGTCATCGTGGAATTTTCGCAATAGCTTTTTTTCTGTGACTTTTCAGAAGTTGCAAAAAAAACCCATTTGAGAAGAATTGGCGCTGAACCTTGGGTCCGACTTTCAGAGCTTGTTGCACGATATTTTCGGAGATATGATCTGAGGAAGTTGGTCTTTTTGCAGACTCCTGAATTACATTCAAAACAGGTGACATGGGGAAAATCTTCATAACTTTCTCTCTGAGGATCGGAATGAAATTTTGTAAAAAGGTACAGAAAAAGGACAGAATTTAGTTTCGTGTGGGTGTTTTGTAGATCCAAAGGTCGAAACAGTGACTCGCGGCACGTCGTACAAGTTAGCTCTACTGAACTAGTCTATAATCACGTCACTGCGGGAGATTGTGCGTAACTCCTTCTTGGAGAATCCAATTTGGATCAGACTAGTGGCATTGGAAAGAGGACATAGAAGGCTACTATAGGTAGCAATTTCAAAACTTAAATATCCGCAAGCACAAAGTTACAGTCGTTTCAAGTTCGAGGTCCTAAAATCAAGAAAAAGCAAGATGAGGAAGTTTGATGGCAAGGATCCGGTAAATTGGATACTTCAGATGGAGCAATATTTTGATCTACATGGTGTACCACTGTTACAAAAGGTATGTATTGCATCTTCATATTTGGAACCAAATCAATTTTTATGGTATAAAGGGCTTTGTTCTCGTAAAAAACTTGTTACGTGGTCAATTCTCACGGAGGAAATGATAGCACATTATGAGGATACAAAGAGAAACACCTTCTTTAGAGCAACACCACAACAATTGGAAAGAGTAAAAGGGCTTTGTGACATATTTGAAAGTAAAATTATGGCAACAAGGAAGTCTACCCCTCACAACTATAAAGATGTACGTGTTGTTCCTCCTAGCCTTCCACAACCTACAAGGGTTACACCACAACAATTGGAAGAAAAAAGAGAAAAAGGGCTTTGTTACAATTGTGATAGCAAATGCACTAAAGGTCATAAGTGTGCTGAGAAGAAAATATTTTACATAGAGTATGAAGAGGAAGAAGAAAAGGATCAAGAAACATCAAAAGAAGAGGATATATGCCAGGACCCGACCCCAGAGAAAGAAGAAATGAATCAGAACATATCTTGTAAACTATTGGCAAGAATGACCACTCCTCAAACTATCAAGATAGAAGGAAATATCAAGAAGAAAAAGGTGCAAGAAGTGAAAGATCACATCAAGAAAGAAGAAATGAATCCAACCATATCTTGTAATTCACTGGTCGGAATTACCACTCCTCAAACTAGCAAGACAGAAGGACATATCAAGAAGAAAAATGTTCAAGAAGTGAAAGATCACATCGAACGTCAAGAAATGAATCCGACCATATCTTGTAAAGGATTGGAAGAAATTACGACTCCTCAAACTCTAAAGATAGAAGGACATATCAAGAAGAAAAAGGTTCAAGCAGTGAAAGATCACATCGAGCATCAACAACAAGTTCTCCAACTTTTAAAGGATAGCGCCACTTCGGTGCAAAATCAAATGAAACAACAGGTAGATCAACATCATAGTGAAAAATCTTTTGATGTAGGCGATTGGGTATTTTTACTGCTACATCTAAAGCAAGCTATTTATGAGAAGGAAATGTTGGCAATACTACATGCACTTAAAAAATGGCGACCTTACCGAATGGGAAGACTCTTCAAGGATGAGGATGTGGAAGCATTTTTTTGTGCTATTTATATTATCCAACCAAATTGGATAAACGAAGCAAGGGATGAATGGAAGAAGGACGAAGAAGTATGGCCACTTATTCAAAAGTTGTAAAAGATCCCAATTCAAGCAATATTGTCAGAAATTGAAGAGGAAGAAAAAATCATATTGGAACCTCTGAAACGTCACAGAAAAAAATTTATAGCGACAATTCCACGATGACCTGTTTGGAGCAGCGAAACCCTAGAATCCAAAGCTTCAATACCAAATGTTATGAAACCAGCTCAAGAAAAGAAAGAAAAGATAGATCAACGCCTTAGAATTCAGCCTCTTCGAGGGGGCAACCTCCTTTACATTACATAAATGAACAATTCTTGGATGATACAAATGAAAAGACCTCATTTCTATATATAGGAGTCTAAGGGGTCATAACATAATCAGAGCCAACATAACAATAATAATGTAAGGGCACAATAATAACAATAGTGGGCTTCTATGGGGCACAATCGTAACAATATGGGCACTACATGGGTACATCAATATAATAAGTGGGTTGTACTAATAACAATAAGGGGTTACACTAGTAGTATAGGGGCCTAACAGATTTCCCTTGGGGAAGAGGGATAAAGGGATGGAAATGATATGGAATAGGCGTAAAGGGATAAAGGAATAAGGGTATAGAGTTTAGAGCTGTAGGGATAGGTGATAGGATGAACAATGATGGTTTAGAGTTTTAGATATACAAGGGAGATTTGTAGGGTTTCATATTTATCATGGAGAATGATGCTTATGATGTTGATATGCAAACTAAAACTGCAGTGAGGAAGGTTAACTTACTTGTAATGAAGGTAAGAGAGAGAAATTTGGAGGTTTCTTGAAGATTTGAGGTTTTTCTAGCCCTCCCGCACAACGCACAGTGTCGGTGCACAGACGCACAGCGCCAGTGTAAAATTACACTGGGAAATTTTGCCTGACGCGCAGTGCTAGTCTCAATGTGCAGCGCCAAGTCCTCAACGTGCAGTGCCAAGTCCTCAATGCGTAGCGCCACTCCTACCTACCTGAAATGCGCAGTGCCACTCTACCAACGCACAACGCCACTCCTCCACTACTCCAGAAGCATAGTGCCACTCTCCAGAAGTGCAGCGCCAACCTTCCTTCGCCCAAAACTCACTCAAGCTTGCCTCTTCTTCTCACTTTTTGACTCCTTGCTTGCCAAATGAGAATAATGAACTTGAAAATGAAATGTGAGAGCTTAAATAGGAGTAGATTTTGATTTTTCACTTGAAAAACCCATTTTCTAATGTTTCTTGTGCTTCTTCAAAACTCTTTTTTTAATGCATTTTCTTCTTTTTGTATTTTTAGGTGGATAATTCTCAAATTGAACTGATTTTTGTAATGTTTCTTTGTCTTGCAGCAAGGAGAGATGCTTTGGTGCAGCTGGGATCATTTATTACATATAGTGACTTAAAATTACATAAGAAATACAAATAAACTCAAAATACTCTATTTTCACCTCAAAAACATGTTTTTGAGGTGAAATTTACATTAGGTTAAAGGATAATTATTTAGTGGCTATGACCTAAAAGCAATCATGTTTGACTTTATTTATCATCCTCATACCCTTGCTGACCTTTATTTACACTTTAAAATCAGGCATCTTGACCTTGGAAATGAAACCCTAAGACCTAATGAAACATGCCCTATGACATAATAAAACATGGCAAATGACCTAATGAAAGCATGATTGCAAATTGACCATGAAACCATGATTGAAGATAACCTAAAGAAGGGTCAGCAAGTATACTCTATGAGGGAAAAAATTAGATTTTCTAAACAGAAGACAACCATCAGTGGATTAGTTTGGCATGACCGAATGAAATGATGTAAAATTTCAGTATGGGATCCTTAAAATGAAAATGAAAAGAGTAGATTTGATCCCTGATGGGAGTATACAGATACTGACACTAACACTTGTTGTCAGAGCTCTTCGAATTGTGGGTGCGAAGCACGAAAATATGATAGAGCCACAGGGTTGTTTGCCCTAGTTTTGTATTGAAATGTCGGCTGGATTGTATAAATAGAGAGAGGCTCTAAGTGTAAATGAGAAGAAATAGGATGAGAAGTCGAAGTGATTGAGTCGAAGGATAAAGTGAGTCTGTGGGTTGTAGAGTAGGAGAAGGCTCTACACCTGTGTGCGCAGAGGCCTAGTAGTACGCCACTGAGTGCGTGGACCCCTACAACTGAGTGCGCAAGGCATGTCAAGTCTATAATCGTTGGAAGAATCAATAAAAAGAAGTTTTTCTATCATTCTCTGTATCTCTTCCTGGTTTAATGCATGATTGGATATAATTTGCAAATATATTGTTTATTTACTGTGCGAACCTGTATGAATGTTTTGTATTATTAAGTATAACTTAAGACATTTAAGTAGGCAAAGTTGCTTAAATAATATTGGAAGATAAATAAGATCTCGGGTAATAGTGTAGAGAACAGCACAACCGCTAGTTAGGGTTGCATGAAGGCAGGATATCAAGTTGCGAGGAATGGAAGGTGCACGAAGCCACCTGCGTGCAGGGACAAATAGTCGACCAATCGAACTCATCAGACATCTCCAGGGCACAGAAACCTGGTTCTAGCACCCTCCCATACTACTTCGGGTGAGACCTCAGTCTCTGCTCTGTAGACTATTGCCAAAAGGGCCAATAGTACAAGGATTTGTTTGCCTAATTAACTTTGAACCTAGGTCAGGCCCCAACAAGCCAACAATCCTTAGCTCATCCTTCTATTTTTTCTCTTGCACCACCATAGGGCTTACCCAATCAAATTCTTCCACAAGCTCAATGATGCCTACCACTAACATCTTGTCTAGCTCTAAGAGGACCTTCTCCTTGTATTTCAAATTGAGGCGGTAAGGCCTCTACTTAATTGGCTTCACATCAGGTTTTAATGTGATCTTCATCACTCCTAGGTCTCCGATTATTCCTCTCAGATTCATAAACTTGGTAGGGAATAAGTCCTAGTATTCGCAGAGCAATTAAGTGACCTTATCCACTGTCGCATTGGCCCAGTAGTCTACAATCTTCGTGAATTTGGTTTCTACCTCCATACCAATCTTCACTTGTTTTTTTTTCACTGGCGCGGTTATATAAGGGTTCTCAATTTGCGGTCCTTGAACCTCACGGTGCCCTTGTGTTTCCATAATGTTAATCTTCTACGAATCCTCATCCTCATCTTTAGTAGTTACATTATAACATTCGAGCAAGTGAATCAATTGAGTAGCCCATTCAACCTGAATTAGGTCTAAAGGATCCTGCGGTATCCTAAAGATGGTTGCTTTCACCTCTTATAGTGCCTCATCAATACTATCAAACTCGTCCTCAAAACTGAATGTCATCATGAATCCTTTATGTAGGATATCCCAGTTGCCTGTCCCATGGGGGAGCTCTATTTCTATATACCAATTCATTGGGATAACATCTAGGGTATGACAGAATAGGTGTACCCACTTAGGTTGGGGCTTTTCTCCATAATCCTGCATCGATTTGGCTAGATGTGCACGCAAATCATTCTACCATCGTACTTGTCTATTAGTCGCATCTTAGGCTTCCCAAATTGTGTTCTCATCATCCTCCTACATTCATGCCAATCATGAAAGCTTCCCTTCTGCATACCCCACCATCTTGCGGGAGTAGCACACAATGCCCAGTTCAAGGCCTAGAAGCACTACTTTTCTTGTATCTCCCTTTCAAATGCATCCAAAAAGATATCTACCTCATTTAGACCATCATAAATATGCAGATTTATTACCTCTAACAACACACAGCACAACAACTGGGTCATCATGTTGCTATTTAGTGTAGTTACTTCGTGTAGCCGATTATGCCAACATTCTATTTCTTCATTGGAAACCCAAGTGCAAGAACTCTCACGATCCCATGTAATCTGTTCATCTACGGTGGGATTCACCCAGTCTTGGTTTCACACTGTTATCTTACAGATGTAGTCTAGATCATCATCACTCTCATAATCACAAACTGGTTCGTATAGCGTGATCCTTCAACAGGATCCAGGGTTATTATTGCACGCAATGATTTCTAATAAAATATTATCTTTTGCTTCTTCATATTTATTACCCCGTTCATATCAGTAGCCCAATCAATTCCTAGGAGTGCAGGATAGGGATTTCTATCATCCACTATCTCTATTACTTCAAAATCCGTGAGCGCGCTTGCTCCCTTAATGTCCATGGTCACCCCTCGCAGCTGCCCCATGGGGATGATTTTCTGTTGATTTGCCATCCTTAGCTGAATCGAAGACCATTGTAGAGTAGGTCTCCCCATTCACTCCCAAGTCTACTTCGGTAGGACATTCGCATCTAACCCTAGGCTCCAAATGACCTGACCCATTTCATACTCTCCTATTTGTGTGGTCAGTCTCATCTCTCGTCCCATCCTCATTTTATGCTGGCCAATTTTTGATACTACGTGCGGCTCACTTGGCGCAGTCCCAACACAACTATTGATGAGTTATTTTAACCCTTTCATAGCCTTACTGTCGCGTAGTAACTTCATATAGGTTTCCAGGAAAGTTGTGAGCATAGAAGGGTCCATCTCCGGCTCAGGCGTATCCTTGCTTCTTGAGGTGGAGGCCTCAGCGAAGCTCTTCTTATCTTCCATGAAGGCTTCACGAGAATTCTCCAAGTCAAATTCAACCTCTTTTGTCAGGGCTTTGCGAAACCATGTACTATCTTCTGGCTATTTCCCCTTGTCATCCCCTATCACAATCCCACTCCTTAGCACTATGTATACATTCTGATCCTCCTCGCATGGCTCAGACCTCATCATTTGTAGGTTCTAAGTCATTGGAGGTGGTAGTGCCCCTTTGTCTCATATCCTAGCTATCAGCATAGGACAGTCTTCTTTTTCATGATCAAACGACGTGCAATACTTGCAGGATAGACTTGTTGGATTAGTGAAATCATGGGCATAGTGTCCTGGTCCTCCACAATTATAGAAAATGAACTGTCCTCAACCTCTACCAGGTCCCCCTCCACCTTAGCCTCGTCCGCACTTCTAAAATCTTGTCCACGCCGTTCCTGCATTTTGGTCGAGGGGCTAAATTTCGGCCTGAACCATGTAGGCGGGAGTTCTATCCATCATCAATTCATAGCTCTTGCAAGTACGCTCATCATGTCCTACTGACCTACAAAGTTGGAGAATAGTTGTTGCGGTGCTTGTACATACTTCTGTAGCAAGTGACAGTTATCTATGGCATGTTTTCTGGCTACCTAACAGATAGCGCACCATAATGCAAGCCCCACTCTAGGTCCTGCTTAAGCTTCCGGCCTTAAAGTTATTGGTCCTCCCACTATAAGGTAATTTGCAAATACTAGACAATGATCCTTGTCATGACCCTGACTCTTGCATTTCAAGCACCATACTTCCTCGCGTACCTCTCGTCGAACTGTCTTGTCCATCTTCAGACCTTGCATCTCAAGGCACAGATTCTTCAGTTATGCATGGATCTGCTAAACTCCTAGATTAGGATCTTGCATTGGAGTCTCATGTAGTCTCATGGAAATCTCCAAGGCCTCTACCTGAGTTGTTATCTTCTACTACGATAGTGCACTCCTTAAGTGTGGTAGTAGCGAAGCCACAAACCACTCACGATGTTGTCCATTTGTCAAATTCATGTTGCCTTCATGGATTGTACATTTCAACCTCTAATATAGTTCCCAAGGTGTCTCGGTTGGTCACATCACGATCTCTTTGAATCCCATAATCGATTGCGCCTTAGATTTAGGCCTGCTAAATTCCCTATTTAGTGCTGCCTGGATGTTTGCTGCTCTAGCATTTGGGTTATCGTTAGATTACTTAATATACCAGGTTAGCGCAAGATATTGCAGAGCACTAATTAGTGTCACCTTATTTATGTGATCATATGTAACACTTTTAGCTTCCCATACAACCCTCACAACTAACCAGAATTTGTCCGGGTCCCCATTTCCCAAGCCTTTGAACAAAGGAAACTTCACTGCATTTGCCATACTGAACCGCGGTGGAAGTGGAGGTGGTACAGGTGAAGTTGGAGGTGATGGCGGTGAAGTCAGAGGTGGTTTAGGTGGAGGTGGTATTCATGGGAATCCTTGTCTTATTAACTGAATAGCTATTCACAGAGAAACCTTCATTATCGCTTCTTTGTCCCTTCGCAGAGGTGAAATCAAGGGGCTATACTCTTGACCCTTATTTCCTTCGTTTCTATAAATTTTTCTGCTTCACACAGTCCCAAACATCAAGGTAGTTACATAACCCATTTTTTGCAAAACAACATTTTAATCCAAGTATTCAAATATTTTACATACTTACCTCGCGGTACTTTGAAAAAGCGTCGCTACACCTCGCTATAACTGACTAAGGTGTCAACCATGAATTCAGTAACAAATCCTCCTATGATGCGATCAAGAAAATGATCAACAACACGGACAATCTTATCCTCTGATGCTTGCAACCTTCGCACTAGCTCTGGGGTCCACATAATAGGACCGTCAAGTTTCCACCTTCCTTGGCTATCTGCTAGCTTTGTGATCCACTCGTATAGCTCTATAGGGAAAGAGCAGAAAAAGATACTGTGGATCTCTGAATATAGCTACCGGTCCAACCACTATTCCTTTGCCAGTCAAGGGTTTCTATTCTCTGTGCCACAAATTCGTGGATTTTTCTATCCAACCAGTCTCCAATCTCCTTCTTAGTTGGATTCTAGTGATACAACATCAAATATTTCTTATGTAGATTCTCGTCCTGACAATGGAACCATTTGTTGACTTGAGGGGGCCTGACCCAAGTTCAGCATTAGTTAACCAAACAAATCCCTACACTACTGGCCCTTTTGGCATCAACCCATGGAGCGCGGACTGAAGTCTCACCCGAAGTAGTATAGGGGGATGCTAGAACCAAGTTTCCGCACCCAAAGATGGTTGTGATGTCGGATTATTTCGGCTATACCTGCCTTCATGTAGGTTGCTTAGCCCTTTGTTCCACCCTTCAGTACCTTCACAAAAGAGTACAATTGGATTTCGTGCAACCCTAACCTACGACTCAGGGACTTTCGCATTATTAGGGCAGCAAACCATGATATCTTCCAGACTAGGCTAAGTGTCTTACTTATCTTATTAACCAATCTTAGTTAGCTTCGTGTAAACAGATGTTCTTACTTACATTCACTTAACCAACACATTTACATACATTCATGCATCATATCAGCATTATAAGTGAAATTCATACCCAACCTAACAAGATGCATAAATAGGAAATAAAGATGCAGAAATTGTAGAATAATTCTCTTTATTGATAATTCCGGACGATTACAGACTCGACCCACCCTGCGCACTTAGCTGCAGGGTTCTGCGCACTTAGTTGTGGACTTCTACCCTAGGCCTCTGCGCACTCAGCTGCAGAGCCTCTACCTACGCTACGACCCAAACTTAGACTTCTACCTTAGAGCTATCTTTCATACATCATATCTTCGTGTCTATCTTCTTTTCTTGCTATCAATCTACTTAGAGCTTAGCTCTATTTATACAATCCCATGGTCCATAGAACATGGGTAAATATTTTACAGCCGACATTACATTTCCAAAATAAGGGCGGACAACCCTATGACTCTTTAACACCTATGCACTCCGTGAACACAAAATGTAGAGCCTTTACACTTGGATTACAAAATTTGACCAAAATATGGGTTTTTAGCCCAAAACCACCCTTGGGAGATCCCGCGCCCAACACCTAGTTCAAACGATATTGTCGGAACTTGATGAGGAAGGAAAAATCATATTGGAACTTGAAGAAGTCATGGAAACAAGATCTTGACAACTACAAAATTGATCATTTTCAGAGTATCTCATCAAGTGGAGGAACTTACCCGCTTAATATTCCACATGGGAGGAAGATAATTTTACATAGAAGCATCTAGAACTACTCAAGCATTGAAGACAACATATTTTGAAGGTGAGGGGCATGTTAGGTCCCTATACTGTTAGAGTGACCCCTTATTGTTATTAGTGCAACCCCCTTATTATATTTTTGTGCCCATATAGTCCCCATATTGTTATTATTGTGCCCCATAGAAGCCCACTATTGTTATTGTTGTGCACTTACATTATTATTGTTATGTCGGCTCTGATTATATTATGACCCCTTAGAATCCTATATAGAAAGGAGGTCTTGTCATTTGTATCATTCAATAATTTTTCATTTCTGTAATGTAAAGGAGGTTTCCCTCTTGAAGAGGCTGATTTGTAAGTTGTTGATCTATCTTTTCTATCTTTTTGTGAGCTGGTTTCATAACAATGAATTTTTATACCTTTTGTACAAACGTAAATAATTAATGATCTAGATTATTCATGTTGAGATCTAATAGAGCAATGGGAGGAGAAGGTACTTGAAGTTTAAGCCAAAGTGTGGTCCCACAAAGCAGTATTTTGAAACTACCCATGAAGAGATCAACGGTCAATGTTCAACCCGACATCACCTCTTCTTCATTCTAGAAAACAACGTATGTGATCCTGGGGGTGGTTTTGGATTTTATGGAACCATAAAATGTTTTGTTGATGCCTATGTGACATTAATTGAGAACCAAATGTTTATAAATAGTTTATGGAGTTTAGTCGAAATTCAGAAGCAACATTTTATTAAAAATATTGTAAAAGTGTGCTTAGATAATATTTGTAACATCCCTGGTTAAAAATCCATGTAAAAATATATAAGACCATGGTCATGGGACACGTGTTCCAAGTTGAATAGTGAGAAAAAAATCCTAGTGTGAGTGTTCATTTGGTTTATTATGGCTAAGGAAATTGGAAAAGGCAATGGATAAGGATTTGGAAAGGAAAAATGGCATTTTTGGTGCATTTATTTATGAAAATAATGGAAATTAGGAGAAAAAGGAAGGTGAAAGGTCATAGATTTCATGTGAGGAGGAAATTGAAGGAAAATAAAGGAAAGTGAAGAAAACAAAGGCCTCATTGATAAAAAAGGCTTCTAAGGATTAGTTGGCAAGCTTGGTTAGTTAAGTTTTGGAGTTCTCTCATTATTCTCTCTCTCTCTCTCACTCATGGACAGTTAGAGTTTCTTGGAGCACTTTGGCATTAGATCAAGAAAGGAAAATAAGGCAAGAGGAAGGAAGGAGCAAGCAATGAAGAGCAGGATCGAGCAGTTATAGCAATATTCTTTGCAAGTATCAACTTTCATGTGTGCTTTCCTTGCTAGATTTTGCATGCATGGTATTGCATGTGGTTCTTTTGTTGTTATGGCATGGGTTTTTCTAGGTGTGACAATGTTTTCGTCTTAGCCTTTCCATTTTTGGATAGCCATGGTGGGATGGGTTCTCATGTTTTGGTTGAGCTAGATTTCCAAATGGATTCGAAGCGGAGTGAGGTGGATCTCTGAATGATAGAACACATTGCCTAGTGCCCCCTGAACCAGAATGTGGGTTGCAGTAAATACATATTTTGTGTTGCCTCAGTGGGTCTAGGAATCATTTCCAGTGAATGGTGGGATATACGGTAAAGCTTAGAGGTGGTTATCCTTGATTAGTCCTAGGAATCCTTACCAGTGAATGGCAGGATATATGGTAAATCCTAGAGGGTGGTGTCTCAGTTTAGGGCCTAGTGATCTCTGGGTCAGATTGTGGATTGCGGTAAAGCCTAAGAGATTAGTGATGAGCACAAGTATTGTAGCAAGAATGTTACAACTCCTAGGGCTACCAACTTTACTTTATCAACCTGAGGTTCGTACAAACTTGGAGGTGACAGTGATGTATACACAAGTAAAAAGTGATGGTTCTAGCTTTTGTCGCTATTCAATTAGCGGGAGACCACTAGGGTTTGCAAGCTAGACTTCTATGGATTTAGAAGAAGCTTGGTTACTTGATGAAAGAAAGAGAAATCTACTCTAAGAGAGATCTGATCTACTACAATAATGAAAAAGATTGAAATTCAATGCTAAGGTACACTATTTCCTATTTAACTGTAAGAGCTATGCTTTGCAATGATGCTAAATTAACATGAACAAAATGCTACTATCCTAAGCATGGAATTGGAAAACACCAAACACAATTGTTATGCATGTGGAGGACTGTAATAAATCTATTTTGTCTTTTTATGCTTTTCATGAAAAATCAAGTGTGCAAACTAATCTGTTTTGGTGATGTGGCAGCTTGTTTATGTAGTTTTTAACCCTGTACAAAAATTCCCTGCATACGAATTCTAAAACATATAAAAGAAACAATGCGAGAGCATAACACATAAAACACATATACATAGATATTTTTCCATAGATCCCAAAATCAGGACTACCAGCTTGATTTTTCACTATATCCCTTTCAAATATTACAATACATAACTATACATGCCAAAGAATCCAATACCATGGACCGAAAACCATCACGTCCAAAACCATGTGCGAAAACAATGCACAAAACCATAAGTAGGTCTACCCAACCTAATATAGAGGGGGGCTACCCGCACTCCTGAAACCCCTTGTGACCCCCCTGCTACGCAATTGGCGCAACGAAGGGGGGGGGGAAGCTCTGCCCCCCGTCTAACACCCCATTAACAACATGGGTTAGTCGTGGAAATAATATAACACAACCCAACATTCTCACACTTGTTGTTTTCTTTCCACAGGGGGCCACAAGAGAGCTTAGTCATTTATCGAGCCCTGCAATGCCCATTGTTTCTCTACACCAAAAGAACTTCTCAAAGCTCACAGATTTTGTCAATGCATCTGCAGTATTCTTCAAAGTGTCCACCTTTACCAGCAACACCTTTTTGTCTTCTATCATATCCCTCACAAAGTGATACTAAACATCAATGTGCTTTGTCTTTGAATTATATGCAGGGTTCTTTGCCAAGAAATTTCACTTTGGCTGTCATAGTCTATCCTTATAGCTCCTTGTACTAACCCCATACTTAGACACAATCACTGCAACAAAACTACTTCCTTGCTTGCATGAGTGGTTGCCATGTATTCTGCCTCTGTAGTTGATAGTGCCAATACAGATTGTTTCTTACTCATCTAACTGACTGCACCTCCAAATAGGTTAAACACATACCCACTTGTAGATGTTCTTTGATCCAGATCTCCAGCCTAGTTTGCATCAACAAAGCCACAAATATCCAACACTCTGTTCAATCCTTGTCTTCCTTGGTAGCACAAACCATAATCACTGGTGCCACGCAAATACCTGAAAACCCGCTTCATGGTTGTCTAGTGCTTCTTCCCTGGTTTTGACATAAACCTGCTCAATACTCCCACTGCATGTGCAATGTCTAGTTTAGTATAGACCATTATATACATTAGGCTACCGACTGCACTTGCATATGGAACACGGGACATTTCCTCTTCCTCTTCTTGTGTCTTGGGACACTGTTCAGCAGATAACCTCACACCTACAGGAATAAGAACCTTCACCGGTTTGCTATCCTACATATTAAACCTCTGTAGTATTGTCTCGACATACTTCCTCTGGTTTAACCAAAGCTTCCTCTTTGCCCGGTCTCCTTTAATTTCCATGCTCAAAATATAGTTTACACCACCAAGATCTTTTATGTTGAATTTGGAGGACAATTGGGTCTTCAAATCTTGGATAATTTCTTTTTCATTTCCAACCAGAAACATATCATCCACATACAAGACTAGATAGATAACATAGTCACCAATTAGTTTAAAATACACACAGTGATCTGCTTTACTTTTGGTGAAGCCAAGTCCCCGTACATGTTATAGACATTTTTGTGCCTTACAGCTATAAGCATGAAATGTCCATAATTCAAGGGATCCAAAGTCCCTAAATATGTTGTCACAACTCCTAAAGCAACAAGGTCAACCAATGACAGCTTCTCCCAGAAGTTCTCCACCAAAAACCACTCAGAAACAGTCAATTCAGGATCAATTCAGAGGCTCCACTAGTTGTCTGCGCTGAAATGCAGAGATTACACTGGCTAGGTGCACTGCAACGCAGGTAGAAGCACTACCAGGGTGCGCTGAGCGGGAAATGACAAATGGCAAGTTCATTCAATGAGGTGGAAAGACCCTGGAAGCTTCTAGAATCTTCTCCAATGACACTTGCCTCAATGAATTCGACTAGTGATGAGTAAGAGGTTCTCAACCTCCAAGTGGAAGCAAGAACTGACAGAGAGAAGCCACAAGTCAAAACATGAGCTGACTCATCCTCTCTGCTCACATCTATATATGGATCTCTCACCCAGAGGTTCAGAAGGCTGGAATTTTGTATTTGCAGAGAATTGTTGTTGGTTTGAGATTGAGATTAGTACATTGGGTGATTTATGCTTTGTTGGAGGAGAGGAAGGGATTCCATTGCTGGGAGGTTGATGCTGGATCGGACCTCACTTGGTTGTATCTCCTCTTGGACTTTATTACTCTATCAATAAACTATTTGTGTTTCTCCTACATGCTGTATACCAATGATGTTTTGTTATGCTTACATGTTTAGCTTAATCTGATCTTGAGCTTTTTATGAATGTATATCTGTATCTTCTTGTACTTTCTCTCTCTTGTGATCTTGCAGGAATTCCATGAAGCTGGGCCAGTGAGAGAGCTGGGAGCTGGGAGCTACTGAAGAGAGGAGTGATTGGATCAACAAACTTGCGAAAGACATAGGTTAGTTAGATCCTGCTTCCCCATTTACATTCCATAAAGAAGAATACTCGAATAAGTTTCCTTGTTTGTTGCTAAGGCACTATCACCTCTTAGAGTGGGATAGGGGCATTCCAAATTGGATACTTTTCCCAACAAAAAATTGGCAACTCCGCTGGGGATCCTATCTTGTTGGTTTATTTGTGTTTCTATTTTGTTCTTCTCATAAACTCAGGAGTGCCGAATCGAAATGCATTTGCCATTTTCAAATGCAAAGTAGAGATCTGCCACTCTAGTCCACTCACTGGGCCTGTTTTTATGATCTGAACAAACTAATCCACAAGTGCTCTAACAGCCCTTTGTGATAGATCTTAGTCCTCCTATAAATCATCCTCCTAATTGTACCTAATTGATAGCTTTGATCCGGCCAAAAACTGTAGATTTAACTGCAAACCGTAACCCAGAACCCAGAACCTAGAAACAACTCTCGTTTATGCTTCAGCGCAGACTCTGTGAAGAGGTTCTGCATTTCAACGCAGGTCCCGTGAAGGCTACTTGCACTGAATGTCAAAAACTCTGTGTTGGGAGTGCGCTGATCAGTCTTTGCCTTGTGCAGCTGTGGTTCCCTGCTTCCTTTTGCTCAGTTTTATCTCTGTTTTTTGCAGCCAGTTATCAGTCAGTGTACCTATCTGAAACCCCTTTTCTTTGCCTCAATTCTGCCTCAGTTGTATAAAGAAACTGTATTTTTTCTTTGTGTATTTGTTACATCATTTTCAGTTTCCCATTACAAAAGTAAACTAGTCATACTGTCGCCCTTAGATCTAGACCTGTCATAAGTGTCGTTTTGATCTTAGGAGTGAGTTTGTTTGCTGTTCACAGTTGATTGAGCTTTTACTTTTGTCGTTTGGTTTGAATTTATGCATTTCTAGTGTCGAAACAAGTAAATCATAAGGTGTCGTAATCGTCTTTTTGATTTTGAAAAAGGAACTTGTTTATGTTTTCACTTGAAATCGAATTCAAATTTGTACAACAGCTTTCTTTTTAGGCATCAATATTAAGAAAGCGAAAAGAAATACATGCATATGTGCATTTGCATTTTGATAGTTTGCATGCTTTGATTTAGGGAAAGTGCATTACAGTGTGCTCTATGCTCTTTGAGAAAAGTTTGTGTCTTCCTTTTCCCCTTGTAGCTAGGATTTTCATTGTTGAAAAGATATAAAGCTTGCTTATCATCTTTAGACTGCATTTAGGAATTGTATCATACATCTCGTGGTGATCCAAAAAGGAAAAATTCTAAGAAAGATCAACCTAAAATAAATTGAATGAACTTAACAACGCTTTGTAACTTAACGCACAACATAGAGTTCTAGGCTAGAGACGTGTTCCGGCATCGTAAAGCCTGGTGACTGTCGATCTCGCTGATGGTGGGTGATTCCTCCTGAGGGACGATAGCGCCAGTACGGATTGTGCTCCCACGTACCATCAAGCATATATTGGGAGACCCCTATAGGCATAAAACCTTTATCCTTAGGAAGCCGTGTCGGCCGCCCTATTGATCGCAATGCACTGAACACAACATTCAGGAAGATTGACCGCCTGTACCTTAAAAAGTATTATGCGGTTTTGCGAAAAGTTTTGGCACACCCTCTACCTAGAACTCCAGAGCAGTTCCTTTTGGCCTTTTTCAGAATCTATAACGGAAAAAGTCCATCCGAGCATTTGTCACTTCGGGCTCGTTAAAACATCGAAGGAGACTAGAGTCATCTTTAGCTTTTTCTCGACTCTTTAAAATTGAAAAAGCAAGTTGTGTCTAAAGCGTCTAAAATTCATTTAATTCGGAAACACATTTTCCCATTTCGTATTTTGGTTGATCAAGTAATCTGTAATCGTGGAAGAAAGTCAATTGAAACCCCGTCGTTCGCGGAGGCTTACGAGTCAACTGTCTTTGTCTCCGGAATCGAAAACAGTACGGACAAAGCAAACTCGTTTAACCTGTTCGAAATCTCCTATCAAAGTTAGAACAAGTGTTCCAACAACATCTGAGATTCCGGTTACTCCAAAAATTTCTGGAAACCCTGCCTCTACAGAAGAAGTTCAACAGCCACAGAGGGACAGTGATACTGATCCTAGTCTGAGAGCAAACACTTGTGTTACTGAGCCAGTTCCGTCTGTAACCGGTTTAGAGAGTCTTGTTCCTCAAACATTTGTCGCTGTTGATTCAACCCCTTCTTCGGCACCATAAATATTTTACGGACCTGACGGTCTTCCCCTTCCACCTGGTTTGATTGCGATAGAGGAAATTGTAGAAGATCCGCAAGCAAGTACTCCAACACATTTTGGAGTCGGGGTCACTCTATTTCCTTCGACATCAGAAGTTAGTCTACCACCAGTGGAAGTTCCTGTAGAATTGCTAGGTAATCTTTTGGATAGACTCAAAATGTCTGAACAACCATCAACATCTAGGACTGTGCCGAATGACACAGTGACAGCAGAACTCCCTGCCGTCACTCCAACAATGTTTTCTGGCATACCATCTGTCCCGACTAGCTCACAACCGCTAGAAGGAGTCCACCCAGGGACTATCTCGACAGTGTGGTCCGTTCTTGTTTGTTCCTCCGGAATAATATCCGGCAACTCTTATGTTGAGACTCACCAAATTGATCCATTTGGAGATCAATTTGGGCCATCCAGTCCCCAAGGGCAGACAATCCCCTTGAGTTCCGGATTGCCACCGTATGGGGGGCAGTATGCCCTTTCATTACCCCCTCTGGGAGGATATCCATACGGGAGTTCACAATAGTATTCAGGTTATACTGGAGTTACATCAAGTGGTTGGATACCTATACTACCCCAACAACCAAGGGTTGTGTATTCTATGCAACAATGTGTACCTGTGTCGAACATCCCGACTAGACCAGCTATTGTGACAGTGTCACAAGTTCAAACATTACCTGTTGTATGTCAACCTCAGATCTCTCAGGTTATAATGCAACAGCCCCTTGACCCTATGACACAACCACAATCGCTGACTGGTGGGGCGACACAGGTCCAAACGGGTACAATTACCCCACACCTTGGTCCAACGGTTAGTATAGCGCAACAGAACATGGCTTCGCAACCATGGCTGGTGCAATATCAACAACCACAATTCCAACAAGTATACCAAGGTTCTGAGCAGTAGATCTTTGCGAATAGTGGACAACCGTACATTCAAAATGGTCAGAATCAACCACTTTACGGTGGTCATGTCCAACAACTGTATCAGTCATACCAGCATCAATTACATTATGCTGGTATGCAAAGGCCAACTACTCAGGCAATTCCATCGTATCCTGGGTATGCTTCACCTAACCTGAATCAACAGTTACCATTCATGGCAACTTTAGAGTTACCCGATTTACACCGGTTAACAAACGATCCAATTGCTTACGCCCCTTGGTGGCCAGCGATTCCTCACAAACTTCCTTCAGATATTCCTAAATTTAATGGAAATCCAGGTGAAGACCCATCGAATCACGTGATGACATTTCATCTATGGTGTTCATCAAACACCCTAAACGATGATTCGATAAGACTTCGCCTTTTTCAGAGGATGTTAACGGGTCCAGCGGCAAAATGGTATATTGAATTGCCTAGAGCTTCGTTCGACAATTTCAGCACCTTAGCCACGACTTTCTTAACCCATTTTCAATTACCGATAAGGTATGAAACGGGAACGGAAATCTTAACCAACTTCAAACAGACAACGGCCACTCACATATCTGATCATATACATGAGTGGTGACGTCGTCGTAGGATGGTAAAAACGTACGTTCCCGATGAGCTATTAGCTGAATGGTTTATCAAGTCGTTACTTCCTGCCATAACGGAAGATGTGGCAAAAGGGGGAGTCGTAACGGAAGAGCAAGTTATCGCTCGTGCGCAATATCTAGACTTGGTCTATACCCAGTCTGGCATGCTCTACGACAAAATACCTGACACCCCTAGACCGGAATTTTCAATTCCTCCTCCTCCTAAATCAAACAATGACTCTCATGCCGGTGATGGCGTGATTGGCACGACAAACGCGAAATCGACAAAGGCCAACTCCAAGAAGGCCCGTAAGACTTTAGATCAAAATGCAAAAGACGAAATTCTTGCTTCGGAAGTAAATGTCGTATCAGCAGATAAGAGCAAAGAAACCAAACAACCAGGAAGCAAGAAGAAGCAAAACAAAGGGAAGAAGAAGAAATAGGGTGAGTCATCTCCTGAAAAAACTTCTTCAAACCCTCCTGGAGATAGGAAACCCCCCTTCGGGTGTCAGATATGTGATGAGAATCACTGGATAAGAGAATGTCCATACAAAGCTGAGCTTAAAAGATTCTTTAAGAGTTCGCAAACCTCAGCTGTGTTAACTGATCCGTTTCCAAATCCAGGACAAAATCTGGTTGATAGTGGAAATGCTTCCCCGTCGCAAGTGCTTATGTTGTCGATTTCCAAGCAACAAAATGATGCTTTGATTTCGACAAGGAACAAAGATTACGGGAATCCGCAGCTGTCAAACTGCAAGGAAAAAGATCAACCAAGCAGTTCAACAACAACTTCGACAGAAGTTGTACCACCCATCATTCCTGAATTAACAATAAAACCTCCAAAGGGAGTAGTACACAAGTCGACATTTAATCCTCGCGCCAGAGCAGCGCAGCATTATAATATAGTGGAAGATTTGGCCCAATCGCCATCCGCTATGTCAACTCTTGAAGTACTACAAAATTGCCCATCCCAAAGGCAGGCTTTGTTATCAGCCATTGGTGGGGTTGATCCTAAGGATTCCAATCTTGTATCCTTTGACCACAAAGGATACGATCCTCAGTTACCAGCTCAACTAGCTTTCCTTATCCAAGTGAAATCCCTTAACAAAATTGTTCATCGAACAATTATTGATGAGGGGGCATCTACATGTATTATGTCGATGAGTTGCTGGAAAACTTTAGGATCTCCAACCTTGTCGCGATCCTCGACAACATTAAAAGAATTTGACGGAAGGACATATACCCCATATGGTATCTTAAATAACTTGAAGGTTGAACTAGGGGGAAAAACAGTAGAAGTAGATGTTGAAGTCATCGATGGGAATCTTGATTACAACATCCTACTAGGAAGACCATGGATCTATGCCATGGCAGCTGTTGTGTCGACCTATTTTAGAAAGATTGCATTCCCCTTTCAAGGTGGGATTACGATCGTCGACCAACAAAACTTCCTCCCTAATGGTTCACAAGTTACAGGAAGCATTCCCATGATCCATGGAAGCAATCATTCGCTTTAGAATATTGGAGTAGGTCTCCTAAAAGACCCTGCCTTAATGGGTACTTTTGCCCTACCGCCTCCGAGTAATCTAGCGGAAGTGGCCATAGTGGAAACCTACAATATGAAATATTCTATATCTAATGGATTCCAAAGATTCCTGAACATTTTGTTAGCATGTATCATCGCCATTTTATAAATATTGTAGCAATCAATTTTCTTGGCCTGGGGGGCAACCCCAAATCAACGCTCGTCAAGCGTTTGGGTAGATAGGTCTAGAGAATATGGTACCCCTTCAGATCCTTGGTCGCGAGTGCATGGAACCGACAAAGGAATTGTCCAATCAATGGTAATTGACGGGGCACCATGGAATGATTCCCACCATCGTTCCCTTCTCCTGGATTGTGGAGAGGATACTCAAGATGACCTTTATCATCCTTCAGTTTTCGATTTTCTATCAAATACTGTAAATACAGTGGGTCATAAGGATAGTTATTTTACTGTGTCAACCTCATTAAAAAATGAAACAAATCCCCTTTTCAAATCTCAAAGGTAAACCTTCATTCCAACCACCGAGTTGAATGCAATGAAGCTTGGGAGGCATGCACCTCGATTTGCGTTATTATGCTGGGGGCATGCAAACATAAGATCGAGCAGTTTTAGCACATAGTTCATGCTCGTTAAAAAATAAACATAAGATCGAGCAGTTTTAGCGCATAGTTCATGCTCGTTAAAAAATAAACATAAGACTGAGCAGTGTTTTTCCGCGTTTAAGCTCGTTAAAAAATGAACTACCCTCCGGTAAATAACCACCGTGAATGTAACATTATCAGCCATTAAAGCCTTGGTCGTGTTTGCACCGTCACCTCCACTTTTACATTGGCCGATCCTTCACCCCCATATGATTGTTTACCTATTTTGAGGAACAGCTGCGAAGAGTGATTTCACTAGCCATCCTTGTGACACTACCGTGATTGGAAAATTCCAAAGCTTTACCTAGAATTAGCTGCTAACCCGTTTCATTCGTTCCTCAAAAGACGAGTCTTCTTTAAGCTCTTTTCATCTGACTCGTAAAATATGAAAAGATTGCCGAGTTTTGGCCTTCCAGCTCGTTAAAGCGACCGGAAGTGCTATCCATTCTCTAGATTTTAATCTTTTTGGACCTGAGGGATTATTGCACAAAAAGATCGAGCGCTTGTTTTGTTCGGCTCGTTAAAATGATCGAAAACTCATCCCTTCTGTATTGTTTTATAATTTTTCAGACTTAAGGGATTAAATGACGAAAAAGGACTTTCGGAGTTGACTTTACGTACCTTTTCAGACTCTCTAAAAATGAAAAGGACCGAGTTGTCTCTGTCGTTAGACTCGTTAAAAACATAAATAGCGACAAACTTGTCTTTAAACGAGAACGAGTTTCACTATCGCTAGGCTCGTTAAAACATAGCGATGGGTTTGCCCGAAGGGCAAATTATAGAACAAGCATATGTTATCCTCCTCAAGCTTGACAAAAATAAAGAGGTACTAGTCAGCAATGACTGGGGAAAAATTGGGAAGAAACTCAAAGAACTTTATTGGTAGCAAGTCGCTCTTGAACATGACACTTCTGCTCCGTGCCTGAGTCAGGTTGGGTTGTTTCATTCACCAGTCACATCACCATGGTCTCGCCATACCATCCACCTTTGGGGTAAATGCTACCAATCCATCACACAAGTGTCGCCGATATGTTCAAGAGAAGTCATCCAGAGAAGTCAACCGTGTCCCATCCACTACCATACATTATCCCTCATCCTTTCATGACCACCACCCTGAACCATATATCATCAGATCGTTTTCACCTCCATCAAAATCTTTTGCTCTGTTCCATGTCACTGATGTGGGATACATCAAGGCCCTCCTTTGACGGATCGCTTCTTGTCGACATCAGCTCATTATCCAAGAAGTTGATCTAGGAACAACCCCTTCAGTACTTTGAAGCTTGCATGCCTCAATGGCAAGTTTCTCACTTCCGGCGACAGCTATACATCAATGACCTTCGACCAAAAGATTTTGCGTGGTGTTCGACGCCAAGTCCTTTATTCACACCACGTGAATTGTACTGCAATACCTTGAGGGTCATTATCATTATCGGTGATTCCTCTCGCGCTTGTTAACGGTTTACCTCATTGACCGGTAATCAAGCGATGTCTTTCCATGTTCGACTTCAGAGCATTTCTCACATGGATCGACTTGTACTTAGAGCGAAGATCAGACGAGATTGAAGACCCCGGATCTAGTTTCATCCATCCGAGCTGCGATATATATTCAGGAAAAATAAAGACATTGACATGTACAGCATTGCAGCAGATAATCATCCTACCAAAAGGATGATTATTTCATCAAAATCATCAGTCTACCATCAGACGATTGTCTGTTCTATGTACAGAAAAATGAATTTATAAAGCTGAGCATGGGAATGCCCGCCTCAGCTAGATCATGAAAAGTAGTATGAAAAATAATGTATTTTATTGTATCTTATTACAGGTCTCCTCCCAGCATTGGAAGAACTTCGGATCCTCCTAATAAAGCATTTCACCCGATAAACGGCCTCATACTTTAGGGGGCAACTGTTATAGACATTTTTGTGCCTTACAGCTATAAGCATGAAATGTCCATAATTCAAGGGATCCAAAGTCCCTAAATATGTTGTTACAGCTCCTAAAGCAACAAGGTCAACCAATGATAGCTTCTCCCAGAAGTTCTCCTCCAAAAACCACTCAGAAACAGTCAATTCAGGATCAATTCAGAGGCTCCACTAGCTGTCTGCGGTGAAATGCAGAGATTACACTGGCTAGGTGCACTGCAACGCAGGTAGAAGCACTACCAGGGTGCGCTGATCGGGAAATGACAAATGGCAAGTTCATTCAATGAGGTGGAAAGACCCTGGAAGCTTCCAGAATCTTCTCCAATGACACTTGCCTCAATGAATTCGACTAGTGATGAGTAATAGGTTCTCAACCTCCAAGTGGAAGCAAGAACTGACAGAGAGAACCCACAAGTCAAAACATGAGCTGACTCATCCTCTCTGCTCACATCTATATATGGATCTCTCACCCAGAGGTTCAGAAGGCTAGAATTTTGTATTTGTAGAGAATTGTTGTTGGTTTGAGATTGAGATTAGTACATTGGGTGATTTATGCTTTGTTGGAGGAGAGGAAGGGATTCCATTGCTGGGAGGTAGATGCTGCATCGGACCTCACTTGGTTGTATCTCCTCTTGGACTTTATTACTCTATCAATAAACTATTTGAGTTTCTCCTACATGCTGTATACCAATGATGTTTTGTTATGCTTACATGTTTAGCTTAATCTGATCTTGAGCTTTTTATGAATGTATATATGTATCTTCTTGTAGTTTCTCTCTCTTGTGATCTTGCAGGAATTTCGCGAAGCTGGGCCGGTGAGAGAGCTGGGAGCTGGGAGCTACTGAAGAGAGGAGTGATTGGATCAACAAACTTGCGAAAGACATAGGTTAGTTAGATCCTGCTTCCCCATTTACATTCCATAAAGAAGAATACTCGAATAAGTTTCCTTGTTTGTTGCTAAGGCACTATCACCTCTTAGAGTGGGATAGGGGCATTCCGAATTGGATACTTTTCCCAACAAAAGTACAAATGTATTAAATTTCTGATACCACATTCTTGGTGACTGTTTTAACCCATACAAATACTTCTTTAACTTGCATACCATTTCTTTCTTACCCTTCACCACAAAACCTTCAGGTTGCTTCATGTAGATCTCCTCTTCCAAATCCCCGTGAAGAAATGTTGTCTTCACATCCATCTGTTCTACCTCAAAATCAAAAGCAGTTGCAATCGATAAAAGTAATCTAATAGAACTTACCTTGGCAATAGGAGAAAAAATATGACCAAAATCAATTCCTGGCACCTGGGAATAACCTTTTGCTACCAACCAAGCTTTGTATTTCTCCACCTTTCCTTCTGCATTTGTATTCTTCTTGAACACCCATTTGTTGCCAATGGGTTTCCTTCCATCTAACAACTCCACCAGATCCCAAGCCTCATTTTTGTGCAAAGATGCCATTTCATCAACCATGGCCTCTTTCCAAAGTTTTCCATCCTCTGAATATACTGCTTCCTTCATAGTTCTGGGATCATTATCAGTAATAGATAAAGAAAAATTTTAACAAAAAGTAAATGGACTATACCTTTCCGGTTGCCTTCTTTCTCGAACTGATCTTCTCACACCCAGAGTTTGTGGCTCTTCATCTTTTGATTCCTCCTCCACTGTAGAGTTTGATTCTTCCTCCTTAAGCTTAAACTCTATCTTCTTAGGTTCCTTTGGTTGGACTTCATGTTTAATAACATATTTCACTTCCCTAAATACCACATCTTGGTTGTACACAACCTTCCTTGTCACTGGGTTCGAAAGCTTATAACCCTTTAAACCATCCTTATACCCAATAAAGATGCACTTTTCAGATTTACTATCCAACTTGGTTCTTTTCTCCTTTGTAACATGTACATATGCATCACATCCAAATACCTTCAGATGTGAAAGAGAGGGTTTCTTACCAGTCCATACCTCTTGTGGATTCTTATCCTCCAACATTGATGAAGGTGATCTGTTGACCAGGTAACATGCTGACTCCACCGCCTCTGCCCAGAATTCCTATCCTAACTCGACACCACTGAGCATGCTTCTTGCCCATTCCATCAATGTCTTGTTCATTCTTTCTGCAACTCCACTTTGCTCAGGTGTGTATGAAGTAGTCTTCTGCCTTGTTATACCACACTTCTTATAGAATTTTTCAAATTCCTTGCTACAAAACTCTCCATTGTTATCTGACCTCAACACCTTTATATTCTTCTCTGTCTAGTTTTCCACCAGAGCCTTAAATTCTTTAAACCTATAAAATACTTCAGATTTCTTCTTAAGGAAATATATCCATAAATGATACATAGTACACAGACTTACCCAGTGATGGAACCTTCATAGGTCTAAACACATCATTGTGCACAAGTTCTAATATATTTTTCACCCTCTTACCACCAGAGGGGAAACTCACCCGATTCTATTTCCCATATACACAATTTTCATAGAAATCAAAATCCAGAGAGATAATACTCATACCTTCTACCATACCTTTACCATGAAGTATTCGAAGGCCCTTCTTTCCAATATGTCCAAGCCTTTGGTGCCATAGCATGGTCTTCTCTCCAGAGACCACTAGATTTTCTACTCCACTTTCAGGAACCACAGAGTTGTTGCACCCTAAACAATCTTGCAGGTATGCTTCTCGAACACTATTTTTACACCTGCATCATACAAATTGCTTAAGGAAATTAGATTTCTTGCCAATGCAGGAATATGCATAACACCTAGAAGTGTTCTAACCCTTCCACCTTGCAACTTCAACTTTACTTTTCAACAACCAACGATTATAGCCTTCTTGTCATCCCCTAAGAAGACATTACCACCATCATATTTCTCATACTCACAAAACCACTCTCTATGGGGAGTGAAGTGAAAGGATGCACCTGAGTCAATCAACCACGCCTCATGATCTACATGTGTACTTGAAGAAGCCAAGTACACATCTCCACCTTCATCTGACATGGTTTTCGCCTCTGCAAAAGGAGCATCATCAGATCCCTTTCCTTTATCAGGAGCTTTAGATTTACTATCCCTTGTGTAGTTCCCTTCCTTTCCACATTTCTAGCACACCACCTTTATAGGTTTTCCTAGAGATTTAGATCTCCCTCTAGATTTATATCTCCCACTTGATGAATTATTTTTGTTTCTGTTTTGGGACCATCCTCATATAGACAAGGCATCACCATTCTGGCTCTCTATATTTTTCCGTCTCATCTCCTCCATTAGCAAGTATGAGACTATTTCATCAAAATGCAAGGAAGTTGTATTGCTACCTATTGCAATAACCAGACTATCCCATGAATCTGGTAGAGAACACAACAAACTGATGCACTTATCTTCATCTGAAATTTTAATATCAACAGATAATAACTAACTTACCATAATATTAAATGTGTTCATATGCTCTGTCACCAAGTCTCCATCCTTCATCCTCAGGTTATACAGCTTTTTCCACAGGAACAGTTTATTCACCAAATACTTAGATTGGTACAAAGTTCCTAACTTTTCCCACAAAGCCTTCGTCGTAGCTTCCCCTCATACATTCAACAATACTGAATCTGAGACACACAATTGTATTGTGCTCTTTGCCTTTTGATCCAACTTCTTCCATTCTCCATTGGAAACTCCCGTTGGTTTAATACCCAGATCTACCATGATCCACTGATCTTTATCCACCAACAGATCCTCCATCTTGAGTTTCCACAACTCAAAACTATGACCATTAAATTTCACGATTTCTATCTTTCCACTGCTCGCCATCTTCTTTCACCACTAGAATCAATATCACAGATCTCCCACTAAACAGGGTCTACCACAGGCTGGAGTGAAACCCCTCAGCAACAAATGCATCCCCTTGAAGCCAAAAAACCTCTGATACCAAATGTAGGTTTTAACCCTTTACAGAAATTACCTGCATACAAATTCTAAAACACAGAAAATAAACAATGCAAGAGCATAACACATAAAACACATATATACAGAGATTTTCCCCTGGATCCAAAAACTGGGACTACTAGCTTGATTTTTCATTATATCCCTTTCAAATTTTACAATACATATTTATACATGCCGAAGCATCCAATACCATGGACCAAAAACCATTGCGTCCAAAACCATGTGCAGAAACCATGCACAAAACCATAGGTAGGTTCACCCAACCTAATATAGGGTCCAAAACCAAAATTTTTCGGGGCGCTACCCCAGACCCCATAGAGGGGGGCTACCCGTACACCTCAAACCCCCTGTGAACCCCTCACTGCATAATCAATGAAAGAAGGGGGGGCTCTGCTCCCCTTCTAACTCCCTAGTTAACTATGTGGGCTAGTCGTCGAAAGAATATAACACAACCTAATAGTTTAGGGATGCTAATGGATGGATGGAAGGTTCAAGATATGGTTGGAAGGTTTGGGGGACCCTTAGGCAACCTTAGGAGGCTTCCTAGAGGCTTTCCCTCAATTCGGCCTCAAAATAGGCCACTACAGGAAAACCTACAGGATTCCTTGTATTTCTACAAGATGCAGCCGTGAGAAAAAAGATGAGTGTTGGAGGTGATGAATAGCTTAGGGAAGGTGGTTGATGGATGCAATAGAGTGAGAAGAGGCCTAGGATCCTTCAGAGCCCAAAACCAATTTTAGGAGATGGTTGGATTAGCTCAGAATGCTTGAGGACATTTCTATGTAAAATGATGAAATTGGTGACGGTTTTGATGAAAACAAGGAATACCTATGAGTGGATGAAATTGGAAGGTGGTTGCTGGCTATGAGATAACTGTCTACTTCTGAAGTACCTGCTCTGCATCAAACATCTGTAATTTCAAAAAAGTCATGTAACAAGAAGAATTCTCATGAGCTAGAAAAGCAGAATTTAATGAACTAATTGTCTACCTTATGCATGAAGAACTTGCTAAATAAAATGGAATCATGGATGGGATGTACTACAGTAATTAAGATAGAAGAGATGGAAATGAAATCCTACTTTGCAAAACTGATCAAATGTTAATTTAAGTACAACAACCTCTAAATATCATGAGAGAAATGGAAATCTGTCTTTTTGGCTACATAAAGGTCTTTTACTCAAATCATGATCCTAGAAGGAAGAAGTGAGGACAAGAAACCTATTGAATGATTTTTAGAGCCTCTTTTATCACTTCTAACCTTCTACTTAAGTAAGGCATAAATGGAAGCAAACTAATAGACAATTAATCAAATCTACACTACTTGCAATGCAATACTTCTAAAAACAATTTAACCGTGAATCTATGAAACTAACTTAAACATAAAGATACAAGAAGAGAAACCTTTACTGCTAAGGTTGGGCCCTAACCTAAGAGCTTCAACACTCTAAGTTAACTCAATACTGAATCAAGAACAAAGTCATTCTTATTACCAAAATAGGAAATTACACCAAAACGTCTTCCACAAGTCTGGAGCTCGAAAATAGCTAGAGTTTTACAACAAAAATTCAAATCCTAATGAGGCTCTAGGCCTCTCTACTTATACAACTGAAGTCTCCAACGACTTCCTTAAATTTAGGGAGGCTTGTCTCCCAAACTCGAGATGAACTACTCTTTGTCTATCACTTGCTTGACTGCCTTCTAATCTTCATGACTTGGCTTCTTGCACTTCAAGCTAGTGGGATTAATGGAGGAATATTCGAATAGGGAAGGAGTAAATGAGGAGGATTTACCTCCTACAATATCTCTCCCTTGTCCCATTCGAGTTTCAAACCTTAGTCTTTGGCAAAATTCCTTGATTTTCTCTTCCAATACTGCATTAAATGCATATTAGTCTACTAGGCATAATATCCCACTCTAACTCATCTCACTAAACAAAATATAATGAAAACATGTAATAAGTTGTGAAAAACGTTGGTTTGACTAAGCTAGGAGGTGAATTAAGGCCCATATAATTACCCAATGATGAGGCTCATCAACTAGGAGATAAGAAAATTTCTCACGATGTAGATGGATAAATCCGGTGGCATCTGTTAGAGTCTTATAGTCATAGTGATAAAAATTACTCTTTTCACTATTGGTTATAGTCTTAGGTCAAATTATAATTGTGATGTAGGAAAGTGTTCCCTCTGTGGACAGAGGCAACCCCTCTAGCCCTAGAGCGGGTCTAGTCACAAACAAGGATAGATCAACAATAGCTTTCCTTAAACAGTCATAGTTGGAGGCCTACCTCAACGGCTGGTCGATGGAGTTCCGTTGCATTGCTCCAGCTTCCGCTTCCTTCTCTTAATGAGTAATCAACCTGAAACAATGTAATGGAAATACAACAAAGCACGTAACTGGAACAACAATGATCTATTTACTCACAAAGTCAAGAAGTCATGAGCTATCAAGTACATTACATACAAGACATAGGAAAACATCATTGATTGTATTAATTATGAAATAAGAGTAAGCTTACAACCAAAGTCTTGATGTCACAAGCCTTCTCAGAAGGATCCAGCTAGCATGTTCCTCAAGCATTCACTCTTTGAAGATGGATCTCCCAACACAAGTCTCTCTCACTCACAAGTTTTACACATGATTAAGGGAACTTCACAACCTTCCTCAAGCTATCAACAATCCCACACTTGTCACACTCACACCAGCTATCTAGCAAACTCACAAATACTAACAACACTATCAGCAACCACTCCAAAGACTAAGAACTCCAAAAATAGCAGCACATAACAATGGTGAGAGTTTAAATAGGAGAAGGAGTCTCCATGAAAGGTGGAAGAGTGAGCTTATCTCCAAGGAAGGTAGCACAAATGACAGAACAACCATGCCAGAGAAAGGAGGGCAACATAAACTAGGCCAACAACCAAGTCTAGAGTCATCTGGAAGGCCGAATGTTGGAACAAATTCACCCAATCTGGATCATCGCAGGCACATAACTGGCCTGCCACATTGACATCGCTATTAGATAACGTAGCCAGTCAAGTCATCGTGGAATATTACAAGCTACAGTTTCACTGGCACATAAAATCTGACCATCGCGGGAATCAGGTGTACTTCCGCAATGGTAGCACTTCTGGACTATTTTCGAGCACCCATCAACGCGTTTATTTAGCCAACAGACATGATGAGGCAGAAACTTTGGAAAAGTGGGTCATTTGGGAACATCAGAGAGCATTTGTCTAACATGAGCATGAACAACTTGGACACATGACACAGTAGGAAGACTGGAGTGAAGACACTGACAAATTACTGTGTAATAGATTCCCCCTAAAGTATGAAGCCCAAGAGAGAGGGAGGGGTGAAATGCTTTACAAAGCTGACTGAACTGGAACATCATCTGGAAGAACCTGCATGCAAGTACAACTAATATCTCTGATAATGAAGTACATGTAGTCTAGGCATGGGCGCAACCATCCAAAAGACATACGAAATAGGTCTGTGGTATGGATGTAGACATCCAGCTAATGAGACCATGATGATGATAAAGGTATCGTCACAGCCATCCATGAAGACTCAGGTATGGTCGCAGCCATCCATCAATGAGTCATGTAATCATAAACCAACCCACACAGCCCGAACATGTGTAATCCGAGTTCAGGGTCTTGAACCCATCCAATCATAGTACAAATTCTAACATGCGAATAGAGGTGCTGAGGTCGAGCATGATATAACATCGCTTGATTACTATTCAATGATGAAAACCATTAACAAGCGCGAGATAAACCACCAATAATGCTAATGTTTCTCAAGGTACTGTCCAGCACACTCCACGAAGTGTGAATAAGGAGCTAAAGTCGAACACTCGTGGAATCACCCAATCGACGACCAATGATGAAAGTCGACCATCAGGTGCGAAGAACTTGCCATTGAGGCATGCAAGCTATAAGGTACCAAAGGGGATCTCTAGGTAAATCTCCTGGATAATGAGTTGATGTTGACAGGAGACGACCCATCGTAGGAGGGCCATAATGTTTCCCCCATCAACGACACGAGATAAGGAACAAGTGGTAGATGGTGAAATAGAGTACCAGAGGAGAAGACGAGGGTGTAAACTGCAGAAGGATTATACTCTTGAACATGTCGGTGACACGACTCTGGGGGGTGGCAGCATTCAGGCATCAAGGGATTAGAGGTTCGAAGGAGACGACATGAATCAAATGGAATGAGGCTATAATGATAACCCAAACCCGTGGAAGGCCAAATTACGATGTATGGATGTCCCAACCTGACAAGAAGCAAAAGTGTCGATGTTCAAGAGTGACTAGCTGCCATAGACAATCAATGATAAACCTGTTGTCGAGTCCAACCTAGTAATGATTTAACGAGCCCTAGGAAGGAGAAGCTCGATCCTCGTCATGGTGACGAGTCCAATGCTGTTAGGTTTTAACAAGTCTGAAATAGGTAAAACTCGGAGTCTTTTTCATGTTTAGAGAGTTTGAAAAAGACACGGAAAAGAAAACTCCAGGGGGGTCCTTTTTTGTAGATTTGTGTCTCTCAAGCCCGAAAAAGTATAAAATGATACTCGAAAGAACCACCCAACCATTACGATTGAGGAGCACTTTTTATAGCTAGTGACCTTGACCCAAAAAAGTAGAAAAGTGAACGAAGGCACGTTGTTTCGTAACCAGGATTTTGACAGCTCTTGTATGTTATGACTGTGGTATGCACTATGGTTCTATTCTTCCATAAAGGGCTATGTATCTCGATTAGACAGATCTTTCACAAGCGAGGTTGGTATGCATTGGGATATTGATTACTAAGGATAGTCTATGAGGAGCTCAATGTATATGCTGTGTAGGATACAATAAATCACATGTAGTAGATTCATAATGCATTTTGGTAGCTTGGTGGAGGCCAAATAGAGGTCCTAGCATTCACCACTAGCCCATTATTAGGAGGTATTGTGTACACATGGTTAGAGGCGAGGGAATATCGAACCTAAAACGACAAAAGTCCGGCAATATTTTCGTGTTTACACAGTTAGAAAAGAGCGTAAAGGTGACCACCTTTTTAATTCCATTTAACGAGTCAAAAAAGGAAAAACTTGGCAATCTTTTCATCTTTTACGAGTCAGAAAATAGCTTAAAGGAGACTCGTCCTAGAGGAACGAGTGGTATAAAGGTGTTGAGGGCCTTGAAATCGGGTCAACAACAAGGGGGATACCCACCCGGTCGGGAACCTGGTTGGCGGCTCCGTGCCCGTTTGGTGTAGCGGGTCCGACTGGGGATAACGGGACCAGCTTCCCGTTCTAAGGGTGTGTGTGTGTGTAGAGATTGGTGATGTGTGCATGTGTAGAATATGATGATGAAAATATGGAATTATTTCTAAGCTAATCTAATTCTAAACTCTGAGAGTGAATTTTATACTACTTTAATCTATTAAGAACAACACATCTAATCTACGCTAACCTGGGATAGAACTTTTTCCATTATGCGATCTAGAAAGATTTCACACAATAACTGGTAATGAAGATTATTCAACTATTATGAGAATATAAATCAATTAAGATGAACCATCCTGCATAAAAAGTTAAGCAAAACGGTTGTGAACAACATATCACATAATCAGTTATTCATGTATTAAGCACAAATCAATGACTCCACCGTACAAAAGTGCCAAATGGTAGTCCACTCATTCATACATTAACATATAAACAACATCAGCTGTATATTACTCTAAGAATGCAAGCAGAAATTCGTCAAGAGATAAAAGTACCATTTATGACTGATTTTATACTCACAGACCTTAAGAAATAACGATCTATTTCTACTTACTTCTAATGCCTACTAAGAGTACAGAAGTGCAACATCAGTAGCAGGTATTAAAATGCAAACATAAATAAATCTCGATCCGTCCATTCATCAAAAACCCCCTCCGAGGGTGCAAAAGTGCATGTTCTGAGGACAAGTTTTTTGACAAATTTCTGGACCCTTCTCCAATGCAATGAGAAGGGTTAAAATACTATGTCCTAATTTTAATAATAGTATTATTACAAAATTAAGGATTCAGTTTTCAAACGACCGTCCTTTTTCTAATATAACTAAAAACAAAAAGAAACAACATTCTAAATAAAACTACTTGTGGACTTGGTCTTTGAAGTTGCATGTTTCTAACATAGGCTTGAGAAGAGTCGGTTGGTTAATTTCCGTTCTGAGCTGGGCTGCGAAAACGGAATCTATAAGAGCTGGCGCTACCTTCTCGGCTGCGTTCATGATACACTTTACCGTCATCCATTGGCTATGTGGTTTAACCAGGTACATCCAGTAACTTTCCCAATTCAGTCTAGCCAGTGCTTGGATAGCTTTCCCTTTTGCCTGTGCCTTTTGCCTCCACTCTGTCTCCAGTTGCAACTTGTTTGGTAGGTATCCCAGGGTGGTCTCTGAAATCAAATTGGCCCTGTGTAAATTTTCATTTACACAGTCGATAAGAATACTTGCCTGTGTCACCGCTGTCTCTGCTGCTTGCTCTGCCTGCGTGATCTGCTCGTCCCATTTATTAAAGAGCATTTCTTTATGATTTTCATTAATTCTAGGCGCTCCTGCTCTTTTTCCCTCCTCATCGTCTTGCCAAGTCAGATACTCTGTCACCCTCTTGTCGTTCTGATCATATTCGCTTCGCAATTCCACCACCTGACTGGTGATTTTGTCGCTTAGCTCACAGAAGTGCCTCCACTGTGATATTTTATGCCCCAATTCTTCTTGTTGCTGCAGTAGTTGCTCGTTCAAGCCGATGGAATCTAAAATAAACTCTGCAAGCTTAGGTTCATCTCTGTGCATTTCTTGCTCCGCCTGCAGTTGTTTTTCTTTTTCTTCAAGACTCTTTTGGTAGCCTATTTGCATCTGTTGGAAGTCTTCTTGGAGCTTTTCGAGCTGTCTGGAAGCTTCATTGTTTGCGTTGGCTTGCTGTAACTGTTGTTGTAGCAGTTGTATGTGATTTTCTTGTTCCTTTAAGAGCTGCTGAACTTCAGAGGCCTTGTCAATAGTTGCAGAAGCATACGCTCCTGCAATTTGAGACAGCTTCGTAAGATTTTCTGTTGGATTATTATTTGGGTCTTTCCACAAGACGTCTAAATGTTTAGCGTCTTGAGACAGTGCATTTTCGAGCTTTCTTTTCTTTCTCTGTCTTATCACAACTGCTTTGTGCTGGGGACTGTAGAACACATCTAGTGGGGGAATTTCTTCTACGTTAAGTAGAAGTTCTGAGGATGGAGTGATGGAGAGATCTTCTGCTTCTGTGGTAACGCTGACTATGGTTGGAGCAACTTCTTGCACCTCCTGTGTATCATTCACAGGCGTCTTTGGGACTTGCCCTTCGAGGTTGATTAAATCATTGAAGGACTCCCACTCTTTATCTAGCTCTGCTGTGATAAGAGGAGCTTCGATAACCGGAGGGGGAACATTTCTTGGTGGCGAGGTGATAACTTGTTGTTGAGACATTACACTTGACCGAGCTGTATCTTTGACTGCTTCTTCGTTAATTCCTTTGTCATGCACAGACTCTTCAGGATGTTCGGAACCTTCTTACGTGGCGTTGGACTTAGATCTGGAAGTGCTGGAGTTCTCACTGAGGCTGACGCTCGGAGTTGGCCCTCTAGTAGGTATTTGTAGCCTTTCTAGTGGAATGCTGGCCAGCCTTCTATCTCTATATGACGTGAATTTCTGGAGGTCACCTGGAGATAACCTTGACTGAGCTTCTCGCAAAATCTCTTTGAGTGAGCTCTTACCCTGAAAGAGATCGTCAAACAAATCTTTGTGTCCAAAGAACACTCTTATCTTGACGTTCGTAGTAAACTCTTGGGCAATTTTATTTGGGTCGAATGGCCTCACCAGGAACTTATATAATTGAAGGCACGTCATGTTTTCCACCTCACCAAAAGCGTGTCCTACATCGAATAAAGAGAAGGCCCCACAATTGACGGGAAATTGAGGCCAAATGGACTTTTTCTTATCTTTTAATTCTTTGGTTAAGCCGCATTCAGAGCAGGTTTGATAAGCAATTTCTCGAGCCAAAAGCTTATCAGGGACATACAAGGGTAGGACATGTGGAGGTGCAGTGCTTCCATAAACTCGAATGTAAGTAAACCATTCTTCCCCAAACCATCTTGTGATGGGGATGATGTCTACCTCGGCTTCGGGAGAGCACCTTGGGGGATCCTTATCATATATCATTCTATATATGGGCAATATAAGCCCATGGAAAATCTGGTAAAAATGAGGGGCAAACTGGGAATCCCACAAGACTTTGTGATAGACGTGAATAGGCAACAGGTCTTGGGTAGTCCATTTCCATCCCATAATGGGGAAATTAGATACAATTCAAACAGAATCCATAACATAGGCAGCCAAATAGAAAGGAGGATAGACCCTTTGAGAAAAGGATCTTTTGGACCTGTAACTAACCACAGCCATATATAGAGTATCGGAAAGAATTTTAGCCCAATCTACTATATCGGCATTTGTGGCAGTGTCAATTAATGGCAGCCACTTAGATGAAAACTTGTTGATATCGGGCATACCAAACAACCTACACAGCATGGCTGCAGCAAAACAATATGGAGAAGTAAGGGAACCAGTGCTGTACATACCGTTCTTATCCTTCTTTAACAGCTCATCTCTTCTAGACCATTCTTTAGTGGTGTCCGATAGATCTGGGTTCTCCATTGCGAACTTCCTAAGAAATTGTGCATTATAGGTCGCTTGCGGTTCGGGCAGATGGTACATTAGCTTCAGATCTTGGGCGGCGAAAGATCCCACGAGCCCATGTCCCTGAATCTTGAATTGTCTGTTGTTTAATTCTGCATCATCCAGAATCCACTTGACCATATCTGTGTATGGTAGAATCTTAGGCCTTGCTGCTATTCTGTGAAGGAATGAACATGCTAGGTCTTCTAGGGATGTTTCAGAGGAGCGTGGTGCACCTGCAACGGCAGTCACCTTCATTATTCTCGGCTTCTCCTCTTCTAATAGCCTGTACATGCCTTCCCATGTGGAGATTCCTGCATCTCGGTTGCAGGCTGTATCCGTGTATAGGGGCGCCATCTCCTTGGTCTTCTCTCTTGCTTCGGAGCTTTGAGCTTTGTTCTTCTTTCCCATTTTTACTTTGTGCTTCTTTCTGAGTCGTCTAGGCACTTTGTTCCTGCAGATTACAAGTGAAATGGAATGTCCGATCAGAAAGGTGATGGGAGAGTTTTAAATGCAAGAGATAAATCAATTACGCCACCTTACATGAAGCAAATATCCAACAAGGCACGCGCCTTTAATCGTCTTAATGACTGACAACCAATTTACTTACTAACATTAAAAGCGCATGACTTCAGGTCAGGTAATGGTAAGTGGCTTTTCCTTTGAAAGGTGCGCCCGAAGGATTCGTACTAAGGTGATTTTATGATTTGCTGACGTACCCTCGCATGTCGCACGATCGCGATATCGCAGATCGCAAAACTGAGTGCTTGCCAAACCTCGTCTGGCTTGTTTCTGCGATATGCGATCTAGCGATCGCAATATCGCAGATCGGAGAATTTCTTGGCTTTTCGTTATGGACATTAGTATGGTGCGATGCGATGTCGTTATTAATCATGAGGGTGGCACGTATTTTGATTTTAGAAGAGTAACGGAGATGTTTCCTATCTTTTTTTTTTTTTTTTTTTTGCATACGCGACTTTAAAAGACATATCGTCTACCATAGAAATAATCTAAGATGCCTTTTCTAAATTATGATTTGTAACTTCAAAAAGAAAGTCTAGCTTTTCTTAAAAATGTTATCTAAGGGTCCCCATTCATTTGGTATCATGATTTGATACTAAATAAAATAAAAGGGGGGGGGGTTGTTGCTGGCCACAACAAAAGGGTAGCAACTTGTTCCGGTAATGGTAGAACTGCTCAAAACATGTAATGGTCAAGAGGCTGGCTAATAAAACTATTGATCGCTCCAGTTCCTCAGGAAAGGATAAACAACCAAGTGAAAGCATATGATTATCCAAAAAGATGGTGGCGATGGAATGAAACAACCAAGGCTCATCTAGTAGAACTTAGCAAATAAAAACGGCAATCATGAGGTGTAAATCGGCTATGGGTTCATTTTTTCACAAGCTTGAACCATGGAGAACTCTGCTTGGATTTGGTTTCATGTTTACACAAGCTTGAAATGAAAAACTATGCTTATTATAAGTTCGCATGCCCTTGGCATAATGACACAAATCGAGGTACATGCCCCCCAAGCTTCATTGCATTCAACGAGGTGGATGGAATGAAGGTTCACTTTTGAGTTCTTGGAAAGACTTGACTTTGGATTTTACGAGATCTTAATCAAAGAATCGATTTGGAAAAGGAGGAGTTGTTTCATTTTTTAATGAGGTTGACACAGTGAAAGAACTATCCTCATAACCCTTGTTTCATTTTTTAACGAGGTTGACACAAGATCAAGAACTTTCCTCAAGACCCCCTGTTTCATTTTTTACAAGCTTGAAATGAAAAACTATGCTCGTGCACCTTGTTTCATTCTTTAATGAGGTCGACACAAGAAAATAACTATCCTCGTAATCCTGTTCATGGGCCATATGAGAACATGGCTCCCAAGAGGTCTTCGCGGGATGGAAGAAACGCACTCTGGGAGGAATACATGTCATGATGCACCAATGACAGATCGGGTTCGGATGCCCTTAGTACATGATTTACGAGACCATCTCCATGATCATCAGTAGAGGCGGAGATGGAACGGGTAGCCACATAATTAACCTGTGGCAAGGCACGTACTGCATGTGAGCAAGAGCCAATAAGGGGTGATTTCTGCGCAGGAGACACCGGGGGACTAAATAACGATAATTGATCTATGGTCACCATTCTTTCGTTGTGTGGAAAACAAACCACATGGAAAAGTGAAGAGATGAGAGCTCCCATGGCATAAACATAGTCATGGCCAAGGAGAAGACTAAAATCTAAAGCACCTTGGACAACCATGACATCTATATAGACGGCTTTCCCCCCAAAGTAACAAGAAGCTTTGGGAGGATCCCTAAAGGTTGACTGGTTCCCCCGTCAAATGCCAACAAATTATGTGTGACTAGCACAAGCTATGGGGAACCCAAAGCTTGTCAAGTAGTGGAAGGCATAAGACTAACAGACGCACCCTCATCCAGGATAGTGCCAGGTACTGCCTTATCATAGGAATGTACTGTAATCTAGAAAGGCACATGGGATGGAAGGTGGAAAGTAGTCAAGTGACTCTAGTCAAAGGAAACAACCGAACTACTTGGTGGGGGAATCATATAATTGCCCCCCTGCTCTACAGGAACCGAAGAAGGACTCTCTGAATCAGTTGGGATAGGAGTGTCATTATTGGACTCAGGAGAATCTGACGAGACTAGAATAACATGAGCATGACACTCTTCCGAAACAGAGTGATCAATAGGTGGTGAACCCAAGTCGATACTTTCTCCAGCCAATGGTTGGTCTGGAACAGGCTTGCATAGCTAGGCTTGGAAGGAGGAGGATGGATAAGAGAAGAATCTAAGTCAATCTCTTTGTCAATGGAGGGAGGGTCTGAAGAAAGCCGGTGATAACCAATGGGAAGTTGGGGTGAAGAAGCTGTAAGACTTTCCAAAATAGCGGAAGCTTTATCCATGAGTGAACAAAGGTTAAGGGGATGGATGCCTTCACATAGTCTACAGGGGAATCAAATCTTCCCATCCTTCTTACTGTTTCCAGTTGATAGGATAGCATCTCCTTGAGCTTCAGAGGATTATGAGGGATGAGTTGGATTGTGAGACCATACTTCTAGGATCCTTGGAATGCCAGGACAATCACGAAGAAGATGGTCACCCTTGCATAATTTACAAGGAAACTTAACCTTCTGTGGAGTAGCAGAAGGTGGTTCGACCTGGGGCGGACAAGGAGCAGTAACTGCATAGGTGGCCTTGGATTTATCGGACTTCTTCTTCTTCTTTGTCTTCTTCTTCTTCTTCTTAGTCTCTTGGTTACTGGATATGGAGCTTTCACTAGGCGAAGGAGGAGAGGAGGAGGAAGAAATAGGAGAAGAAGGCGTAGGCTCAACTTGGATTCAACATGTCTTGGTTTGGACAAAGGAGACGGTGGAACATGAGTCATGACACTCGGGACCACCGAGGCTAAAAATAACCATACAGGCAAACCGATGGCTAACCTAGGCAAAGACAATGTTGCCATATACGGAGCACCAGCATTTGCAAAAGAAGGAAATGGACCAAGATTTCCATATGGGGGAAAATCTTGGCCGGTAGACTCAGGGAATGTGGCCATCGATAACGAGCCTAAAAACACTCTTCTCACAACCAAGAACTTGAACTATTGCCAGGAATGTTTCGTGGGCAGTAAATTTTATGACACAGGAACAAAACTTGACCTTTTCATGTTTAAAGAGTCGAGAAAAGGACAAAAGATGACTCTAGTCGCCTTCGAATATTTAATGAGCCTGAAGTGGCAAGTGCTTAGATGGAACTTTTCTTTTAGGGAGTCTGAAAAGGAACGAAAGTGACTACTCTGGAGAACTAGGAAAAAGGTTTACCAGACAAATCCGTAAAACTGCATATACACCTTGGCAGTCATATGAAAACCAAGGACTTTCCGTATGGCATTCAATCTTGCTGAATGTTGTGTTCGGTGCGTTACGGTTTGTAAGGCGGTAGACACAGCTTCCTAAGGATAAAGGATGATAACCTAGTGGGGTCTCCCATCATATACTCAACGGTACATGGGAGCACAATTTCGTGCTAGACCACTATTGAGTCACAAGAGAGGAATCACCCAACCTTGAGTGCAAACAATAGTGACTAGGTTTAACGATGTCGGAGCATGTCTCTAGCCTAGACCTCTAAATAGTGTGCATTATGTTCCAATGCGTTGTTAGATTTATTCAATTCATTTCAAGGTTGATCTTGAATTATGTTTCAGTTTCCAGGCCTTATTGTATGTATATCAAAAACCTAGGATGCAGCTAGAATGAGTAAAGCATCTTTCATTTTTATGAACACCTATTTACAGAAAGGTAGAGAGTTCATTCCCAAACCGAGACAAGTGAATTCAAACACTAATAAACACAATGCATCAATACACTAATCTCACGATGCATCAATACTACTAATGAAAGATTTAAAATTTGCTTTCCAATTTCTCAAACATGAAAATTCGTAATGCAAATGTACTTTCACTTTCGTATGCTAAATGAATGCAACCTTTTAATTTTTTTTTTTTGTGAATTCAAAGAGACAAACAAGCAAGTGTGAAATGATCAATCTAAACAATTGTGATCTATGCTTGGTAGTGAAGAAATCGAATCAACATAAAAATTGGTTCAATAATTGACACTAAAAATCAACCAGCAAGAAAAAAAGCAGTGAAAAAGCCTCAAGCAAATCAATAAGATGGTTGAAGATGAACTTTGAATAGAAAAGTAACCCAAGCAAATGGTTTCTTGATGAAACTTCTAAAGGGCTAGGTCACATGGTCTTAAGAACACAAGACTCACTCAAATGAAATCAAAGAGACAGTACCCTAACCAAAAGCATTTAAAGCAAGCTAATGAGAGACAAGAAACAACAGGGGATAAGTAAGATTGATGAATTCAGGAGGTAAAGTTATATAAACAACTTTTCAGGAATCATCGCAAGTTGTACACTGACAACTAGAGATGTCAACACTAGTTTAGATACCATGGCCAGTGATGGACAGACAACTAGATATGTCAGCGCAAATTTTACATAGACAACTCGAGATGATCGCGGAAAAACACCTATTTTCCGCGATGATGCGATTTCAAGAGTCATCGTGGGAATTAAGCTAGCAACCCGAGATCATCGCGGGTAAAAAGCTACAAAGTGGCGATGACATCGTGACTGTTAGGCTTTTCTCTGCGATGATCCAAAAAACAATGACAAATGAACAAAAACTCTCGAACCAAAACCAGTCAACCCTTCAATCAAATAGAGGTATTTCCTAGATCAACCCAGGAAACTCAAAAGACTAATAATTAATCCCCAAACTTCAAGAGAGGCTAAAATCAAAATCAAAACAAGAGCAAAAAAAGGAAGAACAAAGGCCTAGCTCCCTAGCAGAGTCACCAATTTGTGATGCAAGAAAGTGTTTCCTCTATGGACAGAGGCAACCCCTCTAGCCCTAGAGTGGGTCTAGTCACAAACAAGGGCAGATCAACAATAGATTTCCTTAAATAGTCATAGTTGGAGACCTACCTCAACCAATGGTCGATGGAGTTCCATTGCGCTGCTCCAGCTTCTGCTTCCTTCTCTTAATGAGTAATCAACCTAAAACAATGCAAAGTAAATACAACAAAGCACGTAACCGGAACAATAATGATCTATTTACTCACAAAGTCAAGAAGTCATGACATATCGAGTACATTACATACAAGACATAGGAAAACATCATTGATTGTATTAATTATGAAATAAGAGTAAGCTTACAACCAAAGTCCTGACGTCACAAGCCTTCTTAGAAGGATCCAGCCAGCATGTTCCTCAAGCATTCACTATTTGAAGATGGATCTCCCAACACAAGTCTCTCTCACTCACAAGTTTTACACAAGATTAAGGGCACTTCACAACCTTCCTCAAGCTATCAACAATCCCACACCTGTCACACTCACAACAGCTATCTAGCAAACTCACAAATACTAACAGTACTATCAGCAACCACTCCAATGACTAAGAACTCCAAAACTAGCAGCACATAGCAATGGTGAGAGTTTAAATAGGAGAAGGAGTCTCCATGAAAGGTGGAAGAGTGAGCTTATCTCCAAGGAAGGTATCACAAATGACGGAACAACCACGCTAGAGAAAGGAGGGCGACATAAACTAGGCCAATAACCAGGTCTGGAGTCATCTGGAAGGCCAACTATTGGAACAAATTCACCCAATCTAGATCATCGTGGGCACATAACTAGCCTGCCACACTGACATTGCTATTAAATAATGTAGCCAGTCAAGTCATCATGGAATATTACAAGCTACAATTGTGCTGGCACATAAAATCCGACCATCGCGGAATCAGGTGTACTTCCGCAATGGTAGTGCTTCTGGACTGTTTTGGAGTGCCCATCAACGCGTTTATTTATCCAACAGATGCGATGAGGCAGAAACTTTGGAAAAGTGGGTCATTTGGCAACATCAGAGAGAATTTTTCTAACATGAGCATGAACAACTTGGACACATGACATAGTAGGAAGACTGGAGTGAAGATAGTGACAAATTATTGTGTAACAATAATGTTTTCAACTTAAATTTGACATCTCTCTTGGTTAGAAAAGAGTCTTGAGTCAATGTCTAAATGTATAATGTATATTCTACTCTCATGACAAGCCTAAGGTCATGGTCATCAGAAAAAGTATCATTAGAAAATATCATGGGTCTTTTGAAGTCATTTGCTGCACACAGGGATAATTTTACTTAAAAATCAGTTTCTAAAGTAATGGACATGAATTTTACTAAAGGGAAAGAGGTTTTTATCGATCACAGACCAAAGAAAAAAAATCTTCCTAATTTTATGCACAGGTGCTATGATTTTTTAGATATGTAGCAATATTTGAGGCTTATGTTCAAAAAATCAAATTTTGAATTTGTTTTACTGTTTTAGTCATTGTTTTTTAGCATTCCTTTCTAACAGATAGAAAGGAATTTTCAGAAACCCAAGGATGTTTTCGTCAAGCACGAGCAAAAAATCAAAAACCTCTTTCAGTTTCTTTACAAGTGTCATGGATTGTAATATATGACTGGATCGTTACATCCTAGTTTTACAAATTTAAACATTTAATGATTTCATGTTTTAGTCACGATTATACGACACATATTCTGTGGAGATGGAGATGCATATGCGAAAAATGATAGAGGTTTCTCTCAGAAACAAGATAATATACACAAAACCTCCTTCAGTTTTGTAATATATGTCAAGATTAAAGAGATACTAGTTAATCTTTGACCCCTATTTTCATAAATTCAGTCCCTATTCTTAGCAAGGAGTGCCAAATTTAATGCAACTATTTCTATCTTTAGGGAGATGGTTGAGTTAGAATCCCTTAGTCTAGGGATGAGATAATTGTATACATTTCATGAATTTTAGAGTGAAAAAGGTTAGATACTTGTAGCTTAGACTTGGACTGGTGTACTTGGCTATTTGCAGAAATATAACAGATAGTTGCAACTATTTTCATGGGATTCTGGTGTTGTGGTTAGTGGCTATGTATTTCCTATATTTTATTACATATTTTATAATTAGATCTTATTAAAAGCCATATAATTTCTTCTTCCTATGATTTATCTTTTAAGGTTTAAAATAGAAATCATTCTTTTATGCTCTGATTTTGTTTAAGATAAGCATCTAAGTGTTTTTCATCTGAATAAGTGAATTCGTGCTCTTGCTCTGATCCAAAAAGGATTCAGTTTTGCCTCTAGATCAAAGTCTTCAAATACAGATGAAATTGGAACCAAGTCAATGGTCAACGGTCAACAGCCAATGCCTACATCAGTGGGACACATGGAAACCCGGGAATGAGTCATGGATGATGTCAGCAGAGAAGGTGATGTGGCAATTTGTGATTCATTCACATGGGCCGATCTGGTGCTGACACATGGTAGCCTGGATTTGCCTAATATTGGCATGAAATCCTAATGTGGCGGATGAGAAAGAAATTTGGTAGACTGCTAAAACTGACGGAAATCACTGGGAAGTGGTGATTGTCCAACCAGCGGAGATCGACACACATCGCGTCAGAACACATAAGTAGGTTAACGTTCCAAACAGACATGATGTGGTTATTAAAAAGAAGTTTAACTTCTTTGAGTTCCAGCAGGAAAATGGGAAGTGGTATCTCATGTGCCCTAAAGGTGGTAAATGGTTTTTCGAAAATTCACGCGATTAACCTTAACGTGCGACACGTAGCATGAAAAAACCACTTTTCTCGCACACTCTTGGTCTGATATCGGTCATGCATGATTTCACACAAGATTGCGTGATATCCATTTGATTGGACAGGTCACATTGATGATGGAGATCATCCAGGCTAGTTGGCGAGTGGACGACACGATAGTCATTGGATCAGATGGGGCAGATCGATGGTGGACATTTGGAGGATATGATAAACTTGAATTTATTCGGGTGTCGAGATTTCCACTGGAAAAAGACCGGACATCGAGGTCAACCCCATGACCATTGGTCCTCTGATTTTATGTTTTCACATTATCCCACATTCAGTACAGATTGCAATTGCATGTGGTATATTAATACCATATCACCGAAAGATAACAAACAATTATGGTTTTGGACCATTCCAGGGGGTTTGGAGGTCACAGTGGCCAAATATGGTCAAGTTTATACTCATTTGACTTGAAATCTCAAGCTGAACATAGTGGTGATGTTCATTTTATTATTTGAGACTCTATTTTCGAGCTCATACCTATAACAACAATTTGAAGACAAAATAAAGAGGCCAGCACTGGAAGCGAAAGTACTAGGAGACGTAACCAGAAAGTTTGGTGAACTCCTTTATTAAATTTGGTTGTGTTGATGTGTTTGAATGTGTTTTCAAAATTTTTATGTGTTTATGTTATTCACAATCTTTTCGATCCGTTGCACTAAGTAACATAAGAAAACTCACATAGCCTTAGTCTAGGGATGAGATAATTGTATACATTTCATGAATTTTAGAGTGCAAAAGGTTGGATACTTGTAGCTTAGACTTGGACTGGTGTAATTGGATATTTGTAAAATTATAACTAATAGTTGCAGCTATTTTCATGGGATTCTCGTGTTGTTGTTAGTGGCTATGTATGTCCTATCTTTTCTTACATATTTTACAATTAGATCTTGTTAGAAGCCATATAATTTCTTCCTATGATTTATCTTTTAATATTTGAAATATAAATCATTCTTTTATGCTCCGATTTTGTTTAAGAAAATCATCTAAGTGTTTTTCATCTGAATAAGTGATTTGAAAATGGAATGTACTTGAAAAAGGGTTCAAGGTATCCATTTTCATTTATGTAAATGAGTGCACAAATACTCCAAGTTTAAATCTGCAAATATGTGAACTTCTTATTTCTAATACATAGATATATTGTAGGGGCATTTACTGGATATGTCACCTCTAAAGAGAGGATGAGATCCAGAAGCTACCTAGCCCTCTACAAACTCTGCCTAAAGAAATAAGAAGTAAACACTCAGATTCATTTAAAAACAAGACCTTGCTTGAACTTGACATTATGCAGAATTTTAGCTTGAAAGAGGTGTATGTCTTTTCTTCTGTTTATGTGTTTAAAATTAATTTGTTTAAGCTGATATTAAACATATATATCAGACATATAAGGCATCAAATAAACATCACATATAACAACGAATTTAATAAGGAGTTCATCCCAATCTCCTGGGCTACATCTCCTCTGAGCTCTAGTCAACTAGACTTAGCTCTTTGGGATCATGGCTTGAATTCTTTTAAAAGTTCCACACTCAACTCCAAAATGTTACTGACTGAACCTATGGGTTTAGAAAAACCATATACATCCTTGTCATGGCTATCCTCTTTGTGCAGGTAGATCTAGGCTCTCTTGGACTAGATTCCTTCAGTAGGTGCACTAAGCTTCCCTGAGATTCTTAATGGCACAAACTCCTTCATAATGCTTCAAATGTCCCTTAAACCTCTTCTAATGTCTCCAGAACATATCTGACATAAACAAATGACTATTCATTTGCTCAAAATGAGCACTGCATCCCCGATCTAAGCCTTCTCCCATGGTTGGCTCTAGGCTGCCTAGAACTTCTCTTCAGCATCTAGGCCTTTAGAAGTATCCAAATGCTTCTGAAAACACCTTAATTGGATTCAGAAGGTTCCTTACAACAAAAATAGGATTTTGTTTCACCTCAAACAGATGAAGCTAGCCCAGCACAGCTCAATCACTGAAATGGCCCTAATGGCTCCTGGAACTTCCACGGAGCAAAATCACCTGCAAATGACCTCTGTTGGCTATGAAACCTATGCCCCTAGATCTGAAAGGTTGAAGAGACCCAAAATAAAATAAAAATCGTCTCAAAAGGCTTTTCCTAGCCAGAGTTATGGCCCATTTATTGAACTGCCAATTTTTCCTGAAAGGACTCCAGTTAGCTAAAGTTGAAGGGCCAGTTAGGCCCGCCAAATATGGTGGGCCTACCAATTTTTGAACCTCCACCAAATCGGCTGCCAATAGACCACCGGTTAACTATTTTTGATTAATGGGCATGTGACCGTATTGAGTTGACGGGCAGTTAGCCCTTGGATTCTAAGTAGAATGGGTTGTGGACATGCAGTTAAACTGCATGTTAACTCCGGAAATCTCTGCAATGTGACCACGTTTCAATAATAAGTGGTGACTGTTTAAGGACTTAAGCCCCACAGTTTTTGGGCCAAGGTTCTATGATTGGGGGCTGGCCCCCTTCAGGCCCCGCCTTAATAGATTTGAAACTTCAAATAATAATTATTCTGCAAACTTTTCAACAACTACCTACTTGGCGTAGTGGTAAGTCATGGCATTGTTATAATGGAGGTCGTGGGTTCAAACTTTAATCCATGCCCATATCATGACGTCAGCTATGCCACATGGTGGCCTCTGATATTGCCACGTGGCAGCCTCCTATTAGCCCTAAAAAATGGAATATTCTATTTTAATTTTTTTTTTGAAAAATTTCAAAATTTCAATGTTATTGGGCAATTCTTCTTTTTGGCATAACTTTCTCATACGAAGACTGTTTTTTGAACCATTCATGGTGCTAGAATCAGGAAGATGAGACCTATATAGTCATTTAGGGTCCAACCCAATCTGAGCACTTTCAAATTTGAGCATTTTTCAACACTTGGTCTTGAGCCCCTAATCAATAAGTGAATTCGTGCTCTTTCTCACTTAACTCCTGGTACATTCTCCTCACCACACTACAATGAAAAAAAAAATTGAGTCATTGATTGCACCTACCCTGCCTCATCTTATGACTGCAACTGATCTTTAGGGAAACTTGACCTAGTTCCTAGATCTAGTGCTCTTTATACAACAAACCCTAATCAAACCCTACTAAGCTGATACCTAGACTAAAATCCATATATTCTCCAGTCATTTCCATTGGCTATGAGATTTTTTTTAGAGAGAGTCATCTTTGATTTGGTAAGGCTAGCTACCAAGTTGAATGTTGGTCTGAGGTTACCTCTTTGGTTTCCTTTCTCGGCCTTGGGAAAACTAAGGACTGCTAACACCATCCATGCTTGTTTTGGCCTAGTGATCTGGTGGAGATCATGGTAAAGCCTATTATTACATGTTTATTGTGTTGGCCTAATGATCTGGTGTGGATATCAATAAAGCCTGGTTTCTATTGATGAGGGTGAGGAGGTTTAGCCTCGCGAGGCTCTCGTTGGTTCTTTTGGTTTGAGTCCCACATTCATGCTTGGAATATGGAACAGGGGTGAATAGCTAAAGTGAGATTTGGCTCAACCATTCTATGTTTGGGTGGAATGTGGTAGTCCCATCACAAGTTTGATTTTACATTCATTAAGAAGTGGTTATATCCTTGATATCTTATGTATAAATGTATTGGTTTATATGTGGATTTTATGGCTAATGTATCCTTGATATTTCTGTTGTTATTATGTTAGTTATGAGCATGTGTTATGACAGTGATGATATATGGATTTCCTCATATTTTGATTTGTAAATGAATGAAAAATGTATCTATGACCTAATAGATGACGATGCAGATAATGATATAAGGGAACAATGCTTCTTAGCGATTCTTAGATAATTATGAGACCCCTATGCTTAAATCTTGTTGACAAGGTTAATCCTCTCTGCAGACAGAGATGATTGCTCTAGCCCAATGAGTAGTTCTAGCAACTGAAGTGATAATCAACTAGACACCTTCCTATATTATAATTGAAAAGGAGAATGAGAGAGATAACCTACCTCGCTCTAATTCTATTTCGATTTCCTTTGTTGAGATCCTTGAACTGCTTGTGTCACACACTTGTTCCTACTTCTTTTAGGGCTTATGTTCTTGCATAAGTAATCAAGAGACAATAAAACATACCAAAACCAATAGAAAATCCAATAATAACCTACTTAGTTGATCAAGAAATGCCAAGCTAATACATACTTGAACATATATATTTTGGGAAGATGAACCAGGAGTTGTATATTATTTAAAGAATAAAGGGAGGCTTACAACCATAGCCTTGATGTTGAAAGGCTCTCCTTGAGTGGTAATCCAAGTCCAAGCCAAGAAACATTCCAAACACTCCTCCAAGTCTAATGAGTAGCCTCTAAGCACAAGCCTAGCATAGGGGTGAAAATGGACATAGACCAACCATTTGGGAACGGGGGAGGAGGAATTTATAGGTTGGGAGAGGGAGTTAGGACTCCCCCAAAGATAGGATTATGCCAAAAAATCAAGGATTTATCTCATAGGGATGATACCAAGAGGTCAAATTAGTAGGATCCGACCTCATTATGCGAAACCACCTCCAACTCACCGCTCTAGAAGCTTCTAGATCACGAAGCTTCTCATCCTCTTTGGGAAAAATTCCATTTTGGGATCATGACAGGTATGAAAGGAAGCAGAGCGATGCCATCACTGGCCTAACATGGTGCAATAGGTGATCATCACGGTTTTGATATTCATAAGAGCGATGACCCTCATTTTAGGGTTTTAAGAGCTATTTCTTCAAGGAAAGATCCAACGATTTTTCAAGAAAATTTAAAGGAGGGATCTGAGCTATATACATGGATGAGTATACTATATAATGATCATGTTTTGAGCAGTTCAGGGTATGTCACAGGGATGTGTAAGAGGTGTGACAAAATATTTTGTAACAAATGTACCCTAAATCATCAAGGCAGAACGAGGAGTGATGGTTGAGATGCTTTATGAGCTTTTGACAAGGACGAGGACACGCACTGTTAGGAGACCTGCAAATCAAGGACACATATTCATATACATATATGATATCAAGACATGAATCCACAACATGGACACAATCATACAGATGATGAAGACTAGATAAAAGATCCATGGTATGGGTGCATCCATCCAGATAATAAGGATCATCATAAATATAAAGTCTCACGGTATGGTCATAACCATCCGTATAGTAGAAACATGTGTACAATCATGAATGCCATATAACTCCATGCAACATGAACCATAACATACAAGACTCAGGGTCTTTCTCTCCATCCCGACCCGATCAATGTATGAATCCTAACATGCGCATAAACGTGTTGAAGTTGAACATGCTAGAAAATCACCTGATTACCTGCCAATGATGTGGACTATTAACAGGTACAAGAGAAACCACCAATAATGACAATGGCTCTCAAGGTAAAACAATACAATCCTTGAATGTGATAATGAAGCTGAGGTCAAACACTTATGGAATCACTCGATCGAAGGCCAATAATGAAGACCTGTCGTCGAATGCGAAGAGCTGGCCATTAGGGCATGCCAACTCTAATGTACTGAAAGGGAGTTCCTAAGTCATCTTCTTGCATAATGAGATGAATTTGATAGGAAGTGACCCATCGAAGGAGGGCAATGATGAATCCCCCATCATCAACACAAAACAAGGAATAAAGTGGAATAATTTTAGGACTGTAGCAATGATTCAAACAATGTATACGTAAATAATTGTAAATTGGATTTCTCTTGAACATATTGGTGACATGAATCCAGAGTGTGGAAACATATGACTCGACATAGGACTAAAGGTCAGTATGGAATAGTCAAATTAGAGACAAAATGGATCACCCAAACCCGGGAGGACAAGTGACTGAGTGAGGATAGCCCAAACTCAACATGAGAGCAGAAGAGTGGCATGTTCAAGAGCAACATGCTACCTATACAAAGGATGTCTCATATTCATTTTTCCCCTGCTATTTCTAGTGAGTACCCCAATTATTTTCATCACAAGATTGAAGGGGATAGCATGTGCTTGTCATGTAAGTTCATTCTTTGAATGAATCCATCCTAGTAAGTTTTACCAGCCATATGGAGGAGAAGCTCGGTCTCATCATGGTGACGAGTCGTTCATCGCAAAGTTTTAACAAGCTCAACGTAATAATAGCTTGGTATCTTTTTCATGTTTAGATATTTTGAAAAAGAGACGAAAAAGAAAACTCCATCATGTCCCTTTTCGTAATTTGTCCCTCGAACCTGAAAAGGTAGAAAAAAATATTCGAGGGAACCTCTTGACCATGTCGACTAAGGTGTACCTTTTTCATAAATAGTCAATCTCGAACTAAAAAAGGGGTAAACATATACTGAGGTGACGTCAATTCATTTACCTTAACAAACTCAAAATGACATGTACTCAACAATCTTTTTGGTTTTTGAGAGTCAGAAAAGAGCTGAAAGATGAATCTAGGGGGGTTCCTTTTTTATTTATTGAATGAGTCAGAAAAAGAGATAAAAGCACTATTTAATAATCGATCAATAGTGATCACTATTCACATTAAAGGCACCTGTAACTGCACAAGAAACACACCCATCACTGATATTAAGAGAAAATATTACAAAAAATATTGACAAAATGACTTTCAAAACTTATAAATAAGTAAAAGTAATTTCATTGTTTACCATTTTACCAAAATAAGCTCTGAAAGTGCTTTTTGTGCGCTAATTCTCTTGATTTTCCAGTGGCTGCTGTGAGAGATCTAGGGTACCATTTCATGAACCGTTTGCAACAAGTAAGAGCCTCATCCATGCTCTTGAATTTTATTACCTTTTTATGCATTTAAATGTTAATTTTCATACTAGAAAGGAGGATTTTTAAAATTTTAGTACATTGCCAACCATCACAGGTATGGTCACTGGACTTGTGATGGTTGCGCCCGAGCCTAAAGGCTTGCGTGATATCATCGCATTGTTTGTAAAAACAGGTGTAATGGCACCAAGGGTGGCTTTTTAAAGAAATAAAACTCTATTTTGAGCAAAAAATGATGATTTTGATCCATGAAAAAGGCATTAATAAGCGTTTAAATGTTAATTTGCAGGCGAATATGGTCTTGGAGTGGAAAGAAAGAGGCCACGAGGCTGAAGATCATCAAGTAGCTCAAGGTCTTGCATGCATAAACACTCTGAGGGATTTCAAGATGCTAAAATTCATCAGGATCACAGGGTTGAGGGCTCAAATGGAGTTGCTACCCTATCTGATCTGCCTCTGGGATGTAGATCGAGACATCTTCATCATAAAAGGCTAGGAACTAGAACTAGAGGATATGGATATCTACTTCATCACGAGATTGTCCCAGCAAGGGGAAGTAGTTCACCTCTTTGGATCTCACCAAGGAGATGAGAGTACTAGAGGTCTAGTCCAGTGGTATTGTCCTTGTGTTGAAATAACTAATGGAGGTAAGGTGAAGATTGCGACAATCACTAACAACCTCATTCTGAGAATGATTTTGTTCACTATGGAATGTGTATCTAGCATGCAAGCCTTGCATGAGGCTTCAAAATCCTAGTTCCAATATGCTATCGCATGCTTGACCCCCACCGTCTTCAACTGGTGTGGAGGCCTTTTGCAAACATGAAATGTCAACTAACCAAGGGGAAGCATGGACACCTGAAGCAATTTGGGTTCAGTTATATACTGGTGACCTTCGTTTTAGAGTGAGTGCCCCTATTGTAGTATCAGTGAGAAGAGGTACCGGATCCTACCACTGAGATCCAAGACTCGTGAGATGGAGCCAACTCATGCCTCAAGGAGGCATGAGTCAACATATGCATTATCCACCACAGTTCTTTGTTTGGCTATAATGCCAACTACTTGTGGTAGATGATGTTGAGATTTTCTATTTTAATTAATTTTGGAAAAAATCTCATGTATGTGACAACAATAGGATTAGTTGCTATATTAGCTCCAGTATTTATGAGGAACCGTTAATGCATCCTATATTTGTTGTGAGGAAATTTATGATTCAGTTTTATACTCCAGCTATAAGAAATGTAATCCCGTAGAGGATTGTGAGAGTGTAGAGAAAATAGGGTGAGCTGAGAGTATGTGTGAAGAATTAAAATTGTTGTAATCTCCTATTGAATAATAAGATTTCTGATGCCTCTATTCTGGTGGATGTAGCCCAGATTGGTTGGGTGAACCACGTTAAAATCTTTCTGTTATAGTTTGTGATTTTATATGTGCTGTGTATGTATGTTTGTTTTTATTTCCGCTGCGCATTGTTTGGTCTAACAATTGGTATCAGAGCGACGTAGTGGAAGCGTGGAGGGCCCATAACCTACAGGACTCTGGTTGCGGAGCTGGTACATGTGACAGAGATGCGGAAAGTGAAGCTTTTTTGGTTGGCGCGGTTTTGGTTGGAACAGCAGCACCAATTTTGAGCTAAAGAAGGGGTTGGTGTGGTTTATTCAGTAACAGTCGCACCAATTGGTGCGAAAGTTCCAGGAACAGTCGCACCAGCGCGCCAATGCGCCAGAAAGGGCTATTGGCGTGGAAACGAAAGGGTTAATCGCACCAATTTCCTGCCTTGAATGAATTTTGTTTCAGGTGCATGTCTTTCACCGTGGAGGAGCACCAGGAAGTTTATTTTTGTTTCAGGCACGGGTTTTCCGCTGTCGAGGAGCCCTCAATTTTTTGTTTTATTTTCAAATTGTAATTACACGGTATGACAAAGGCATTTTATAGTATAAAGGAAAGGCATTTTTAATTTGGAATTGGAGATTTTGTTTGTTACAACATGGCAAAAACTCAAAGTGCTCATCTTGAGATTGAGAAGTTTAATGGCAAAAATAACTTCGAAATCTGGAAAGTGAAGATGCATGATCTACTTGTGCAACAAGGCATGGTGAAGGTGCTATTGGGAAAATCCAAACAGCCTTACACCATGACAGATGATGAATGGAATGAATTGGATGGAAGATCTCTGAGCGGTATTCGGCTGTGTTTGGCGGATGATGTTTTGTTTAACATCGTGTCAAAGAAAACTGCTGTTGGTTTGTGGACAAAGCTTGAGAAGCTTTACATGACAAAATCCTTAACCAATAGGATTCTTTTGAAGCGACAATTGTACAGTTTGTGCATGAAGGAAGGTACATCTATTACTGATCATTTGAATGTCTTTAATACTCTCCTGGTGCAATTAGAAAGTATAGAAGTAAAATTTGAATCAGAGGATAAAGCTATAACTTTATTATGCTCATTGCCCGAGTCATGGGATCATTTTTTTACTTCTATAAGTCTAAGTATATCAAAAACCCTTGAATTTGATGATGTTGTTGGAGCTTTGTTGTCCGAAGAGACAAGGAAGAGGTCAAATTTCGAAACCTCTACATCAAAAGCAATGATGGCGAGAGGTCGTTCTAGAGAAAGACGCTCCAGTAAGCACAGCGACTCGCGTTCAAAATCAAAAGGGAAGAAGAGTAAGGTAAAGTTTTGGTTTTGTGGCAAATCGAGACATTTGAAGAAGGACTGTTGGAAGAGACAGCAATCATCCAAAGAAGACTCTTCAACAGAGAAGAAAGAAGCAAACAAGACAAATACAGGTTTGGCATCCAAGACAGGTATGGGTGATGAAGTGTTATCAGTTGATTTGTCTAGTCGTGACCAACATTGGCTGTTAGATTCTGGTGCATCAAATCACATGTTTATTCATAGGGAATTGTTTAAAACTTATAAACCAATCAATGATGGAGTAGTTTACATGGGAAATGATGTCACATGTAACATTGTGGGAATTGGAACCATTCAGCTTAAAATGTTTGATGGGACAAATAAAATTTTAACTGCTGTAAGACATCTACCTGAACTAAGGAAAAACCTCATTTCATTAGGATTACTAGACACTAATGGATATAAAACCTTTATTCAAGCTGGAGTAATGAAAGTTTATAAAGGGATTCTACTAGTAATGAAAGCAGAGAAGGTTGGAAATCTTTTTCAGTTAGAAGGAAGAACAGAGTCAGATCATGTTTCTACAGTGTCTGAAAATGACAGTAATTATATTCGTTTATGGCATCAAAGGTTGGGCCATATGAGTGAAAGAGGTTTAAAGATTTTATCTGATCATAAGTTACTTCCTAATTTAAAGACAGTTAAGTTAGATTTCTACAAACATTGTCTGTTTGGGAAACAAAGCAAGTAGAAGTTTAAAACTGGAAAACATACTAGTAAGGGAATCCTTGATTATATCCATTCTGATGTTTGGGGTCCATCTCCTACAACCTCATATGGAGGTTTTTCATATTTTGTATCTTTTATTGATGATTTCTTTAGAAAAGTGTGGGGTCTACATGTTAAAGAAGAAGTCTGATGTGTTTACAGTTTTCAAATAGTTTAGAGCATTAGTTGAAAACATCACTGGAAGAACTATTAAATTTCTAAGAACTGACAATGGTGGTGAGCTTAATTCAAAGGAATTTGATAATTATTGCAAGGAATCTGGGATCGAAAGACATAAAACCACTGTGTATAATCCTCAAAAAAATGGAGTTGCTGAACGCATGAACAAGACTCTTTTAGAGAGAGCAAGAAGTATGCTGAGTAACGCCAATTTGCAGAAGGAATTCTAGACAGAAGCAGTTGCTACAGCTTGCTATTTGATAAATCGATCACCATCAACTACAATAGGATGCAAAATTCCTCAAGAGGTATGGAAAGTTCATCCTTGTGATTATTCTAAACTGAAAATTTTTGGTTGTGATGCATATGTTCTAGTTCCAAGACATCAGCGTTCTAAATTACATCCTAAGTCAAAAAGATATATCTTTGTTGGATATGGTGATGGGACTAAGGGATACAGATTGTGGGATCCTACTACTCACAAGATCATCATTAACAAAGATGTTAAATTTAATGAATCCTCACTTGAAAGTTCAGATGTAGATGATAAATTGAAACAGGATAATGTATCTAAGCTTCAACACATTCAGTTCAAAACCAGTTCAAATACTGATGATGATCAAGATGAACATGGCTCAGATGCTAGTCACGAACAAGTTTCAGATGTAGATCATGAACAAGTTTTAGATGTAGATCATGAACATGTTTCAGATACAGATCATGAAGAAGTTCCTATAGATAATAATCAGCAAATTGTGGAAGTACTAGAAACATCTTTAAGGAGGTCCACGAGAATTAAACGCCCTCCTAGAAGGTATGATGATTATGTTACTTCAATTGCTTTAACTGCTACCGATGATGAACCTTTGTGCTGTTAGGAAGCTGTAGAAGGTTCTAAAAGTGAAAAGTGGAAAGAAGCTATGAAGGACGAGATGATGGCATTAGACAAGAATGACACATGGGATCTGGTAGAACTTCCTAAAGACATAAAAACTGTGGGATGTAAATGGGTGTACAAATTGAAAAGGGGTGTTGATGGTTCAAAGGAAAGGTACAAAGCAAGGCTAGTCGCGAAAGGATTTTCTCAGAAAGCAGGCATTGATTTTCATGAGATATTTTCACCAGTTGTAAAAATTGTTTCAATTCGAATTGTAATAGCTATTGTTTATTTACTTGATTTAGAATTACAGAAAATAGATGTTCAAACTGCATTTTTACATGGAGATTTAGATGAGGAGATTTACGTGGAACAACCAGAAGGGTTTGTTCAAGATTGCAACAAGAAATTTGTCTGCAGGCTCAAGAAATCATTATATGGTCTGAAGTAATCGCCTCAACAATGGTACAAGAAATTTGATTCTTTCATGTTGAGTCAAAATTATAAAGAAGTGAATATGATCATTGTGTTTACTTTAAGAAATTAAGTGATGGCATTTTCATTATCTTAGTGTTATATGTTGAAAATATGCTTTTAGCAAGCAAAAGCATAACAGAGATCAACAAGTTAAAGGCTCAGATGGCTAGGACATTTGATATGAAAGATCTAGGAGAAGCAAGACAAATTTTGGGCATGGAGATTTTCAGAGACAGGAACAATGGTAAGCTGTGGCTATCACAACGCAAGTATATTTGCTGTGAGGGAATTTATGATTCAGTTTTATACTCCAGCTATAAGAAATGTAATCCCGTAGAGGATTTTGAGAGTGTAGAGAAAATAGGGTGAGCTGAGAGTATGTGTGAAGAATTAAAATTTTTGTAATCTCCTGTTGAATAATAATATTGTTGATGCCTCTATTCTGATGGATGTAGCCCAGATTGGTTGGGTGAACCACGTTAAAATCTTTGTGTTATGGTTTTTGATTTTATATGTGGTGTGTATGTATGTTTGTGTTTATTTCCGCTGCGCATTGTTTGGTCTAACAGATGACTATGCTTATGTTGGCATAGATTTCAGGTGGGATCTAAATCTACCTCTACCACCAAGCGAACAATGGACCGATGCAGGTAAACACTTGTTTTTGGATTTTTTCAAGTTTTATGATTTTTCGTAAAAACGTAAACTGGGACTCAACTTACGATAAAATATGTAAAGATGTGGGACCAAATAAACCATGAGTAATGTCACTAATATCACAATCAGCTTCTCATTTGATAGTGGGTGTGGACTATGAAGAAGGGGTTGACCCCTTAGCCGAGATGGAATGCAATTTGGAAGCAATAATGTTAGGAGTTCTAGATTATGCCACTATTGAAGATGTTCCACTGCATTGGTAGAGACACATTGTGGGAGTCTCTGCGAGACTGCATCGACTGCTAGGCCGAGTGATTAGGGTGGTCTCGCGATATCATCAACACCATGCAGTCTAATAATTTATCTAGTATTTTACACATTTTGTAGGCTTCGAAATCCAAGTGTCCTAGAACACTCTATTTTTTGACATTTTGATGTAAATACTTCGCCAGACACTATATATATGTATGCATGTTTTATTTTTATTTTTGTGTTCATAATATGATTCAGTTTTATAAATGATGCAAATGCCTATCAAGAACAAAATTTGCTAATGCATCGGTTAATGTATTTAAATTATGTGGAATATGTTGATATGTAATGTAATCAAAATTTATTTCCAACAATCTAACGCATAGATACATATGCAATATTTGTGGACTTCTCACTGAGTAATGATTGTTTAATTGTAACACAACGAGCTATGAATCCTGTTAGCGCTTGAAATTTCACCTCAGGCTGAGAAAGGTAAACCTCAAGGCTACATCAAACCATTCAGCCTCGTAGCTAGCCCTACGGGGCAGGAGAAGGCTCTCTCCGGTCAATCTCGGTAGATCTTCAATGGGATGAGATGACCAACAAGGTAACACTGATATTAGGCTAGTAAACTGATGAAAAAGGTTGATTTGGGGTTTTTTTTTGGGGTTTTTGGTGGCAAATTGAGGAATTGCAATTTTGGGTGCGGGGATTTGACACAGTTTCTGCAGGGGGTTCCTTGGGGCGAGGTAGGAAATAGTATTGATGCCTTAAAGTGAGATGGATGATCAGGAATGAAATATGAGGAGCTAAAGAGAGCAAACAATGACTTTGAATTCCCTTTAGACAGTAGAAAACATTGAAATTAAACAAATTTAAAAGCAGATCATGGCTAGCATGAATTCATACTTTAACACTTCATTTGTTTAATGTGCAGTAGTAAAGAAAGGAAATGAATCACATAACAAAGCTTACAAGAACATTGAGAAACACACCATCAACACATGAGTCCACAAGAATCCCAAAGATGACTGCAAAACCCTGGTCTTCCTTAGCCAAAAATTGCAGAGATACAGTGAAAATATACAATGATAGCTTCTCCCTCAAGAGTCCAACCATGAAAATGAGCAAGAAAGTACATAATATAGATGATCTAACCTCTTTCGCTGCCTCCATGGGTCGAGCTCGCTATCCTAGGAGCTGTTTGAACCACTTCTAAACTAAGCACTACAAAATAGGCAGTCAAAACAACTTGCCTCTATAAACTTGGAAACCAGTTCATACATTCAATTTTTACCCTTTACATGAGAAAATCTTCTAGAAGTGTTAAACAAGAGTGAAAATATCCAAAATGTGTCACAATTACATCCAAGAGGACCATTATTAACCTCAGAAAGTCGAAAAGAGTCAAATCTGCATTTTCTGGGCTGAACTGGTCAAATCTGGCAAAATCTGCTCAACGAGTCACGCCCCTTTTCTCAACGGGTCGCGCACTTTGGAGCTCTGTTTGGGGCACTTCTAGGTGTTATAATTGGGTGCAGGATAGCTCGTTGGAAAGGTCTGCGAGTATACTTTCCAACCCAACTGGAAGTTTTGAATTTGGAGTTCATTGGCCTAGTCAAAACTCAATTCTCCCAAGACTACTTCTGCAACTCAAAAAAGGGGAAGAAAGTCAAATTTTGCATGTATTTTGACCTTCTGGAGGCCCAAAACTCCATAAAAACTCAATTCCATCCATAGGCATATGTAACTGTGCATGAAAAATCTAGATATGCTGAGTTTTTGCAAAAAGGAGCTGCCATGACAAAGGGTCTCACCGGGGGTGAGACCCGTTGAGGAGCCAAAACCTGTAAATTTCCAAAAAATGCCAAAATTACCCAAAATTCTCAAAAAATTTTGGGATTTGAGCTGTGACTAGGCTAATGAGTGCCATGATCCTTGAGTGAAGCCTTAGCCAAGATACGGAGGGGATTTGGCTTCTTTCTCCGTTTTTGAGCCTCGGTCAACCTCCTTTGAAACACTTTCATTTTGGCTTTGCATACATGCATCCTTGCCCAATAATGATTTTTCATATTCCTCAGCAACTTTTTCTCTTGGTTGGCCTTAGCAAACAGCCTCTCTAAGTGTGCATTCACCTGGATGAGCATAGACTCTTGGTCAGCAGGCAATGGATCACCGGGTCTTCTTCGGTTCAAGACTCGGTCACTGCGAATCCTCCATAACTCATCAAGTACTTTCTCCTCCTCCAACTGTTTGTTCCGCTGCTCCAGGTAAGTAATAGTCCATTGGGCACCCTCAAGTCTCCTCTGCAAAACATCATTTTCAGCCCTGAGATGCTGAATGATTTCCTTCGCCTCTTGGCTAGGAGAACTGGCCTCAAGATCAATCACCGGACCCTCATGAATCATGGGCTCTTTGCCCCTCTGTAGTACCTGTGCTGGTGAAGAAAGCGAGGCCCCTTCCACCTGATGTGGAGATAACACTCGTTGAGCTGAAAATGAAGGCGAGACCCCTTCCACCTGCTGTGGAGATAACACTCGCTGAGCTGCTGCAAACAAGGCCCTCTGGCCTCTCTGATAAGTGAGCTGAGGTGAGGAAACAACATGTCTAGTGACCGGAATATCAGGCTGCTGAGACGGTCCACCCTCCTCATGAATGACCTCGGGATGTGGCTGGGGTGGTGCTGTGAAAAACTCACGGGAGATGAACTCTTCCCATGAGATGCCCTGCTAAGTCAACTGATGTGAGACTATGAGCTGAATCAAACCATAATGACATAAGCTCCTGTACTGTTGAGCCGGGGTCTTCTTCTGCAACATGGGCACCATCCTTTGAATGTTATGAAACAAGAAGACCGGGATGTTCATCATCCTCACTCGGGTGAAATGCATCAAAAGGCGAATGTGATATGAGTACACTTGTGAAAATCTGCCCTCACAGGTAAAATAATGCATAATAAGCCTCATGATGGGAGCATACTCGCTCCGGAGAAATCTGAATGGAAAAACACCCGCCAAAAGTCTCACGAATGGTGGCTGGACATAGGGCTGAAAGTGAACAAAATCTAGCAACCTGCGCTTAGGCCACACCTCTCCCACATTCGGTATCCTTGTAGCCTGTGAGATCACCTCGGGTGTCAATGTAAAGTTCACCCCTGCCAGAGTGACATGTCCATCATGGAGGTGTAAAACAAACAAGCAGGCCAACTCTCTATGGTGCTGAATCCGGGAAATCCTCTCACAGAAATCATAACAAGACATATACTGAAAACAAGTCACTGCCATGGGACAAGCCTGTAATTCTGCCAAAGAGGTGGGCTCCTCTCGCTTATGATGTCCACCCTTACCACCCTTACGAGGCCTCCTCTGTACCTCAACCTCTGTAGATGATGAATTGTCATCACTTTGCTCATAAGTTTCGGTTTCTGACATGGTTTAGGAGCAAAGTGGACAAATTGAACTGCTGTCTCTGCCTGCAAAAACTGTTGAAATCTATGTTGTTTCAAGGGGAAAAAGACATGAGGGAAATGTTAGGGGAGGGATCTTTAACAAGGAATGGGAATATATAAATGTAACAGGGAATCTTTAAGGGAAATTTTGCAAATCATTATGCATATAGGAAGACATATTTGTAATTGGGAAATCATTTGCAAAGATCATTACATATGGGAAAAAACTTGTATGAAAGTGAACATGGGAATATGCATACATGTATTAATAGGGGAAGTAGGGAAACCATACACAAAACCTGCTGATATATTCATCAACATTTTCTTTTGTTTTCACATGAATTTTTACACATGTATATGGTAGAGGGAAATTAGGATTTTGTACGCTTTGGGAAAGGGGTAGGGTTTACATTTTTAATGGCTAGGGATGGGGAAAGATTTGCATTTCATTTATAAGATAAAATGGGAAAAGAGATGAACATATAAATGTGAGTGATAGGGAAAGGAAGGAAGCCAACCCAAGGGAAAAATAACTTGAAACAACACAAACCCTAGCACAATTTGGTCATGAACATTGCAGCCATATAATGTCCTTTTACTTGCAAAATTTTGATCATAAAAGCATGCCCATGACATCGCCCATGACATCCACCATTCATAACAGCAATTAATCCATGTTTAGAGCACCTACCTCGAGCAAATTCGGTGATTTGGAAGAAGATTAGGGAAATTTCATTGAAGTTTGCAGCCAAGCGGTTCAACGGGTCGCGCAGGCCGACCAACGGGTCGCGCCCCTCCCAACGGGTCGCGCACGTTGATTTTTTTCACTGCAGAAGGGCTCTGGACGGGTCGCGCACCACCCAACAGGTCGCGCACCTCTCTCGACAGGTCGCGCCCCTCGCAGCTGCCCAAAATTGCTGTAATTTTTCTCCTTTCTCTCAATCACTCTCTCTATCTCTCTTGCAAGCGTTAGAATGCACAATGAGAGTGAAAGGAGGGAATTTGGGCTTTTATAAGTCTCATTTGAAAAAAATTCATTTACAAACCCACTTTCTAATGTTTTTCTTTTGACACTTTATAACACTGATTTTTGGTTTCCTTTATCCTGAATTTGACTCATTGAGTGCTTTGACTTGATTCTTTTTGCAGGTTACTGCTGCCTTTTTGAAGACTTTTTGGAATTTCATTCTTTTTACAAAAAATTAACATGACCTTGGCTTTAAAAACAGAGTTTTTAAATCCAAGGTTAAAAATGAATTGTACATGATGAAAATATCAAAGAAACATGTTTACAATCCTCCCTCTGGCTTGCTGGGCACTCAAGGACTTTCAAAGACATGACCTTGCAGAGATAAATGACCAAAACCCTAGACCTAGGACCTTTGACCTCAAGACAAAACAAGACAAGCTTGAAAGAGCTTAATGACTGATATGACCTGATCCAGCAAAACCAAGAGGGGTATAAATAAACCAGCTCCTCCATCAGGGTTATGGCATGCCTAACGGGATGCAAAATTTGACACTGATGAGACACCTACGAATGCAAATGCAAAGAGCTTTGATCACTGATGGAGGGCTTCAAGACCGACACTAACATTGGCTCCAATGGGGATGGTAGCTCCTTGGAGGTGCCAAGAACTTTAGACCTCTGGGAGAGCAGACCAGTGCCTTACAATCATTGGGCAATGGAGTCATTATTTTGAACGGAGAACACAAAACCTTTGACACATTTATTGAATGAAAACTTGACTAAAAACTGACTCACAAAGGACTCTAAACACAACCGACAAACTGAAAATGATGCTCAAAGGGGAGCTTATTCATGACAACCTACTCTAACAGTTTCATTCATCACCTGATCAAGTGAAATGAAACAACCAATGTAACCAAGTAAGTGTCCCATCTGCTGTTCGAATTCTCCACATGTGCTTGCTTATGAACAACAAGAGAGAACTACTGAAAGGCAACTCCCATGACAACTTAGAAATAGACCCATTGAATGATATGGCTTCTCTATCCACCTCCAAAAACACTGAATAAGGATCTTGAAATTCAAGCACGCTGGAACCTAGCTCATCCAATGGATTACTTCTCTTTTCCTCATACCATGAATGCAAACTTTGATCTGAGCCTTGTGACGAGCCCTCTGCTGAAAATAAGAAAGAAACTGGCTGCCGGATCAAATTCATATCAGCACATGTTGCAAGCTCACATGTAGTCAATGGAGAAAGACTTTGACTGCAAACCTCATCCAAAACATCAGCTATTGGATCAGGAAAAACTTGAAAATACTGTTGTAATGTATCCATTGAAAATGCATGACATCCTTCTAGCTGTTCATCTTTTTCTTGAGAGATTTTACGAGAATTATGCCTTATAAACTGAAATGCTTCGAAACAAAAGGGTATAGAATCTTCCTGCATCCTCAAATCAGGTATTTCGGCTGCCACACCTTCATCTATAATCTTCCCTTCAATTTCATTTGGTGGCTGCAAGTCTGATGCTACAGGCTGCTCAAGAATTTTGTTATCTGTCTCATCCTCAACATTAAATGATTTACTATGCAATCTACCCTTCAAAAACTGAATTGATTAAAAAAAAAATGGTACAGAGTCACCTTGAATCATTAAATCATGTGTATCCACTTCCAAGTCTTCAGCTGCATCTTGACAATCAATGGCTTTCGAAGGTTGCAAATCTGAATATGAGAAGTCTTGAACAAAATTTTCATTGCCCTCAAGATGGTCTAGATCAAGACTTGTTGAAAACTGATTTCTGATTGCATGGAAGTTGTCTCTGATGAACTGATATGAATCAAAACAAAAAGGCAAAGATCCTTCACTTACTTCAAACTTTGATGCACTTTCCTCATCATTGTCATAGCTGATATGTGATGGCTGATCATTGTGTTTGAGCTGCTGAAAATGACCTTCCTCTGCCCACAAACTAACTGCTGGTTTATCTGCAAGATTAGCTTCTGTTTGGAGAACATAATTATCGTCATACTCATCAAACTGAGGCAAATCATCGGTATGAAACATATCATCAAGCATGCAGGTCATATCAACAGTTCTTTCTTCTCCAAGATGATCTACAAAACAATTATGATAACTAGGATAAGAAACAAAATGTTTTGGATCAGCAACTTGTTCTTCTTCAATCAGCGCGCCATGATCTTGAACATCATAAGCATTTCTTGCGGTGACCTTTTCCATCATCTTTTCCACTGCACTTACCAAAATGTCAAGCTTTACCTCTAGAGATTTCGATTTTTCCGGATCTATGGTTTTCATCTCTTCTTCCTTCAACCTTGCCCGTCGGATCAGCAGATGCGCCTCTACATTTACTGCACTGTTTTGCATTTCATGAAGTGTTGCAATATCCCTTTCTCTCAGCTGAAACTCCATCTCCAGATCAAAGGCACCCGGATAGTGCAAGAGAGCTGATCTAGCAGTAGGCCTTATATCAATTGGCATTGAATAATAAACTTGGTTAAATCTGGCTGAAAACTGTTGTACTGTCTCCCATGGATATCTTTTCAGCTGGTTATACTCTTCTACAATCAAGAAAATGTTCTGCCGATCATCCACCTGTCGAGAAAAACTTTGACAAACTGCTGGAAATCTGAAATGCTTGCATCAGGCAAGGCTTTGAACCAACTCTTCACGTTGGCTTGCAAAGAAAGAGCAAAAAGCCTAACACTGACATCTTCTTCATCAACTTCAAAAAGATCTAGAAAATTCTCAAAATTCTGGACATGTTGCTCAGCGTTGACATTCTTACATTCACCATCAAACCTCGGCAAGTATAGATCATAATTCTTGGGGAAAGCATGAAGAACAGGAGGTAAAACAAGAGGTTTATATCAATCTAGAATTTTACAAGGGGTAGGGGTATGTACAGCAGGTATAGGTTCATCACAAAATTCGGAAAAAGAATCTTGATCAATCTCAAAGGCATGCAAATCTTTGGTATTCACAATCTTCAAAGGGAAAGAATCAACTGCAGGCCTGGGATCTTTTCTCAAATACAGTATACTTTGCAAAGCCTTCTTGACATTCTTGGGAAAAGAGAAGAAATAATTTATGATAAAGAACAAAATGTCTTGGATGAAATTCGAACTTGAATACCTGATCTGTCCATGTTGTCCTTTCATGTTTTTGCTGGTCGGGATCATCCTCCAGTGGAGTCTTTGGACCTGATCTCAAAACTGATTTAGAGTCGCCAAGTGAATGATTTCAGCCTTTCAAGTGTCTAATCGTTGTTCACTATCAACAATCAGATCTGAACTTGATACATGTACTGGGGTAAAATGCAAATGAAGTGGTCGTATTCACAAGCTCACGGAGATTGACTGAAGCAACGTTTATCTACTTCCGCTAATGCAAAGCAAAAGCGTTTCGAAGGCTACCTGGCATAACTTCAGGCTCCGTCTAAGACTTATGAAACAAACACATCAATCCACAGACAAGTTTGTTCTCCCCAGTATGGTCGCCAGTATGTTAGCGCTTGAAATTTCACCTCAGGCTGAGAAAGGTAAACCTCAAGGCTACATCAAACCATTCAACCTCGTAGCTAGCCCTACGGGGTAGGAGAAGGCTCTCTCCGGTCAATCTCGGTAGATATTCAATGGGATGAGATGACCAACAAGGTAACACTGATATTAGGCTAGTAAATTGATGAAAAAGGTTGATTTGGGGTTTTTTTTTGGGTTTTTGGTGGCAAATTGAGGAATTGCAATTTTGGGTGTGGGGATTTGACACAGTTTCTGCAGGGGGTTCCTTGGGGCAAGGTAGGAAACAGTATTGATGCCTTAAAGTGAGATGGATGATCAGGAATGAAAGATGAGGAGCTAAAGAGAGCAAACAATGACTTTGAATTCCCTTTAGACAGTAGAAAACATTGAAATTAAACAAATTTAAAAGCAGAGCATGGCTAGCATGAATTCATACTTTAACACTTCATTTGTTTAATGTGCAGCAGTAAAGAAAGGAAATGAATCACATAACAAAGCTTACAAGAACATTGAGAAACACACCATCAACACATGAGTCCACAAGAATCCCAAAGATGACTGCAAAACCCTGGCCTTCCTTAGCCAAAAATTGCAGAGATACAGTGAAAATATACAATGATAGCTTCTCCCTCAAGAGTCCAACCATGAAAATGAGCAAGAAAGTACATAATATAGATGATCTAACCTCTTTCCCTGCCTCCATGGGTCGAGCTCACTATCCTAGGAGCTGTTTGAACCACTTCTAAATTAAGCACTACAAAATAGGCGGTCAAAACAACTTGCCTCTATAAACTTGGAAACCAGTTCATACATTCAATTTTTACCCTTTACATGAGAAAATCTTCTAGAAGTGTTAAACAAGAGTGAAAATATCCAAAACGTGTCACAATTACATCCAAGAGGACCATTATTAACCTCAGAAAGTCGAAAAGAGTCAAATCTGCATTTTCTGGGCTGAACTGGTCAAATCTGGCAAAATCTGCTCAACAGGTCGCGCCCCTTTTCTCAACGGGTCGCGCGCTTTGGAGCTCTATTTGGGGCACTTCCGGGTGTCAGAATTGGGTGCAGGATAGCTCGTTGGAAAGGTCTGTGAGTCTACTTTCCTACCCAACTAAAATTTTTGAATTTGGAGTTCATTTGCCTAGTCAAAACGCAATTCGCCCAAGACTGCTTCTGCAACTCAAAAAAGGGGCAGAAAGTCAAATTTTGCATGTATTTTGACCTTCTGGAGGCCCAAAACTCCATAAAAACTCAAGTCCATCCATAGGCATATGTAACTTTGCATGAAAAATCTAGAAATGCTGAGTTTTTGCAAAAAGGAGCTACCATGACAAAGGGTCTCACCGGGGGTGAGACCCGTTGAGGAGCCAAAACCTGTAAATTTCCAAAAAATGCCAAAATTACCCAAAATTCTCAAAAAATTTTGGGATTTGAGCTGTGGCTAGGCTAATGAGTGCCATGATCCTTGAGTGAAGCCTCAGCCAAGATACGAAGGGGATTTGGCTTCTTTCTCCGTTTTTGAGCCTCGGTCAACCTCCTTTGAAACACTTTCATTTTGGCTTTGCATACATGCATCCTTGCCCAATAATGATTTTTCATATTCCTCAGCAACTTTTTCTCTTGGTTGGCCTTAGCCAACAGCCTCTCTAAGTGTGCATTCACCTGGATGAGCATAAACTCTCGGTCAGCAAGCAATGGATCACCGGGTCTTCTTCGGTTCAAGACTCGGTCACTGCGAATCCTCCATAACTCATCAAGTACTTTCTCCTCCTCCAACTGTTTGTTCCACTGCTCCAAGTAAGTAATAGTCCATTGGGAACCCTCAAGTCTCCTCTGCAAAACATCATTTTCAGCCCTGAGATGCTGAATGATTTCCTTCGCCTCTTGGTTAGCAGAACTGGCCTCAAGATCAATCACCGGACCCTCATGAATCATGGGCTCTTTGCCCCTCTGTAGTACCTATGCTGGTGAAGAAAGCGAGGCCCCTTCCACCTGCTGTGGAGATAACACTCGCTGAGCTGCTGCAAAACAAGGCCCTCTGGCCTCTCTGATAAGTGAGCTGAGGTGAGGAAACAACATGTCTAGTGACCGGAATATCAGGCTGCTGAGATGGTCCACCCTCCTCATGAATGAGCTCGGGATGTGGCTGGGGTGGTGCTGTGAAAAACTCATGGGAGATGAACTCTTCCCATGAGATGCCCTGCTGAGTCAACTGATGTGAGACTATGAGCTGAATCAAACCATAATGACATAAGCTCCTGTACTGCTGAGCCGGGGTCTTCTTCTGCAACATGGGCACCATCCTCTGAATGTTATGAAACAAGAAGACCGAGATGTTCATCATCCTCACTCGGGTGAATTGCATCAAAAGGCGAATGTGATATGAGTACACTTGTGAAAATCTGCTCTCACAGGTAAAATAATGCATAATAAGCTTCATGATGGGAGCATACTCGCTCCGGAGAAATCTGAATGGAAAAACACCCGCCAAAAGTCTCACAAATGGTGGCTGGACATAGGGCTCAAAGTGAACAAAATCTAGCAACCTGCGCTTAGGCCACACCTCTCCCACATTCGGTATCCCTGTAGCCTGTGAGATCACCTCGGGTGTCAATGTAAAGTTCACCCCTGCCAGAGTGACATGTCCATCATGGAGGTGTAAAACAAACAAGCGGGCCAACTCTCTATGGTGCTGAATCCGGGAAATCCTCTCACAGAAATCATAACAAGACATATACTGAAAACAAGTCACTGCCATGGGACAAGCCTGTAATTCTGCCAAAGAGGTGGGCTCCTCTCGCTTATGATGTCCACCCTTACCACCCTTACGAGGCCTCCTCTGTACCTCAACCTCTGTAGATGATGAATGGTCATCACTTTGCTCATAAGTTTCGGTTTCTGACATGGTTTAGGAGCAAAGTGGACAAATTGAACTGTTGTCTCTGCCTGCAAAAAGTGCTGAAATCTATGCTGTTTCAAGGGGAAAAAGACATGAGGGAAATGTTAGGGGAGGGATCTTTAACAAGGAATGGGAATATATAAATGTAACAGGGAATCTTTAAGGGAAATTTTGCAAATCATTATGCATATAGGAAGACATATTTGTAATTGGGAAATCATTTGCAAAGATCATTACATATGGGAAAAAACTTGTATGAAAGTGAATATGGGAATATGCATACATGTATTAATAGGGGAAGTAGGGAAACCATACACAAAACCTGCTGATATATTCATCAACATTTTCTTTTGTTTTCACATGAATTTTTACACATGTATATGGTAGAGGGAAATTAGGATTTTGTATGCTTTGGGAAAGGGGTAGGGTTTACATTTTTAATGGCTAGGGATGGGGAAAGATTTGCATTTCATTTATAAGATAAAATGGGAAAAGAGATGAACATATAAATGTGAGAGATAGGGAAAGGAAGGAAGCCAACCCAAGGGAAAAATAACTTGAAACAACACAAACCCTAGCACAATTTGGTCATGAACATTGCAGCCATATAATGTCCTTTTACTTGCAAAATTTTGATCATAAAAGCATGCCCATGACATCGCCCATGACATCCACCATTCATAACAGCAATTAATCCATGTTTAGAGCACCTACCTCGAGCAAATTCGGTGATTTGGAAGAAGATTAGGGAAATTTCCTTGAAGTTTGCAGCCAAGCGGTTCAACGGGTCGCGCAGGCCGCCCAACAGGTCGCGCCCCTCCCAACGGGTCGCACACGTTAATTTTTTGCACTGCAGAAGGGCTCTGGACGGGTCGCGCACCACCCAACAGGTCGCGCACCTCTCTCGACAGGTCGCGCCCCTCTCAGCTGCCCAAAATTACTGTAATTTTGCTCCTTTCTCTCAATCACTCTCTCTATCTCTCTTGCAAGCGTTAGAATGCACAATGAGAGTGAAAGGAGGAAATTTGGGCTTTTATAAGTCTCATTTGAAAAAATTTCATTTACAAACCCACTTTCTAATGTTTTTCTTTTGACACTTTATAACACTGATTTTTGGTTTCCTTTATCCTGAATTTGACTCATTGAGTGCTTTGACTTGATTCTTTTTGCAGGTAGATCATCTGAGGGACTTTGGCAAGGGGACCAGGGTTACTGCTGCCTTTTTGAAGACTTTTTGGAATTTCATTCTTTTTACAAAAATTTAACATGACCTTGGCTTTAAAAACAGAGTTTTTAAATCCAAGGTTAAAAATGAACTGTACATGATGAAAATATCAAAGAAACATGTTTACAATCCTCCCTCTGGCTTGCTGGGCACTCAAGGACTTTCAAAGACATGACCTTGCAGAGATAAATGACCAAAACCCTAGACCTAGGACCTTTGACCTCAAGACAAAACAAGACAAGCTTGAAAGAGCTTAATGACTGATATGACCTGATCCAGCAAAACCAAGAGGGGTATAAATAAACCAGCTCCTCCATCAGGGTTATGGCATGCCTAACGGGATGCAAAATTTGACACTGATGAGACACCTACGAATGCAAATGCAAAGAGCTTTGATCACTGATGGAGGGCTTCAAGACCGACACTAACAAATCCAACTTGATAACTAAATCTTTGTTGCCAAGAGGAACTGCTTCTGACAAGAGTTTGATAACTGCACTATATTCAAAAATATTATTGGTTGTTAGACCAAATCAGATACCTTGTAAATTGATCATCTCACTGTTGTTGGGAAAAGTATCTATTCAGAACGCCCCTATCCCACTCTAAGGTGTGATAGTGCCTTAGCAACAAACAAGGAAAACTACTTGAGTATTCTTCTTTATGAAATGTAAATGAGGAGAAAGGATGTAACTAACCTGTGTCTTTCGCTAGTTTGTTGATCCAATCACTCCTCTCTTCAATAGCTCCCAGCTCCTTGCTCCTTTACCGGCCCAGATTCACCGAATTCCTGCAAGATCACAAGAGAGAGAAACTACACGAAGATATAGATATACATTCATAAAAAGCTCAGGATCAGATTAAGCTAAACATGCAAATATAACAAAACATCATTGATACACAACATGTAGAAGAAACTCAAATAATTTTATTGATATGATAAGAAATTCCAAGAGGAGATACAACCAAGTGAGTCCCGATCCAGCATCTACCTCCCAGCAAAGGAATCCCTTCCTCTCCTCCAACAAACCATAAATCACCCAATGTACTAATCTCAATCTCAAACCAACAGCAATTCTCTGCAAAGTACAAAATTCCAACCTCTGGATCTCTGGGATGAGGGATCCATATATAGATGTAAGCAGAGAGGATGAGTCAGCTTATTTTTTGACTTGTGGCTTCTCTCTGTCAGTTCTTGCTTCCACTTGGAGACTGAGAGCCTCTTACTCATCACTTGGTCGAATTCAGTGAGGCAAGTGTCATTGGAGAAGATTCTGGAAGCTTCCATGGTATTTCCACCTCGTTGAATGACTCTGCCACTTGTCATTTCTCGCTCAACGCACCTGGGTAGTGCATTCATGTGCGTTGCAATGCACCTAGCCAGTGCATTTGAGTGCTTTGCAACACAGGCAGCTAGTGGAGCTTCTGAATTGATCCTGATTTGACTAGTTTTGAGCATTTTCTGGTGGAGAACTTCTGGGAGAAGCTGTCATTGGTTGACCTTGTTCCTTTAGGGGTAGGAACAACACTTTTAGGGACTTTGGATCCCTTGGATTATGGACATTTCATGCTTATAGCTGTAAGGCACAAAAATGTCTATAACAGTTGCCCCCTAAAGTATGAGGCCATTTATCGGGTGAAATGCTTTATTAGGAGGATCCGAAGTTCTTTCAATGCTGGGAGGAGACCTGTAATAAGATACAATACAATACATTATTTTTCATACTGTATTCATGATCTAGATGAGGCGGGCATTCCCATGCTTAGCTTTATAAATTCATTTTTTATGTACATAGGACAGACAATCGTCTGATGGTAGACTGATGATTCTGATGAAATCATCATCCTTTTGGTAGGATGATTATCTGTTCTGCAATACTGTACATGTCAATGTCTTTATTTTTCCTGAATATATATCGCAGCCCGGATGGATGAAACTAGATCCGGGGTCTTCAATCTCGTTCGATCTTCACTCTAAGTACAAGTCGATCCATGTGAGAAATGTTTTGAAGTCGAACATGGAAAGGCATCGCTTGATTACCAGTCAATGATGTAAACTGTTAACAAGCGCGAGAGGAATCACCGATAATGATAATGACCCTCAAGGTACTGCAGCACAATTCATGTGGTGTGAATAAAGTACTTAGCATCGAACACCACGCAAAATCTTTCGGTCGAAGGTCATTGATGTATACCTGTCGCCGAAAGTGAGAAACTTGTCATTGAGGCATGCAAGCTTCAAAGTACTGAAGGGGGTGTTCCTAGATCAACTTCTTGGATAATGAGCTGATGTCGACAAGAAGCGATCCGTCAAAGGAGGGCCTTAATGTATCCCACATCAGTGACACGGAATGGAGCAAATGATTTTGATGGAGGTGAAAATGATCTGATGATATATGGTTCAGGGTGGCGGTCATGAAAGAATGAAGGATAATGTATGGTAGTGGATGGGACATGGTTGACTTCTCTGGATGACTTCTCTTGAACATATCGGCGACACTTATGTGATGGATTGGTAGCATTTACCCCAAAGGTGGATGGTATGGCCAGACCATGGTGATGTGACCGGTGAATGAAACAACCCAACCCAACTTAGGCACGGAGTGGAAGTGTCATGTTCAAGAGCGACTTGCTACCAATAAAGGTTCTTTGAGTTTCTTCCCAATTTTTCCCCAGTCATTGCTGACCAGTACCTCTTTATTTTATTCAAGCTTGAGGAGGATAACATATGCTTGTTCTATAATTTTCCCTTCGGGCAAACCCATCGCTATGTTTTAACGAGCCTAGCGATAGTGAAACTCGTTCTCGTCTAAAGACAAGTTTGTCGCTATTAATCTTTTTAACGAGTCTAACGACAAAGATAACTCGGTCCTTTTCATTTTTAGAGAGTCTGAAAAGGTACGTAAAGTTAACTCTGAAATTCCTTTTTCGTCATCTAATCCCTTAAGTCCGAAAAAGTATAAAATAATACAGAAGGGATGAATTTTCGATAGTTTTAACGATCCGAACAAAACAAGCGCTCGATCGTTTTGTGTAATAATCCCTCAGGTCCAAAAAGATTAAAATCTAGAGGAGGGATAACACTTCTGGTCGCTTTAACGAGCTGGAAGGCCAAAACTCGGCAATCTTTTCATATTTTACGAGTCAGATGAAAAGAGCTTAAAGAAGACTCGTCTTTTGAGGAACGAGTGATAAAATGGGTAGCAGCTGATTCCAGGTAAGGGTTGGAATTTTCCAAGCACGGTAGTGTCACGAGGATGGCTAGTGAAATCACTCTTCGCAGCTGTTCCTCAAAATGGGTAAACAATCAAATGGAGGTGAATGATCGGCCAATGGAAAAGTGGAGGTGACGGTGCAAACACGGCCAAGGCTTTAATGGCTGATAATGTTACATTCACAGCAGTTATTTACCGGAGGATAGTTCATTTTTTAACGAGCTTAAACGTGGGTTGAAACACTTGCTCGATCTTATGTTTATTTTTTAACGAGCATGAACTATGCGCTAAAACTGCTCGATCTTATGTTTATTTTTTAACAAGCATGAACTATGTGCTAAAACTGCTCGATTAATCCAGTCATATGATAAGAATGTCTCATTGAAGATGCCATTTTTTATGGAGCTTGCACCTTACAAAGCTTTGCCTCGGATCCTTTCTTTATGCAAGTTCGGAAACGACTAATCCTACGAGTTTAAAGGGTTAGAGGTCCTAAAAATTTAAAAAAATAAATAGCCGCCCCTTGCTTGCACTCCAAAAGGTTTGTATGCCCCCAGGTATAAAGTACGATTTCAAGATTACCCCTCAATTTGCAGATAAAACATTTGTTCTACCAGGAAAGGCCTACCTCTTTCATGTTACCAAAGATTTTTCTATTAATCTTTCAAACAAAACACTTCTTCGGCGATGTCTACAGAGATAAACAAAGGTGAATGACGACGCCCGCCGATTCACATAACTTTGACAAAAGAATCTTATTCTAGAACAACCCTTCTTCCAATCACGGACGGGGTACGGACTAGTCATATTCTCCCGCGGAAACCTACCCTATACCCAAAGTTTTCCTGCCGAAGCAGACCAGGACGCATGCCCCCTGGGTTCCAGTCATATCCTTCCGAATTACTTGCGCTCATCGGGAGGACGGACCGTGGGTTGAGACATTTCTTGCGTGAAGAGACCATTTAGGGATGGTATATGACTATTTGCTGTTATAGACAATTTTGTGCCTTACAGCAACAAGCATGAATTGTCAATAATCCAAGGGATCCAAAGTTCCCTAAACATGATGTTCCTACCCCTAGAGGAACAAGGTCAGCAAACCAATAGCTCTCAGATCAGTTCTCCACCTGAAAACACTCAAAAACAAGCAATCCTGAAATCAAAGCAGGTGCTCCACTAGGTTTCTGCGCTGAAACTCAGTTGCTCCATGGTGTACCTGCGTTGCAAAGCAAGTGGAACAAAGGCCACCTGCGCTGAGTGAGATGGGACAAGTGGCACAATGAGTCATTGCTCTGGAATCTTCCAAAAATGACACTTGGATCAGGGATTTCGCCTTGTGATGAGTCAGAGGCTCTGTTTCTCCAAGTGGAAGCAAGGTTCTCCAAGTGGACTCAAGAACTGAAGATCAACTAAAGATTAACTGAAGAGAGAGAGGACACAAGGCAACTACACATCAGTTGCAAGCTGACTCATCCTTTCTCAATTCATCTATATATTGAGCTCTCTCCTATGAGCTCTAGAGGCTGGAATTTGGTGCAAAGTAATGATATGCTGTTGGTTTCACTATAGAGCTATTGGGTGATTGTTTGAGAGAGGTGAAGAAGAGAAATTCTTTCTGCTGGGAGGTGTTGCTGGATTGGAGCCTTCAATGGTTGTAATACTCTCAGAACCTTTACTTCTTCATTAATAAAAGCTATTGAGGTTCTTCTATGTGCTCTTGTTTCAATAATATATTGTGATAATTGCATGTTTGGTTTACACTAATCCTTGAACCAGTTATGATTGCATGCTTCTTGTAGTTTCCTTCTTTGTTATTTTGCAGGATCTCATTGTAGCTGGGCCAGCAAAAGAGCAAGGAGCTGGGAGCAAGCAGCCAAAGAGAAGAGTTTGGATTCGACATTAAGCGCAAGGCAACGGTTAGTGCATTTCTCCATTCTCTTTTGCTTTCATAAAGAAGTAAACCTTAAGTAGTTTGTTTTACAGTTGTTGCTAAGGTACTATCACCCTTAGAGTGGGATAGGGTCATCCAAATCGGATACTTTTCCCTACAACAAACTGGCGACTCCGCTGGGGATCGTATCCGTTTGATTGTGTTTGTAGTATTTTGCTATTCATTTCCTGAACAAAAGAGTACCAAATCGAAAAGCTTTTGACTATATCAAAAGCGAAGTAGAGGGCAGCTACTCTAGCTCATTTCTGAGCAAGTTCATGATTTGAAGAGCTGATCTACAAGGATCCCTGTAAGCTATTAGTGATAGTTTTTCACCTTCCTAATCATCCCTTTGAGTGTGCTTGACTGATTGCTTCTGATTTGAGCAAAAACTGTGCATTTTTGAGAAAATTATGACCCGGAAACTGTGAAAACGCAAGTTTCGTTTTCCAAAGCAGGTAGTACACAGGCTACCTGCTTTGCAATGCAGGTCCCGAAGGGGCTACCTGCGCTGAGAGCCAGATTGGCTGTGCAGCACCTGCGTTGGCCCAAATTTGCCTAGTGCATTTGGGGTTTCCTCACTTTCTCTTGCCTGTTTTCACTTAGATTTTGCTGCTAGGTGTCAGTCTTGTACATGTTCTGAAACCAATATTACTTGCCATCATTCTACCTCTGTTATATAACGAAATTGTACTTGTTCTTTGTATTTCTTACTCATTTACAAATTCCCATAACGAAGAGTAAACTAGTCTTGCTTTTGGCCTCTTAGATCTGAACCTGTGTTAGGCATTTTGCTGGTCTAAAGAGTTAGCTTGTTTGCTGTCCATAGCTGATTAGTCATTTTTACTTTCATCAGTATGGTTTGATTTCATGCATTTCCAGTGATTAAGCAAGTAAATATTAAGGTGTCTTTTGATTTTGGACAAGCTTGTTTACTTTCGCTTTAAATCGAAATCAAAGTTATATAACGACTTTCTTTTTGTAACCCATCCACATTAAGAAAGGGAAAAGAAAATACATGCATTGTGCATTTTGCATTTGACTATTTGCTTGACGATTTAGAAAAAATTTGCATTTAGTGTGTGCTCTATGATCTGTGAGAAAAGATTTGCCTTTCTCTTCCCTAAGTAGTTAAGGTTTTCAAAGTTGAAAGATTGAAAAGTTTGCTTCTCATCTTAGACTGCATTCAGGAATTTGTTATATACATCTCGTGGTGATCCTTAAAGGCAAACTGCTAAGCAAGATCAACATTAAAATAAATCCAATTTACATAACAACGCTTTGTAACATAACGCAAACACATAGAGGTCTAGGTAGAGACGTGTTCCGGCGTCGTTAAGCATAGTGACTGTCGATCTCTACGAAGGTGGGTGATTCCTCCTGAGAGTCGGTGGCACTAATACGGACTTGTGCTCCCACGTACCGTCGAGTATATATTGGGAGACCCCTATAGGCAATTATCCTTTATCCATAGGAAGCCGTGTCGGCCGCCCTACTGATCGCGATGCAGTGAACACAACATTCACGAAGATCGACCACTCGTACCGTAAAACGTATTCTGTGGTTTCGCGAAAAGTTTGGCACACCCTCTGCCTAGAACTCCAGAGAAGTTTCTTTTGGCCATTTTCAAACTCTATAACTGAAGAAGTCCATCCGAGCATTTGTCACTTCGGGCTCGTTAAAACATTGAAGGCGACTAGAGTCATCTTTAGCTTTTTCTCGACTCTTAAAACATGAAAAAGCAAGTTTGTGTCTAAAAGCGTCGTTAATAAAATTTATTTTAAACGGAACATAATCACCTGTTATTCCCACGTTGATCTTTCAATTGAAAAGTATGGAGCCCACCAACCAAGGAGGTAACCTTGGCGGAAGTCCAAACCCCTTCTCCTCTTGGGGAGATGTTGGTGCGCCTCATATGGCCACACTGTCACTTCCAGGATTGACAATTGGCCTACCTGTATGGCTCTTTTCAACTAATGTAGTTCAGATCGCCACTAATCCTGAGCAGTCGAATCAACAGTCAGACCAGTCTAAAACTACCCACCAGCCTTCCACTTCTTACAATTCTTCCTCTGATCCTTCATCTTCACAAGGTAGAGCCGGCAAAAGTCAGCCTCCCATGGAGAAGAAGGAAAAGAAGAAAAGAGAAAAGAAGCAGAAGGGGCCTATGGCGAAGGCGACTGGGGGCAAGCAAAAGACAGCTGACAAAAACCCACACACTGCACCGACCGGGCCTAAATCGCCATGTGTCATTTGCAAAGGGACCCACTTCCATCGTGATTGTCCTTGTATTCCCCGGATACTAAGGGACTGGTCCCCAAGGTTGCACAATCCGGTAGCATCAACCTCTGGTAGTCATGTTGATTGCAGTCCGTCAACTAGCGAGAGTGAAGGACGAAGAGGGAGACCAAGATCACCCTGTATGTTGTGTGAAGGCGATCATGCCATCCACCGATGTCCATTCTTAGATGAGGCAAAGAGAGTTTTGGAAGATCGTCTGGTTTCACCGTTACGACTTCCTCCTGGATACCAAAAACTCGTGCCTAATCCCTCGATAGTTGAAAATCCAGCTGACCCGCTCAAGTGGTCGGCTGAAGTGTCGGTCATTGAGAATGAGCCTACTGAATCCAGACCAGACGAAAATCTAAAGGTCGAAACGGCAGTTGACCCGGTTCTTCCTTCAGAGGTTTCATCCTCCAATGACTCCGTCATTGAAGACCCATCTTCAAATGACACCCTCACTGAAGAGGATAAGGATGACACCGTCCATATTCTTTTCATCAACACAGACTCTGATGAGCATCAGGGCAATGCGCCCATTCCTTTATCGCAGGAAGGAACATCGTCAGGGTCGTATCCGGCCGTATATTCGGTCCCACCACCAAGCAACCTAGTCATATCCTTTGATTGGAATCAACTAGGCAGACCCCGATTACCAGCCAGTATCCCATTCAGAATCATAGTCCAAATCTACAGAATGGTGATGGCTGGAACTATCATTGATGAAGGGGCATCTGTGAGTATCCGTTCCTCTATTGCTTGGAAAGCACTGGGTTGCCCGACGCTTTTACCTGAGATGAGAAATCTATCAGGTTTTGATAAAGGAACCAGTCACCCGTTAGGGATTCTCCCCAATGTTCCATTTACATTGAAAGGGAAGACAGTTCATATGAACATCATGGTCGTCCAGGGACCCTTGGTTTATAACTTACTCCTTGGACGAGAATATATATATTGCATGGAGGCGATAGTGTCCTCCCTCTTCAGAGTCATGTGTTTTCCGCACGAAGGAAGAATGGTCAAGCTCGTAGACCAACTTTCATTTCCAGGATCACGCATCGCAAATAGTCAAATACCATCCCTTAACGGTTTATTCACTCAAGGAATGCCACCACCCCTGGTTCTACTTCCCGATGAATGCGAGTAATTCGGAAAGAAAGAACTAGGACCCAGGGGGCATGCACCCTGGCCTGCCTTGGGCAGAGAAAACCTTGGGTATAAAGTTAATTTCCGCAGAAGAATGGACTAGTCCGTACCCCGTCCGAAAAAGGAAGAGAGGGTTGTTCTAGGATAAAATTCTTTTGTCAAAGTTATGTGAAGCGGAAGGATCGCTCCCTTTGTCTAAAAAAGTAGGCTCTCCTAAGGAGGAGATCCACTTGTGGCAGCAAGTAGCCACCATCTTTGAATGTCAAGCCTCACCCATTAAAACAATATGTTTTGAAAGAGAGTAGGGGCAGTCTCCAAAGAAAGAGATGAAATTGCTGAAACAAGTAGTCACCATCCTTAGCAACCTAATGATAGACATCGCCGAAAAGAGAGTTTAGTTGGCGGCAGCGAACGAAACCATTTTTCGGATAATAAGTAAGAGGACAGAATCTCGAAATTATACTTTATACCTGGGGGCATGCAAACCTTTTGGAGTGCAAGCACGGGACGACTATTTATTTTTTTAAATTTTTAGGTCCTCCCTTTAAACCTGTAGGTCTAACCCATTAAACTCGTAGGATTAGCCATTTCCAGCTTGCATAAAAAAGGAATGAAAGGCAAAAGTTAAAACCTGCCAAATTGGAGTAATTAGTGAGGTATCGCTCCTTAAATAAGATTACCTCACCTAAGGCATTCCTTGTATTAAGACTGGTATGAATTGAGCAGTTTTAGCAATGTTCATGCTCGTTAAAAAATAAACGCAAGAATCGAGCAGTTTTTGTGTAGAGTTCATGCTCGTTAAAAAATAAACATAAATTGTGAGCAATCTTTCCCTAGCAGTTCAAGCTCACTCAGAAAAAATGAACCGGTAAATAACCATTGAGAAAAGTAACCTTTGAAAGCCATATTAAAACCCTTGGTCGTGTTTATATGCCATCACCTCCATCCGTTCTTTTGGCCAATCGTTCATCTCCATATGTGTGTTTACCCATTTTGAGGAACAGCTGCGAAGAGTGATTTCACTTAGCCATCCTTATGACACTGCCGTGATTGGAAAATTCCAACCTGTACCTGGAATCTGCTGCTATCCCTGTTTATCACTCGTTCCTCAAAAGACGAGTCTTCTTTAAGCTCTTTTCACTGACTCGTAAAATATGAAAAGTTTGCCGAGTTTTGGCCTTCCAGCTTGTTAAAAGGACCGGAAGAGCTATCCCTCCTCTAGATTTTAATCTTTTTGGACCTGAGGGATTATTGCACAAAAAGATCGAGCGCTTGTTTTGTTCGGCTCGTTAAAGAAATCGAAAATTCATCCCTTCTGTATGGTTTTATACTTTTTCGGACTTAAGGGATTAGAAGACGAAAAAGGAATTTTGGAGTTAACTTTCCGTACCTTTTCAGACTCTCTAAAAATGAAAAGGACCGAGTTTTCCTTGTCGTTAGACTCGTTAAAATGATTAAATAGTGACAAACTTATCTTTAGACGAGAACGAGTTTCCCTATCGCTAGGCTCGTTAAAACATAGCGATGGGCTTGCCCGAAGGGCAGGTTATAGAACAAGCATATGTTATCCTCCTCAAGCTTGACAAAAATAAAGAGGTACTGGTCAGCAATGACTGGGGAAAAATTGGGAGAACCTCACAGCATTAATGGTAGCAAGTCACTCTTGAACATGACACTTTGTCCTCCGTATCACATCGGGTTGGGTTGTTTCATTCACCGGTCTCATAACCATGGTCCTCGCCACACCATCCACAATTGGGGTAATGCTACCAATCCATCACATCAGTGTCATTATATGTTCAAGAGATGTGGTTCTGCAAAGAGTCAACCATGTCCCATCCACTGCCATACATTATCCTTCATCCACTTCATGACTGCCACCCTGAATCATACATCACAGTTTGTTTTCACCTCATCACAATCATTAGCTCCGTTCCGTGTCACTGATGTGGGATTCATTAAGGCCCTCCTTTGACGGATCGCTCCTTGTCGACATCAGCTCATTATCCAAGGAGTTGATCTAGGGACACCCCCTTCAGTACTTTGAAGCTTGCATGCCTCAATGGCAAGTTTCTCACTTCCGGCGACAGGTATACATCAATGACCTTCGACCAGAAGATTTTGCATGGTGGTCGACGCCAAGTCCTTTATTCCCGCCATGTGAATTGTACTGCCGTACCTTGAGGGTCATCATCCTTATCGGTGATTCCTCTCGCGCTTGTTAACGGTTTACATCATTGACCGGTAATCAAGCGATGTCTTCCCATGTTCGACTTCAAAAAATTCTCACATGGACCGACTTGTACATCGAGTGAAGATCGGAAGAGATTGAAGACCCCGGATCTAGTTTCATCCATCCGGGCTGCGATATATATTCAGGACATAAAGACATTTGATATGTACATCTTTACAGCAGATGATCATCCTTCTCAAAGGATGATAATTTCAGCAGAGAATTATCAGTCTACAATCAGACGATCGTCTGTTCTATGTACCAAAATGTATTTATAAAGCTGAGCATGGGAATGCCCGCCTCAGCTAGATCATGAAAATGTATGAAAAATAATGTATTGTATTGTATCTTATTACAGGACACTTCTCAGCAGATTGAATGAACTTCGGATCCTCTCAATAAAGCATTTCACCCGATAAACGACCTCATACTTTAGGGGGCATCTGTTATAGACAATTTTGTGCCTTACAGCAACAAGCATGAATTGTCAATAATCCAAGGGATCCAAAGTTCCCTAAACATGATGTTCCTACCCCTAGAGGAACAAGGTCAGCAAACCAATAGCTCTCAGATCAGTTCTCCACCTGTCCTCCCTCTTCAGAGTCATGTGTTTTCCGCACGAAGGAAGAATGGTCAAGCTCGTAGACCAACTTTCATTTCCAGGATCACGCATCGCAAATAGTCAAATACCATCCCTTAACGGTTTATTCACTCAAGGAATGCCACCACCCCTGGTTCTACTTCCCGATGAATGCGAGTAATTCGGAAAGAAAGAACTAGGACCCAGGGGGCATGCACCCTGGCCTGCCTTGGGCAGAGAAAACCTTGGGTATAAAGTTAATTTCCGCAGAAGAATGGACTAGTCCGTACCCCGTCCGAAAAAGGAAGAGAGGGTTGTTCTAGGATAAAATTCTTTTGTCAAAGTTATGTGAAGCGGAAGGATCGCTCCCTTTGTCTAAAAAAGTAGGCTCTCCTAAGGAGGAGATCCACTTGTGGCAGCAAGTAGCCACCATCTTTGAATGTCAAGCCTCACCCATTAAAACAATATGTTTTGAAAGAGAGTAGGGGCAGTCTCCAAAGAAAGAGATGAAATTGCTGAAACAAGTAGTCACCATCCTTAGCAACCTAATGATAGACATCGCCGAAAAGAGAGTTTAGTTGGCGGCAGCGAACGAAACCATTTTTCGGATAATAAGTAAGAGGACAGAATCTCGAAATTATACTTTATACCTGGGGGCATGCAAACCTTTTGGAGTGCAAGCACGGGACGACTATTTATTTTTTTAAATTTTTAGGTCCTCCCTTTAAACCTGTAGGTCTAACCCATTAAACTCGTAGGATTAGCCGTTTCCAGCTTGCATAAAAAAGGAATGAAAGGCAAAAGTTAAAACCTGCCAAATTGGAGTAATTAGTGAGGTATCGCTCCTTAAATAAGATTACCTCACCTAAGGCATTCCTTGTATTAAGACTGGTATGAATTGAGCAGTTTTAGCAATGTTCATGCTCGTTAAAAAATAAACGCAAGAATCGAACAGTTTTTGTGTAGAGTTCATGCTCGTTAAAAAATAAACATAAATTGTGAGCAATCTTTCCCTAGCAGTTCAAGCTCACTCAGAAAAAATGAACCGGTAAATAACCATTGAGAAAAGTAACCTTTGAAAGCCATATTAAAACCCTTGGTCGTGTTTATATGCCATCACCTCCATCCGTTCTTTTGGCCAATCGTTCATCTCCATATGTGTGTTTACCCATTTTGAGGAACAGCTGCGAAGAGTGATTTCACTTAGCCATCCTTATGACACTGCCGTGATTGGAAAATTCCAACCTGTACCTGGAATCTGCTGCTATCCCTGTTTATCACTCGTTCCTCAAAAGACGAGTCTTCTTTAAGCTCTTTTCACTGACTCGTAAAATATGAAAAGTTTGCCGAGTTTTGGCCTTCCAGCTTGTTAAAAGGACCGGAAGAGCTATCCCTCCTCTAGATTTTAATCTTTTTGGACCTGAGGGATTATTGCACAAAAAGATCGAGCGCTTGTTTTGTTCGGCTCGTTAAAGAAATCGAAAATTCATCCCTTCTGTATGGTTTTATACTTTTTCGGACTTAAGGGATTAGAAGACGAAAAAGGAATTTTGGAGTTAACTTTCCGTACCTTTTCAGACTCTCTAAAAATGAAAAGGACCGAGTTTTCCTTGTCGTTAGACTCGTTAAAATGATTAAATAGTGACAAACTTGTCTTTAGACGAGAACGAGTTTCCCTATCGCTAGGCTCGTTAAAACATAGCGATGGGCTTGCCCGAAGGGCAGGTTATAGAACAAGCATATGTTATCCTCCTCAAGCTTGACAAAAATAAAGAGGTACTGGTCAGCAATGACTGGGGAAAAATTGGGAGAACCTCACAGCATTAATGGTAGCAAGTCACTCTTGAACATGACACTTTGTCCTCCGTATCACATCGGGTTGGGTTGTTTCATTCACCGGTCTCATAACCATGGTCCTCGCCACACCATCCACAATTGGGGTAATGCTACCAATCCATCACATCAGTGTCGTTATATGTTCAAGAGATGTGGTTCTGCAAAGAGTCAACCGTGTCCCATCCACTGCCATACATTATCCTTCATCCACTTCATGACTGCCACCCTGAATCATACATCACAGTTTGTTTTCACCTCATCACAATCATTAGCTCCGTTCCGTGTCACTGATGTGGGATTCATTAAGGCCCTCCTTTGACGGATCGCTCCTTGTCGACATCAGCTCATTATCCAAGGAGTTGATCTAGGGACACCCCCTTCAGTACTTTGAAGCTTGCATGCCTCAATGGCAAGTTTCTCACTTCCGGCGACAGGTATACATCAATGACCTTCGACCAGAAGATTTTGCATGGTGGTCGACGCCAAGTCCTTTATTCCCGCCATGTGAATTGTACTGCCGTACCTTGAGGGTCATCATCCTTATCGGTGATTCCTCTCGCGCTTGTTAACGGTTTACATCATTGACCGGTAATCAAGCGATGTCTTCCCATGTTCGACTTCAAAAAATTCTCACATGGACCGACTTGTACATCGAGTGAAGATCGGAAGAGATTGAAGACCCCGGATCTAGTTTCATCCATCCGGGCTGCGATATATATTCAGGACATAAAGACATTTGATATGTACATCTTTACAGCAGATGATCATCCTTCTCAAAGGATGATAATTTCAGCAGAGAATTATCAGTCTACAATCAGACGATCGTCTGTTCTATGTACCAAAATGTATTTATAAAGCTGAGCATGGGAATGCCCGCCTCAGCTAGATCATGAAAATGTATGAAAAATAATGTATTGTATTGTATCTTATTACAGGACACTTCTCAGCAGATTGAATGAACTTCGGATCCTCTCAATAAAGCATTTCACCCGATAAACGACCTCATACTTTAGGGGGCATCTGTTATAGACAATTTTGTGCCTTACAGCAACAAGCATGAATTGTCAATAATCCAAGGGATCCAAAGTTCCCTAAACATGATGTTCCTACCCCTAGAGGAACAAGGTCAGCAAACCAATAGCTCTCAGATCAGTTCTCCACCTGAAAACACTAAAAAACAAGCAATCCTGAAATCAAAGCAGGTGCTCCACTAGGTTTCTGCGCTGAAACTCAGTTGCTCCATGGTGTACCTGCGTTGCAAAGCAAGTGGAACAAAGGCCACCTGCGCTGAGCGAGATGGGACAAGTGGCACAATGAGTCATTGCTCTGGAATCTTCCAAAAATGACACTTGGATCAGGGATTTCGCCTTGTGATGAGTCAGGGGCTCTGTTTCTCCAAGTGGAAGCAAGGTTCTCCAAGTGGACTCAAGAACTGAAGATCAACTAAAGATTAACTGAAGAGAGAGAGGACATAAGGCAGCTACACATCAGTTGCAAGCTGACTCATCCTTTCTCAATTCATCTATATATTGAGCTCTCTCCTATGAGCTCTAGAGGCTGGAATTTGGTGCAAAGTAATGATATGCTGTTGGTTTCACTATAGAGCTATTGGGTGATTGTTTGAGAGAGGTGAAGAAGAGAAATTCTTTCTGCTGGGAGGTGTTGCTGGATTGGAGCCTTCAATGGTTGTAATACTCTCAGAACCTTTACTTCTTCATTAATAAAAGCTATTGAGGTTCTTCTATGTGCTCTTGTTTCAATAATATATTGTGATAATTGCATGTTTGGTTTACACTAATCCTTGAACCAGTTATGATTGCATGCTTCTTGTAGTTTCCTTCTTTGTTATTTTGCAGGATCTCATTGTAGCTGGGCCAGCAAAAGAGCAAGGAGCTGGGAGCAAGCAGCCAAAGAGAAGAGTTTGGATTTGACATTAAGCGCAAGGCAATGGTTAGTGCATTTCTCCATTCTCTTTTGCTTTCATAAAGAAGTAAACCTTAAGTAGTTTGTTTTACAGTTGTTGCTAAGGTACTATCACCCTTAGAGTGGGATAGGGTCATCCGAATCGGATACTTTTCCCTACAACAAACTGGCGACTCCGCTGGGGATCGTATCCGTTTGATTGTGTTTGTAGTATTTTGCTATTCATTTCCTGAACAAAAGAGTACCAAATCGAAAAGCTTTTGACTATATCAAAAGCGAAGTAGAGGGCAGCTACTCTAGCTCATTTCTGAGCAAGTTCATGATTTGAAGAGCTGATCTACAAGGATCCCTGTAAGCTATTAGTGATAGTTTTTCACCTTCCTAATCATCCCTTTGAGTGTGCTTGACTGATTGCTTCTGATTTGAGCAAAAACTGTGCATTTTTGAGAAAATTATGACCCGGAAACTGTGAAAACGCAAGTTTCGTTTTCCAAAGCAGGTAGTACACAGGCTACCTTCTTTGCAACGCAGGTCCCGAAGGGGCTACCTGCGCTGAGAGCCAGATTGGCTGTGCAGCACCTGCGTTGGCCCAAATTTGCCTAGTGCATTTGGGGTTTCCTCACTTTCTCTTGCCTGTTTTCACTTAGATTTTGCTGCTAGGTGTCAGTCTTGTACATGTTCTGAAACCAATATTACTTGCCATCATTCTGCCTCTGTTATATAACGAAATTGTACTTGTTCTTTGTATTTCTTACTCATTTACAAATTCCCATAACGAAGAGTAAACTAGTCTTGCTTTTGGCCTCTTAGATCTGAACCTGTGTTAGGCATTTTGCTGGTCTAAAGAGTTAGCTTGTTTGCTGTCCATAGCTGATTAGTCATTTTTACTTTCGTCAGTATGGTTTGATTTCATGCATTTCCAGTGATTAAGCAAGTAAATCTTAAGGTGTCTTTTGATTTTGGACAAGCTTGTTTACTTTCGCTTTAAATCGAAATCAAAGTTATATAACGACTTTCTTTTTGTAACCCATCCACATTAAGAAAGGGAAAAGAAAATACATGCATTGTGCATTTTGCATTTGACTGTTTGCTTGACGATTTAGAAAAAATTTGCATTTAGTGTGTGCTCTATGATCTGTGAGAAAAGATTTGCCTTTCTCTTCCCTAAGTAGTTAAGGTTTTCAAAGTTGAAAGATTGAAAAGTTTGCTTCTCATCTTAGACTGCATTCAGGAATTTGTTATATACATCTCATGGTGATCCTTAAAGGCAAACTGCTAAGCAAGATCAACATTAAAATAAATCCAATTTACATAACAACGCTTTGTAACATAACGCAAACACATAGAGGTCTAGGTAGAGACGTGTTCCGGCGTCGTTAAGCATAGTGACTGTCGATCTCTACGAAGGTGGGTGATTCCTCCTGAGAGTCGGTGGCACTAATACGGACTTGTGCTCCCGCGTACCGTCGAGTATATATTGGGAGACCCCTATAGGCAATTATCCTTTATCCATAGGAAGCCGTGTCGGCCGCCCTACTGATCGCGATGCAGTGAACACAGCATTCACGAAGATCGACCACCCGTACCGTAAAACGTATTCTGTGGTTTCGCGAAAAGTTTGGCACACCCTCTGCCTAGAACTCCAGAGAAGTTTCTTTTGGCCTTTTTCAAATTCTATAACTGAAAAAGTCCATCCGAGCATTTGTCACTTCGGGCTCGTTAAAACATCGAAGGCGACTAGAGTCATCTTTAGCTTTTTCTCGACTCTTAAAACATGAAAAAGCAAGTTTGTGTCTAAAAGCGTCGTTAATAAAATTTATTTTAAACGGAACATAATCACCTGTTATTCCCACGTTGATCTTTCAATTGAAAAGTATGGAGCCCACCAACCAAGGAGGTAACCTTGGCGGAAGTCCAAACCCCTTCTCCTCTTGGGGAGATGTTGGTGCACCTCATATGGCCACACTGTCACTTCCAGGATTGACAATTGGCCTACCTGTATGGCTCTTTTCAACTAATGTAGTTCAGATCGCCACTAATCCTGAGCAGTCGAATCAACAGTCAGACCAGTCTAAAACTACCCACCAGCCTTCCACTTCTTACAATTCTTCCTCTGATCCTTCATCTTCACAAGGTAGAGCCGGCAAAAGTCAGCCTCCCATGGAGAAGAAGGAAAAGAAGAAAAGAGAAAAGAAGCAGAAGGGGCCTATGGCGAAGGCGACTGGGGGCAAGCAAAAGACAGCTGACAAAAACCCACACACTGCACCGACCGGGCCTAAATCGCCATGTGTCATTTGCAAAGGGACCCACTTCCATCGTGATTGTCCTTGTATTCCCCGGATACTAAGGGACTGGTCCCCAAGGTTGCACAATCCGGTAGCATCAACCTCTGGTAGTCATGTTGATTGCAGTCCGTCAACTAGCGAGAGTGAAGGACGAAGAGGGAGACCAAGATCACCCTGTATGTTGTGTGAAGGCAATCATGCCATCCACCGATGTCCATTCTTAGATGAGGCAAAGAGAGTTTTGGAAGATCGTCCGGTTTCACCGTTACGACTTCCTCCTGGATACCAAAAACTCGTGCCTAATCCCTCGATAGTTGAAAATCCAGCTGACCCGCTCAAGTGGTCGGCTGAAGTGTCGGTCATTGAGAATGAGCCTACTGAATCCAGACCAGACGAAAATCTAAAGGTCGAAACGACAGTTGACCCGGTTCTTCCTTCAGAGGTTTCATCCTCCAATGACTCCGTCATTGAAGACCCATCTTCAAATGACACCCTCACTAAAGAGGATAAGGATGACACCGTCCATATTCTTTTCATCAACACAGACTCTGATGAGCATCAGGGCAATGCGCCCATTCCTTTATCGCAGGAAGGAACATCGTCAGGGTCGTATCCGGCCGTATATTCGGTCCCACCACCAAGCAACCTAGTCATATCCTTTGATTGGAATCAACTAGGCAGACCCCGGTTACCAGCCAGTATCCCATTCAGAATCGTAGTCCAAATCTACAGAATGGTGATGGCTGGAACTATCATTGATGAAGGGGCATCTGTGAGTATCCGTTCCTCTATTGCTTGGAAAGCACTGGGTTGCCCGACGCTTTTACCTGAGATGAGAAATCTATCAGGTTTTGATAAAGGAACCAGTCACCCGTTAGGGATTCTCCCCAATGTTCCAGTTACATTGAAAGGGAAGACAGTTCATATGAACATCATGGTCGTCCAGGGACCCTTGGTTTATAACTTACTCCTTGGACGAGACTATATATATTGCATGGAGGCGATAGGGTCCATGAGCTTGACCACTCTTCCTTCGTGCGAAAAACACATTACTCTAAAGAGTGAGGAGACGATGGCTCCCATACAATATATATAGTCTCGTCCAAGGAGTAGGTTATAATCCAAGGGTCCTTGAACGACCATCACGTTCATTTGAACGGTCTTCCCTTTCAATGTTATGGGAACATTGGGGAGGATCCCTAAAGGTCGACTGGTTCCTTTATCGAAGCCTGTTAGATTTCTCATTTCAGGCAAAAGCGATGGCGAACCAAGCGCTTTCCAAGAAATAGAGGAAAGGATACTCACATATGCCCCCTCATCAATAATGGTGCCAGCCATGACCATTCTGTATATTTGAACGATAATTCTGAATGGTATGCTTGCTGGTAAACGGGGTCTGCCTAGTTGATTCCAGTCGAAGGAGACAACTAGGTTGCTTGGAGGTGGGACCGAGTAGACGGCCGGGTATGGCTCCGACGAACTTCCTTCCTACGATAAAGGAATGGGTAGGTTGCCCCTGTGTTCGTCGGAGTCTGTGTTGATGAAGAGAATTTGGACGGTGTCATCCTTATTCTCCTCAGTGATTGTATCATTCGAAGATAAAACCTCTGAAGGCAAGACCGGGTCAACTGCCACCTCGACCTTTTGACTTTCATCGGGTATGGATTCGGCTGGTTCATCTTCAATGACCGGCGCTTCAGCTGACCACTTGAGCGGGCTAGCTGGATTTTCAACTAACGAAGGACTCGGCAAGAGTTTTTTATATCCAGGAGGAAGTCGTAACGGTGAAACTGGATGATCATCCAAAACTCTTTTAGCTTCGTCTAAGAAGGGACAACGGTGGATGGCGTGATTGCCTTCGCACAATTTACAAGGAGATCTAGCTCTCCCTTTTTGTCCTGGGACTTCACTTTCGCTAGTTGATGGTGTGCTTTCAACATGGCTATCAGAGGTTGACGCCACTGGATTGTGCAAACGGGGAGACCAGTCCCTTAGTATCCGAGGGATGCAGGGACAATCTCTGTGAAAGTGGTCTCCCTTGCAAATGACACATGGCGATTTAGGCGTGGTCAGTGCTGTGTGTGGATTTTCGTTAGATGACACTCGTTTGCCCCTAGTCGCTTTTGGCTCCTTCTTATTCTTCTCTTTCTTCTTCTTTTCCTTCTTCTCCTTAGGAACTTGGTTTTTAGCTTTACCAGTCCCGTCAAGCGAAGAAGAAGGAAGAGAGGAAGAATTATAGGAAGTAGAAGGTTGGTGGGTAATTTTGGACTGGTCTAAGTACTAATTCGACTGTTCAGGAATAGTGGTGTTCTGAACGACATTGGTTGAGAAGAGCCAGACCGGCAAGCCAATTGTCAGTCCTGGAAGCGACAATGTGGCCATATGGGGCACACCAACATCTCCCCAAGAGGAGAAGGGACTAGGATTTCCACCAAGGGGAATTCCTTGGTTGGTAGGCTCCATTTTCTCAACCTAAAGATCAACGCAGGAAAAAGGGTATGAATATTCCGTTTAAAATAAATTTTAACGACGCTTGGACACAACTTGCTTTTTCAGTTTTTAAGAGTCGAGAAAAAGCAAAAGATGGCTCTAGTCTCCTTCGATTTTTAATGAGCCTGAAGTGACAAGTGCTCAGATGGACCTTTTCCATTAAGGAGTCTGAAAAGGAACGAAAGGGACTGCTCTGGAGTTCTAGGTAGAGGGTGTGCCAAACCAATCGCAAAACCGCAGAATACTTTTTAAGGTACGGGTGGTCAATCTTCCCCAATGCTGTGTTCAGTGCATTGCGATCAGTAGGGCGGCCGACACGGCTTCCTATGGATAAAGGTTTTATGCCTATAGGGGTCTCCCAATATATACTCGACGGTACGTGGGAGCACAATCCGTACTGGCACTTATCTTCTCTCAGGAGGAATCACCCAACCATCAGTGAGGCCGATAGTAACCAGGTTTTACGACGCCAGAACACATCTCTAGCCTAGACCTCTATGTTGTGCGTTAAGTTCCAATGCGTTGTTAAGTTCATTCAATTTATTTTAGGTTGATCTTTCTTAGAAGTTTTCCTTTTTGGATCAGCACGAGATGTAGATACAATTCCTAAATGCAGTCTAAAGATGATAAGCAAGCTTTTATCTCTTTTCAACAATGAAAATCCTAGCTACAAGGGGAAAAGAAAGACACAATCTCTTCTCAAAGAGCATAGAGCACACTGTAAATGCACTTTTCCTAAATCAAACCATACAAACTATCAATATGCAAATGCACAAATGCATGTATTTGTTTTCACTTTCTTAATATTGATGCCTAAAAAGAAAGTTGTTGTACAAATTTGAATTCGATTTCAAGTGAAAACACAAACAAGTTTCTTTTTGAAATCAAAAAGACGATTACGACACTTTATGATTTTGAAGTAAACACTTGTTTCGACACTAGAAATTCATAAATTCAAACCAAAAGACAAAAGTAAAAGCGTAATCAACTGTCAACAGCAAACAAATTTACTCCTAAGATCAAAACGACACTTACGACAGGTCTAGATCTAAGGGCGATAGTATGACTAGTTTACTTTTGTAATGGGAAACTGCAAATGATGTAACAAATACACAAAAACAAATACAGTTTCTTTTATACAACTGAGGCAAAATTAAGGCAGAGAAAATGGTTTTTCAGATAGGTACACACACTGATAACAGGCTGCAAAAATTAGAGATAAAACTGAAAAAAATGAGGCAAAGAACCACAACTGCACAGGGCAAAGGCTGATCAGCGCACCTGTTGCACAGAGAAACTGAATTACAGTGCAGGTAGCCCTCTCGGGACCTGCGTTGAAATGCAGAGTCTCTTCACAGAGCATGCGCTGAAGCAGAAATGAGAATTGTCTCTGGGTTCTGGGTCACGGTTTGCAGTTTGATCTAAGGTTTTTGGCCGGATAAAAGCTATCAATAAGGTACAATTAGAAGAATGATTTAAAGGAGGACTAAGAGCTATCACAAAGGGCTGTTAGAGCATTTTTGGATCAGCTGTTCAGATCATAAACAGGCCCAGTGAATGGACTAGAGTAGCGGATCTCTACTTTGCATTTGTAAATGGCAAATGCAGTTCGATTCGCCACTCCTAAGTTTATGAGAAGAACAACAATAGAAACACAAATAAACTAACTAGATACGATCCCTAGCGGAGTCGCCAATTTGTTGTTGGGAAAAGTATCTATTCAGAACGCCCCTATCCCACTCTAAGGTGTCATAGTGACTTAGCAACAAACAAGGAAAACTACTTGAGTATTCTTCTTTACGAAATGTAAATGAGGAGAAAGGATGTAACTAACCTGTGTCTTTCGCTAGTTTGTTGATCCAATCGCTCCTCTCTTCAATAGCTCCCAGCTCCCTGCTCCTTTACCGACACAGCTTCACCAAATTCCTGCAAGATCACAAGAGAGAGAAACTACACGAAGATATAGATATACATTCATAAAAAGCTCAGGATCAGATTAATCTAAACATGCAAATATAACAAAACATCATTGATACACAACATGTAGAAGAAACTCAAATAATTTTATTGATATGATAAGAAAGTCCAAGAGGAGATACAACCAAGTGAGTCCCGATCCAGCATCTACCTCCCAGCAAAGGAATCCCTTCCTCTCCTCCAACAAAGCATAAATCACCCAATGTACTAATCTCAATCTCAAACCAACAGCAATTCTCTGCAAAGTACAAAATTCCAGCCTCTGGATCTCTGGGATGAGGGATCCATATATAGATGTAAGCAGAGAGGATGAGTCAGCTTATGTTTTGACTTGTGGCTTCTCTCTGTCAGTTCTTGCTTCCACTTGGAGACTGAGAGCCTCTTACTCATCACTTGGTCGAATTCAGTGAGGCAAGTGTCATTGGAGAAGATTCTGGAAGCTTCCATGGTCTTTCCACCTCGTTGAATGACTCTGCCACTTGTCATTTCTCGCTCAATGCACCTGGGTAGTGCATTCAAGTGCGTTGCAACACACCTAGCCAATGCATTTGGGTGCTTTGCAACGCAGGCAGCTAGTGGAGCTTCTGAATTGATCCTGATTTGACTAGTTTTGAGCAGTTTCTGGTGGAGAACTTCTGGGAGAAGCTGTCATTGGTTGACCTTGTTCCTTTAGGGGTAGGAACAACACTTTTAGGGACTTTGTATCCCTTGGATTATGGACATTTCATGCTTATAGCTGTAAGGCACAAAAATTTCTATAACACTCACCATTAGGGTCATAGAGTACCCATGCTGCAAAAGAGAGGTTCTGTGTGCTACGACAAGAACCATCATAAAAACCAACGTAATGACCTGATGACATCTACAAACGAAGTGGAACACAGTGTAAGAAGAATAAAACATGTCTGCAAAGAGAACAAACACACAAAAAATAAAAAACACACTCTAATGAATTAACACACTAATGTACAAAAGTTATTACACAAATTTCACACATAATACTTTTTGAGATACAACCCATTACGGGGATGTGACAATACATTTCCCTCATAATCACAACTCATAAGATCTTTTTATAAGATACGCTAGATGATGTAGGGCCCATGCCACATGGGTTTGGACTTTCCTGCCCCCAATTTATCATTAGCTTGATCATAAAGAAGGACCAAGTTGCCTTCTACAAAAGTGTGATGAGAAATAGTTCGGTCAAAATGATCTTTGACTCGTTTCCTTTGAGATTTTATGACCATCGCATCAATGCAACACGTCTCATTGAGCCTCTCAAGATATAGTAGTCATTCCTCCTCAGGATAGGTATTTGAAAGAAGTTCGATAGCTAGCTTAAGTGAAGGAATTTCGCATTCGATTGGAAGAGTTACCTCTAAACCATACACCATCTAGAATGGAGTGAATCCAGTGGTCGTCTTAGCAGAAGTTCTGTAAGTAAAAGAGTTTAGAACAACATTAAATACGAATACTTCCTGTGCTTCCCAATGGTATGCTGAAGCATAGTAATCAAAACCTTATTGACTACTTCAACCTAGCCATTAGCCTCTGGATAATAAGGAGTTGAGATATCTTGTCGAAGGCCCAACTGAGCAGTCAGCTCTGCCACCATGTGTTGACGAAATTGTGATCCATGGTTAGTCACGATAAATTGAGGAACACCAAAACATGCTATGATGTGGTTAAAAATGAACTAAGAAGCTGTAATATTGTCAACATTGTATGTAGGCATCACTTCGGCCCATTTATTAAAATAGTTGACGATGACAATGATATAACCATGGCCCCCAGCCAAGTGAGGATTACATGTCATGAAATCAATGCCCCATTTGGAAAAGGGGCCAACAGTAATGACTAGGTGTAGGGGTGTGGGTGGGCTGTGCTTCTTGCAGCTGAAAATTTGGCATTTGTGGCATTTTTGGATAGTTAGAATGCAATCTTTGAAGATAGAAAGCCATAAATAACCGGTGCGGAGGATTTTCTTAGCAGTGGCATATCTAGAAATATGACCACCACAGGCACTAGAGTGGAAATCATTTAAGACCCACTCAGCCTCTTCAAGGGTGAGACATCTGCAAAGAACAGAGTCCACACTGACCCGATACAGTGTATCACCAAGGATCTGATAGGGTTGGGACTGATGCTGAATGCGACATCGGTCGGATCAAGACAACTTAGATCGAAAAGTCTAGGTTTGGAGATAAACAACAATGTCTCCATACCATGGGTAAAGAGTGTTGGTCAGAAACAAAGTTTCAATGAGTATCTTCTAAGTAAAATCAGTTGGAGTGCTTGCAAACAGAAGAGCACAGATTAACTCAACAAAGACGAGCCATTTCTTTGATTTAGCATCAATGAATTCCAAATCAAACTCCTTCAGGATGACAATCCATTTGGAGTATTTCCCCCCAATAACTGGTGAGTCATTATATATGTCATGGGGTTACAATCAAAAATCACGGTGGTTTTCCATAAAAGGATATAGTGTCGAAATCTTTGGATGGCTTGAACTGCCACCAAGGCAAGCTTCTTGACATGAGCATATCGAGAATTAGTATCAAGAATATTTTGAATCAAATAATAAACCACGTGCTCATTGTTGTTATCGTCATCTTGAACTAACACCGTATCAATAGTGGTATCAGTTTTAGCCAAATACAGGAAGTAATCATGACGGTAATTGGGGTGGTGAAATAAAGGAGAACTAATCATCGTGTTCTTTAAAGCATCAAAATATTCATAGGCAACTTCATCCCAAATAAAAGGGATCCCCTTCTTAAGTAAGCGAGTAAAACCTTTGGCAAGTTTGGCCTAGTTAGGGACAAATTGACAAAGAAAATTAGCTTTTCCCTATAGGCTCTGCAATTATAGTAATGATGTAGGGGAGTAGAGATTCACTATGGCCTCAACTTTCAAAGGATCAATCCAGATACCTTCACGAGACACCACAAAACCTAAGCGTCTACCAAACCCGATGCAAAACACACACTTGTGTGGATTGAGATGGATATTGTAATGCTGACATCGTAAAAATATGGCTCTTAAGTGATCTAGATGGTCACAGCATTTAGCCGAATGAGCTAGTAATTCATCAAGGTATGGCTAAACAATGTGTCGAATGTCATGAAATGCATAAGACATTTCTCGTTGGAAGGTAGTGCCAACATTATTCAAACTGAAAGGAAGTTTTTTGTAAGAGAAATGATTTGAATTGGATCCATAGAAGACTGTCAAAGAACCATGAATGTATCAGGTCGAACAAATCTCTAAACAATTTCAGAATAGTGATCAAAAACACCCTGAACCAGTGGTAATCGCATCTAATGTGGAACGACGAGGACCTCAGTCAAAGCGCACTGGCCGAGGCCCATGGAGACTGCACAGGAGGCCGAAGTAGCCCCCAGGAGACCTGGAATGGGAAAAAGAGGTGATTGGCGATTAGGGCCAAAATGGGAAAGCTGAGCACTCGGTCGCATGGGGGAACTAGAGGACTGTGGGTGGCAAAAGGGAAAAAGCATTAATCGTACAAGGCGGGACCCGTGCTCTGGAGACTGGTGGTTTTAATCAGGGTGCCCTTAAATGGTAAGAGGTTTTGGATGAAAGCAAAGTGATTCCATACAACGATCGATGCGTGGCAGGTGGAGGTGAGAGAAAACCATCGTTGATCACACACCATCAATCGAGCAAGTCAATCGCGCGAAACATGTGTATGGTATTGGATCTGGAGGGCCCAGATCGGATGACTGAGATCATGCTCGATGGCAGGAAGCAGAATCGACAAGGAATTAAATCGCATTTTAAAGGGATTTGGAATCTGCTTGACCGCCACAGTGGAGGAAGAACGCATCCACGACGTAACTGAAGAAACGAACCGATGAAGCATGTTGGTGCCGTTGAGAGGAAGACACGTGGCAACTCCTTGAGTGCTTATGATGATGCCAAATATGGAACTCCCAACGCAGCTACAGAAGGTGAATCAAGAGAGGTGGAAGAGGAACCAAACATGCATAGGGATCGAATGGATAAAGCCATGAATAGCGACAGTCAAATAAGAGTGGAGTTAGACACAGAGAGATAGAATTCGAGAGACGAAGAAGTGCAGTAGTGAACCCTGAGAGGAAGACTAAACAAAGAGAATAGTAAAGCAGAGTAGAGGAGACAGAGGGCCGAGCTGATCAGGAGCAGCATCAAGCACCAGAGAGCTTGAATATTCAAGCCATCCGCTAGAGGATCTATCCGGGCTTAGCACCACATTGGGATCTTGCCATTGTAGGCTAGAAGGTCACAGAGTTGGTAGGAAGAAGAAGAGTCTGTGTACTCCAGTGGCTTGGGGAATCCAAGACCACCCTGCCAAGCGAATCTACTTCAGGAGAACTCACATTGAGTCCCTGTATTGTAAAATTCTCTACCCAAAGGCACAATAAAAGAAGGCCACCATTGAAGCTAGACCAGAGACATAGCCCTAGAGCATAGGGTGAACTCCTTATTAGAAATTGTTTGTGTATTTGTGTTTTCTTATTGTATTTCTCCGCTGTCTTTCCATTTTATTGTCAGTGTATTGGCAATCTGATCAATCCATTGCTTCAATAACATAGAACACACACCAAAACATGAGTCTGTAATACCTTAGTTTAATAAATCTTTAACTGATTTCATTCATAGGGTGAATATCAGATCAAGTGGTATCAGAGCTCTAGGATGTAAGGTTAGATAGGCTTGTGTTGGTTAGCTGTGAATGCTCACAAGATCAAAGCTCAAATTAGGAGAAGGAGAGCTGGTGGAAACTAATCTTGAAATTGGGAGAGTCTATTCTCGAAAGACAATGTCAGAAGAAGGTTCAGTAGGGCCAAACCCTCAATTCATAGAGAGTTTCCTAGCTATAAAGTCTATGGTTGAAGAAATGTACTGAGACTTTAGAAAGCAAAAGGTGGAAGATGCATCAAGCTCTAAACAAGATAAAGAAGAAAATGAGTCTCACTTCCACGACAAATCCAAAGGAAAGGGGAAAGAGGAAAGCTTTCTCACACCTCCTAATAGCCCTGTGCATAATAATAAAGCATCTTTGATTAAGTTAGATGTTAAATTTTATTTTCCTATATATGATGGAGAGCTGAATGCTAAAAAGTTGGACAATTATATTAGACAGCTTGATGTGTATTGCAGGGTATAGAATATAAACTCAGACAAGAGTAAGATTCAGCTGTCAAGCTTACGCCTAGGAGGCACTGCCTTGGTTTGGTGGGAAGGCAAAACCCAAGCTGATATGAAAAGTCATGGTAAGACCATTTCTGTCTAGAGTGACTTTGTTTCTGCAATAAAAAAGCAGTTCTATCCATTGGCCTACATGCAACAAGCCATGATGAGCTAGAAAACTCTTCGGCAACTGAAAGGGAAAAGTGTGCGAGGATATACTCAAGAGTTTAAAAAGAGAGCATTGATATTGGGTATCTCATTAGACTCACCAGAGACTCTTTTGAAGTACATTGGTGGTATACATAGCTACATGAGGCATACCATCCTCATGTTTAATCCCACTAGGATAGATGAGGTATCTGTACAAGCTACTCATCTAGAAGCTAGAGGAAAGAATGGAAATTCAGAAGTTTGGGGACCATCCCAACCTACTGTAAGCAAGAGAAAGGAGAAAAGAAAACAGAAGTGGAAGGCAAGGAAGGCTAACACTCCACAGAAAGCTAAAGCTTCATGCACTCACTATAAAAAGGAGGGGCATGATGATGAGCATTGTTGGATTCTGCATCCAAAGCTGAGACCTAAGAAGTCTGACGGAAAGAAGAAGAAGGCAGCTATAGCTATTCAGAAAGATTGGGGTCAGACTCAGGAGATGAAAAAACCATAACAGCCACAAATATAAAAGGTTGTCTGCTTAGAGAATGTTGAAATCAAGAATTAGGCGTAGGAGTTGCTCAAGAAGGGCTTCATTAGGCCTAGCACATCACCATGTGGGTCACCAATCATTTTGGTGAGAAAGAAACATGGCTCTTGGAGAATCTGCATAGATTATCGAGCACTAAATAAGATAACAATCAAGAATCATTATCCCCTTCCTCACATAGATAATCTTTTAGATCAGTTAAAGGAAGCTGTTTATTTCACCAAGTTGGATTTGCATAGTGGATACCATCAGGTCAGAGTTGTAGAGCAAGATGCATGGAAGACTGCTTTCAAAACAAAGCAAGGATTGTATGAATGGCTAGTTATGCCTTTTGGCTTGACCAATGCTCCTGCTACTTTCATGAGATTAATGAATGATGTACTCAGACCTTTTCTTGATGATTTTGTTATTGTGTATTTGGATGACATTATGATTTTTAGTAAAACGTGCGAAGAACATTTAAATCATGTTAAGCAGACATTGGATGTTTTGAAAAGAGAAAAACTTTATGTTAAACTATCAAAATGTGAATTTGGCAAAACATCGCTAAACTACTTGGGTCATATAGTAGGGGGAGGTGAATTTAAAATAGATCCCTCTAAAGTGGCAGTAATTGAGAACTGGACTAAACCCAAGTCTGCTACAGAAGTGAGAAGCTTCTTAGGAGCAACACAATATTGGAGGAAGTTCATTTCTAACTTCTCCTCAATTGCAGCTCCCTTACATGCTTTAACAGGATTGAATAAGGTGTTTCAATGGGGAGGCAAACATTAGAAAGCCTTCAACACCTTGAAAGAGAAAATTATTACAACACCTGTACTAGCACTGCCTGATTTACAAAGACCATTTGAGATCCAAACTGATGCCAGTGACTATGCCATGGAAGCAGTGTTGACACAGCATGGTAAACCCATATGTTATCATTCTGAGACTTTTAATCCTACAGTAGTTAACTATCCTACATATGATAAAGAATTGTATGCATTAGTTCAAAGTGTAAAAAAGTGGAAACATACTTAATGGGAAAAGAAACAGTAATACATACTGATCATCAGCCACTTCAATATCTACACTGCCAAACTAAGTTGCAGCAATCAAGACATTACATATGGATGGGTTTTCTACAACAGTTTCATTTAGTCATCAGATATAAAAAGGGCATACATAACAAGGTTGTAGACATGTTATTTAGACCCATTATAAATGCATCTACCATACTTAAGCATAATTTTGTGCTACATGAAAGCTACATTGAACAATATTCTCAGGATATGGACTTCAAAGATGTATATGCAACTTTGATTCAAGGAAAAAGAGTAGAAGAATTGGATTATCATATAAAGGATAGACTCTTATACCATTGTGGGAAACTTTGCATTCCACAAACCGAAAGAGTAAAGATAATTAGGGAAGCACAAACTTCTCTGATATCAGGTCACTTTGGAGTAAGTAAAACAGTTGCACATCTCCAAAGATTCTGCTTTTGGCCAACAATGAATGAGACAGCTTATAGGTATGTAGGAGGGTGTGCCATGTGTGCTAAAAGCAAGCCCAGAAATAGAAAACTAGGCTTGTACACTCCATTTCTAGTTCCTTCTCACCCTTGGGAAATTGTTTCCATGGATTTTGTTGGAGGACTACCTAAATCTAGGAAAGGTCATGATTATCTATATGTTGTTGTGGATAGGTTTAGCAAAATGTGTATTTTGATACCTTGTAGTAAACATATCACAGCTGAACAGACTGCAAAATTGTTCTTTGAACATGTATGGGTTCATTTTGGATTACCCACTTCCATTATATCTGATTGAGACACCTAATTTGTGGGGAAGTTTTGGTCTAGTATGTGGGAACTGATGGACGCCAAACTGAAGAAAAGCACAACTTTTCATCCACAAATAGATGGCTAGACAGAAGTAGTAAACAAGACCGTGATCTAGTTACTGAAAGGATATTGCAGTAAACATCCTAATCTTTGGGATGAACACTTGTGTTATGCGCAGCATGCTTACAACAGAGCCAAACACTCTTCTATACAAAGATCTCCTTTTGAGACCTGTTTTGGTTTCATACCAAGGTCTCCTTTGGATTTTGTCTTTGGTAAAGACACCATGGTTGAAGGACACAGTGATGTGGACAAAGCAACTAGGTTCATCGAACAGATCCAGGAGATCCACCAGGCAGTACAAGAACAGTTGGAAAGGAGCCAGGCCAAGTACAAGGCTAGGCATGATAAGCATCAGATGGAGCATATTTTTCAAGTTGGAGACCAAGTCTAGCTATATATCAGCAAGGACAGGATGCAAGCTGAAGGTAAAAAGCTAAAGCCTATCAGGTATGGACCTTTTAGGATACTTGAAAAGATTGGTGAAAATGATTTCTGCCTTGATTTACCAACTTACATGCACATCTACTTAGTCGTAAATGGATATTGCTTGAGATTGTTTGAACCTTCAATGATTGAGGACCGTGAAGAGCAAAGTAAATTGCCTTCTATTGATGACCTACTACCTGAGTATCTTAATGAGTTGTAGGAAGACACAGTGTTGGACAAGAAGGTGAGGATGACTTGTAGGGGAGACATTGAGTACCTCAGGATTGGGCTCAAAGGTTCAAAGCCAAGCAACACAAAGTGGATTGAGATTAGACAAGTGAAGAAACAATATCCTCACTTAGTCAATGCTTAAAAACCATCTTTTGGTGGTCCAAAAGCTTTTTCAGTGGGAAGGCCGTGATCCGAATTGGATCCATAGAAGACTGTCAAAGAACCATGACTATATCAGGTCGAACAAATCTCTAAAGAATTTCAGAACAATGATAAAAAACACCCTGAAATAGTGGCAATGGGATCCAACGTGGAATGACGAGGACCTCGGTCAAAGCACGCCGACCGAGGCCCATGGACACTGTGCGGGAGGCCGAAGTAGCCCTTGGGAGCCCCAGAATGGGAAAAAGAGGTGATTTTTGATATGTAATTATCACATCGTTGGGCGATTAGGGCAAAAATAGGAAAGCTGAGCACTCAGTCATGTAGGGGAACTGAAGGACCATGGGCGGAAAAGGGAAAAAGCACTAATCGTACAAGGCGGGACCCACCCTCTGGAAACCGGTGGTTTTGATCGAGGTGCCCTTAAATGGTAAGAGCTTTTGGATGAAATCGAAGCGATTCCATACAACGATTGACGTGTGGCAGGTGGAGGCGAGAGAAAACCACCATTGATCGTGCACTATCGGTCGAGAAAGTCAACTGCGTGAAACGTGCATATGGCATTGGATTTGGAGGGCCTAGATCAGATGGCTGAGATCATGCCCGATGGGAGGAAGTGGAATTGACAAGGAATTAAGCCATGTTTTAAAGGGATTTCGAATCCGTTTGACTGCCACAGTGGAGGAAGACCGCATCCATGACGTAACTGAAGAAACAAACCGATGAAGCATGTTGGCGCCATTGAGAGGAAGACAAGTGGCAACTCCTTGAGCGTTGATGATGAGACCAAATAGGGAACTCCCAGCACAGCTGCAGAAGGTGAATCGATAGAGGTGGAAGAGGAACTGAAAAAGCATAGGGATCGAATGGCTAAAGCCATGAATAGAGGTAGTCGAATAAGAGTGGAGTTAGACACAGAGAGACAAAAGTCGAGAGACGAAGAAGTGGAGTAGTGAACCCTGAGAGGAAGGCTGAACACAGAGAACAATAAAGAATATCAGAGGAGACAGAGGGCCGAGCTGATCAGCAGTACCATCAAGCACTAGAGAGCTTGAAGATTCTAGCCATCCCCTAGAGGATCTGCCTAGGTTGAGCACCACATTGGGCTCTTGCCATTGTAGACCAGAAGGTCACAAAGTTAGTAGGAAGAAGAAAAGTCTGTGTACTCTAGTGGCTTAGGGAATCCAAGACCACCCTGCCAAGCAAATCTACTTCAAGAGAACTCACATTGAGTCCATGTATTGTAAAAGTCTCTGTCCAAAGGCATAATAAAACAAGGCCACCACTAAAGCTGGACCGGAAACATAGCCCTAGAGAATAGGGTGAACTCCTTATTAAAAAAAAATTGTGTCTTTGTGTTTGCTTACTATATTTCTCTATTGTCTTTCCATTTTATTGTTCGTGTATTGGAAATCTGATCGATCCGTTGCTTCAATAACACAGAACACACACTAGAACATGAGTTTGTAATACCTTAGTTTAATAAATCTTTAACTGATGTCATTCATAGGGTGAATATCAGATCAAGGAAGTACCCCAGGGACAGATAAAGGCCATTTTATGCTGATCAATGATTGAAATGTTAATTTGGTTATAGCCAGAAAAATGATCCATGAATGAAAAAATCTCACTCCCAGCACATTCATCAACGATTTCGTAGATAAAGGGAGTAGGACAATTGTCCTTAGGACACACACAATTGATATCGCGGTAATCAACACAAACACGTATCATGCCCTTCGTTTTGGCAACATGGATGATATTTGGATACCCAATCTGTCAATGGAATAGTATAAATGAAACTCACTTTCAAAAGCTTCTCTACTTCTGCTTTGATAGCAATAGCCTTTCAAGGGTGCAGAGGGTAAAGCCATTGCCAAACAAGCTTAGCAACAGGATAAGTCAGGATCTCATGCACCACTATGGTTGGATCGATACCAGGCATTTCCTCATATGACCAAGTGAAAATGTCTCAAAAGTATTTAAAAAGTTGAGTATAAATCCTGATCTCATCCGGAGAACAGGAAACCCCAATGTGAACATTCTCGACAATTCTCGTTTTAACAAAAATGTCAAGAGGAATTATAGCAGTGATTTTTCCCATATTACTCTCCAACAAGACTTCATGCACTAGGACAAGTGTCTAAAGTTGAGGTGTACGAGAATGAGAAACAAACGCTTCAAGACAGGAAGGCATATCATCGAGGCTAGGAGGAAAAGAAGAAAGATGATGCTGGAATTTCATCCAGAGACATGAACTCAACGATACTCTTGTTGATGGGGAATGTCTTGTTGAAAGGATCTAGAGAATCCCAAGAACCAAGCCAAGGAGATGGCATGTAAGTGTCCAGGTTCATACTGAAGATCAGGGAAAATTTTAAGGATGGAAGTTTATCTTAAAGTATAGAAACCTTAGTGAATCAAACTAGTCCCTAATATGAAAATCATAAAAAGTTTAACGATATTTTTGTAGAAATATTTATATTTATAATGAATATATATTAGTTGATATAATATTTTTGGCGATTTTTGAGGCAAAATAATGGTATACAATAAAATTTGGGCGAATCATTTTAGAAAAAAATGTAAATTGGGGAATAGTTTTTTTTGGAAAAAGCATGGAAAATTAGCCCATCTATGAAGATTAGCCCCTAAAATTTTCCCTGCTGAAGATAGTATGACTTTTTGGAGCGGCCATCGAAGCTAAGACAATTTCTTGATAATTTATCTCTAATGGACTTAAAGTAACCAAATGAATCAATCTGATCTGCGGTAGGGATAATCCAAGGATCCGTAGAGTCCGATATCATATTGACTGAATGAACATTCGGAGGTGGGAGAGTAAAAGCACACATTAAGGCAGAGTCTTTGAAGAGACCTACCCCCACACTGTCATAAGGAATCTTAGTATTTCCCATGTAAGGAACATTGTCATTTGAGGAACCAGAAGAAAATAAGGATAAGTGATCAACCGTGACAATTTTTCCTTCACGAGGAAAATGAAGTACACGGAACAAAGAAGAAACCACACAAAACATGGCATGGGTCCAACTTCACTCGAGAAGAAGGTTGTAGTTGAGATTCGAATCTACAACATCTACTTCTAATTCAACAGTCTTTCCTTCCAATGTAATCGACAAACTCCTGAGAATATCGTATGGACGTGAACCTCTACTGTAAAAGGCTTCCAAGGTGTTCAGAGATTGGTTAAGAGAAGGAGAGCCAATGGCTTTCCAACATGAAACTAACATAATGCAAGTAGAGGCACCTTCATCAATAATTGTTCGGAGAATTATACTTCCTTTGATAAGGACTTGTATCAAAAAATTTAATGAGGAAGACGAGGCACATGAATTTCTATTTCAAAAGTAATCAAACTCGAATCAGAAGGATTGATAACACCTGTAGCAGACAACAGTGACTTATGTTGCATTGGATAGGATTGAAGAACATCCAAGGCAGACATCGTTGAAGGTGCTTGAACTAAATCCTTAACAATATTGAAATTTTTTGCAGCTCTAATATTCATATTAAAATATGACTTCTGAAGAACACCTTTGGGAGGTGGTTACATGACGAACCCACTGTTAGGGCGCTTGATATGGAGAAGACCAGAACTGGATGGAGTAGAAGTAGAAGGAGCATTAGTAGCTTCTTTATCCATCGTCTGCTTAGGCGTGGTCTGATAGTCCTTATTTTGAGTGGTGATTGAGATAGGTGATGAGCCTTGCATCATGAACACTTGGTAACCTGAGGAAGCAGAGGACTAAGGTTGGTCTACCAACTGCATTTACTATGAGGAAAAGGGTTCTCTTAAGATAGCCAGAGTTCCTTTCAATAATCAACTAACTTCATATCATTGGGGACAATCCTTAGTGTAATGATCCTCCTCACAGATGAGGCAAGGATATTTCGGCTTTCTTCTAGAAGCATCATCAGTAGAAGATTTAGGAGGGTCTTGTTTGGGGGCATCGTATTTGGCCTTACCTTTGTCCTTCTTTTTACCTTTAGAGGCCTTATCTACTGTGGTAGACTGGAAAACATGTACTTTAGAGGCTTTACCAAGACTGGATGAATTTTGGAAGGGATTATTAGAACCAATGTTCGAGATATATTTCTTCTTCGAAGAAGCTTTCATAGAAGTCTAAGACAGGGAACCAATCACACCGTCAACATGTAGTGTATCCAAAGACTTTGATGTTGTCAGATCCGATGATGGTCTCAGAGCATTAGGTAACATCTCATACAATGTGCCAAATTGTGAATAGACCAAGTCTAAATACTGGGCATGGGTGATAGCTTGCTCTTCAGTAACACATCCACCCACAACTATGTCCTTAGAAATTTTGCTGAAGAATGATTTTGTGAACCATTCTGTCAAAAATTCGTTAGCAATTTCAAACTTGATGAGACAACGTTGACATCTCCATTCATGGATATGATCGAAAATGTGGGTCGCAGTGTCTTGCTTAAGGGACGTAAGAAAATGAGTGTTAGTTTCATATCAAACTGGCAATTGGAAATGAGTGAGGAAAGCCATAGCGAGAGAGTTAAATTCACCTTAGGTACCTCAAGGAAATTTGATGTACCATTTAGCAGTAGCACCTATGAGAGTTCCTTGAAAGAGTCGAAGATTAATAGAATCATTGACATACGAATTGGAGGAGCACCAAAGGTGATATGTCATCATGTGAGCTTGTGGATCCTCCTTCACGTTTCCCTCGAATTTGGGGCAATCACTCGGAATTTTTGTTGGAACTAGTGGTGAGTAAGGTTAATGAAGTATGGGATCATTCATAAGCCTCGAGACATCAGGTAGTTCCAACATAGCCAAGAAATGAAATTGAGAGTTAAATGGCATATAAGGCCTTTGAGGAGACCCAAACTGCAGAGTCCATTATTGCTCGTAAGGAATTTGCCCCGACAGTGGAGGATTTTGTCTACATGGAACCTGATTTTGTCCCCACTGAGAGTTACCTTGCCTGTAAGGTGGATTAAGTCCAAGGTAGGCTTGATATTTCATTGTCATAGGCCGCTGATAAGCATTGTATGCAGCATACAGGTTATAAGGTTGTTGAACTTGTTGACCCTGGATGTACAGAGATTGGCCCTGTTGATGCAGGGGTTGACCTTGGCCTTCCAAAGGTTGGCCTTGTTGATACGCATATAAATGTTATTTCTCCAAGGCTGAATTTGTTGTTGCAAAGGTTTATTTTGTTTCTCCAAAGGTTGGCCTTGCGAGGACAAAGGTTGGGAGGACTTCTAAACAAACTAAGTTTGAGAATGCAAATGTTGTTGCGACTGCGGAAAAGGCTGCCCTTGCCGCTGTAGCAATTTCCCTTACTATTGTAATGCTTGCCCTTGCTACTGCAAGGATTTCCCTTGATGCTGTGAAGGTTTCCCTTGTTGCTGCAAAGGTTTTCCTTGTTGCTACAAGGGTAGCTGAAAAGTTCTTGGGCTTATACCTTGAGGGTATTAATAGTTCCCGAATTGGATCTAGCCATATCCACCTAGAATAGTGGATTGATAAGTCTCAAAATAAGGTCCAGGTTGAGGAATGTAAAGTTTATTAACCAAGGCTTATGAACCATATGGGACATAATCTGATTGGACTGGGACCTAAGCCATGTAAGGCTACTGATATGGGATGCTACCCAACCTGGATGGACCAATGGGGTTAGGAATAACACCATAATAAGGTTGATTGACTCCAACCATGTGAATTTCTAATCCACTCACATTGGTTTTGTCTAACATAAGAGGAGTATTTGGATCTTGCCCCCCAAGTGGTGGCACATGAGGTCGATTGAACCAGAAGATTTGGTTGAAACGATGAAACCAGTTGTGCCGGAATGGTAGGTTGAACTGGAACTGAAGTGACTGCAGTTTGAGATGTCGTGTTCAAGATGAACAGAGCTGATGTAGGCATAGCATTGGAAGACTAGATGGGCTTCTAATACAATGATGAGGCACTAGGAGTGCCCGAAACTAACTGAGCTACAGTGGTATTTCCATGTGGCAACATGGTTCCACTAGCTTCAAGATAGAAGAGAGACAGGACTCTTCCTATATAAGGAAAGCCTTCTGGAGGAAATCCATATCCATGCTCATCATCCATGTGAGGAGTATGGGTAGCAAAAACTTTCAAATGACCCAAAGAAGAGACTGGTATTTCACCTTTTTGACTCCATAGATGGAAACAATTGGTGACGAGGAACCCAAGATGTACAAAGAGATAACTCTGAAGGAATACCAAGCTGATCATACAGACTGTAAGGACACTGAGGAAATATCACAACAGGATCGAACAATGGATTTGGCGAACAAACAACTACCCCTTGCGGACTTTCAGGAGTTTGCAAACTCTCGAGGGTCTAAATAGGATTATCAGAGGTACCAGGATCAAATTCTTGAGATGACTAGGAATTTGATGGAGGCAAACGAGAAGACAAAGGTTGGATGCTTGGAATAATTCCAAGTTCAAAACCTTGATCCTCAAGTGATTGAGGAAGTTTCAGATGAACTCCTTTGGAAGACCCTTCAATATCAGATAAGGAGGGGGAACTATGAGATGAACTTGATGGTTCAGCCACGACGGCTTCCTCTCAAATGAAAAAAGGAAAAGAGATTCGTTTAGGGCTTTTAACAATTTTGAAATTAACAAGGAATTACTCAATTTTGGTATAAGAAGCAACTGCTTGGTATCAACATGTTTGTCATGGGTAGTTATATTTTAGAAACAAAAACATTTACTTTTCATCTTTTAAGAGTCGAGAAAAGGGTGAAAAGGTGACTCTAGTTGCTTTCAATTGTTTTGCAAGCTTGAAAGGACAAGTTGCTCGATGATCTTTTCAAATTTAAAGAGTTAGGAAAGATCAAAATGACTGCTTAGATGAATCTAGGTAAAAGGAGTACCAAGTAACTATGAACTGCAATATACACCTCATCAAATGAATTTACCAAGGACTTGACGTATGTGTAGGAAATCTCCCCAAATGTTGTGTTCGGTATATCACGTTTACAGGGTGGTAGACTTGGTTTCCTATGGATAAAGTTTCACAACCTATGGGGGTCTCCCTTTATATACACGATGGCATGGGGAGAACAAGTTTGTGCTAGAATTGTCTAATGCCAAAGAAAACAACAACTACTAAGTTTTAAAGACGTCGAAACACGTCTCTAACCTAGAACACTAGATATAAACATTAATGTTTCAAATGATCCTTATATTAATTGATAGATTTTTAAAGTTGATCTTGTAATTATGTTTCAATATAAAGGCGTTAACAATGTTAATTGTTCCTAAAATGAAAACTAGATGATGAAATGAAATCCTTCAATTCAATGAAAGCTATCTTTGTAGGGAAGAAAATCACTCAAATCATGCATCAGACCAAATGCAAAAATGCATCGATGACAGTCTTCAAACGCTAAATGCAAAATATGAAACCTAATATTTCATATGATAAGAAAAAATAATGCCAAAACAAATCTTAAAGAAAAATTTCCCCAAGATATAATGATGATTTTTCCTCTTTTTGAAAATGAAACTAATGTAATCTAGTGTAAAATTAAAAGAGAATGTAAGCAAGCCAAAAAATATGAAAATCTCTTTCACATCAATGATTTGAATGCAACTCAAAATGCTTCGAAAACTTATGAAGATAATTGCACTTTCACCTTTCGAAACACAAAAAATTCAAAGCAAAAATGTCCTTTTGATTCTAAAGAGACAATTGATTTGTAATCTATCATTTGTCAAATGAAGCTTAAGTGACTTTCAAAATATCCACTAATGAAAACAACTTGAGGCATAAGAACCAAAAAGTGATCTGCAAAGTATGTATGAAAACACGAAGACTCTTTAACAAAGGCAATTGATCTGTAACGAGAAGACCAATGAGTGGACGAAAGTTGACCTAGAAGACCTAGTGATCTGAAAATGGAATGTACTTGTTTAAGGGTGCAAGGTATCCATTCTCAATAATTTCAACTGTGAGCTAGACACTCCAAATGACCTCTAAAAATGTATAAACTTCTTATTTCTTATACAGAGATAGACTGTATGGGCATTCACCAGACATGTCACCTCTAAAAAGAGGATGAGTTCCAGAGGCTACCTGGCCCTCTATAGGCTCTACCTAAAGAAATAACAAAGTAAACACTTAGAAGTCTCTGACATACACATACTTGAAGTTTAAGGTCTTGTGGAATAAGACAAATAACTTTCTGTAGCTGAACAGGTTATTATGTGTGTATGCAAGTTATATTTATTTGCTGTTTAATACTTTATATTAGTTTTGTTTAGCATACCATCTTCAGCAAATAAAGACATCAAAATGATAAAGCAGTTCACCCCCTCCTGGGCTACATCTGCTGGACCAAGCCTCTCCAACTAGAGTTGTCCTCTTGTATTAAAATTGCTACAAAGGCTAATACAAGAATATGGGTGTCTCAAAGGATAGATCTGACTGTAAATACAGAATCAGAAGATAGGAATTAGCCAAACATGCTCTTTCCCAAACACTAAACAGTGAAATTTGTACCTTTTACAGTACTTTCCCCAATTGGCCCTGGTGGCCCTTTAAACTTGCATGGAGAATTTCGAGGTGAAGATGACCTCAATTGGTTCTGAAACCTCTTCCATTAGACTCAGAAGGTTGAAAATAGCAGACATAGGCTTTTGAGTCACCAAAAACGGATGAACAGAGCCCCAAAACAGCTCAATCCCTGAAATGGCCCTGGTGGCCCTGAAAGCTTCCCTGAAGCTAAAAAGTGAAACGAATGCCTCAAAAGGAAAAACGAGCTGTAGAAATGGATTCAGAAGGTTGGAAAACTTCAGGAATGACCTTCGTTCCACATTCACTGGTTGCACAATTCCCAATGCAGCTCCCAAACTGATTTGGCCCTAGTGGCTCCTGGAACTTCCACGAAGCTAAAACACCTGAAAATGAACTCAAATGACTGTGAAACCTATGCCATTAGCTTCAGAAGGTCCAAAATACCCAAAATCGAAAAAAAATTCATCCAAAACGGACTTTCCTAGCCAAAGTTATGGCCATTTAATGTTTCTCCAGTCCGTCCCTAGAAAAACTCCAGCTAACTGTAGTGGAGGTCCAGATAAGTCCGCCAATTATGGCGGGTCTGCCAAATTTGGCGGTCCGCCAAGAATCCCGCCAACTTAACTGCAGTTATAATAAATTTGCATGTGACCAGTTGGCGGTTTTACCTCGGATTTCGTGCCCGGCGGTTAGAGGCTTAGCCACGGTTTTCGGCACCTGGTCGTATGGTATGGGAGGGGCTGGCCCCCTTTGGTTTCCGCCCAAACCAAAATCAAACCTTATAAACATTTCGTGCTGCCCACATAACAAGTCCGCATGTCTTGGCGCATTGGTAAGGCGCTGTAGTGGCAGAACATAGGTCGCGGGTTCAAACCCGGCCAACGCCAAAACTTTTAACATGCACCTTAAAAGGTTTGCTGACGTCATCATAGCCACGTGGCGGCCTCTGGAAATGGAATGTACTTGTTTAAGGGTGCAAGGTATCCATTCTCAATAATTTCAACTGTGAGCTAGACAATCCAAATGACCTCTAAAAATGTATAAACTTCTTATTTCTTATACAGAGATAGACTGTAGGGGCATTCACCGGACATGTCACCTCTAAAAAGAGGATGAGTTCCAGAGGCTACCTGGCCCTCTATAGGCTCTGCCTAAAGAAATAACAAAGTAAACACTTAGAAGTCTCCGACATACACATACTTGAAGTTTAAGGTCTTACGGAATAAGACAAATAACTTTCTGTAGCTGAACATGTGATTATGTGTGTATGCAAGTTATATTTATTTATTGTTTAATACTTTATATCAGTTTTTTTTAGCATACCATCTTCAGAAAATAAAGACATCAAAATGATAAAGCAGTTCACCCCCTCCTGGGCTACATCTGCTGGACCAAGCCTCTCCAACTAGACTTGTCCTCTTGTATTAAAATTACTACAAAGGCTAATACAAGAATATGGGTGTCTCAAATGACAGATCTGACTGTAAATACAGAATCAGAAGATAGGAATTAGCCAAGCATGCTCTTTCCCAAACACTAAACAGTGAAATTTGTACGTTTTACAGTACTTGGTACTGAGCTCCTGATCACCTAGAAACCCTAAAAGGCTAATCAAACTTCAAGCACACTCAAACCAGGTTAAAAGACAATTGAAATCACACAATACAAGAGTCAATGAAGAGAACACTGGCAAATCACTCGGAGAAGGTACAAATAACTGAAAATGAGAAGAAAAAACCAAAACTTCTTAATTCTTTACAATCATCGCACCTGTGAGTGGGAAAATAGCAATCATCACTACTGTAATTAGAAAACCCATGATATCATCGCGACTGTCAAGGTCAAACCTGCGATGGTTGAGAAAAAAAAGAAACTCAAAATCTTGAAGAACAGTTCAATTTAACAACCTCCAGTCATCTACCAGAAAGTAACACTGACTACAAACAAGCAATGAAGTGTAAAAAGGAATCGTTGATCAAACTCGTCAAAAGACAAGGTGAAGGACGGGAAGGAAATGGTCATAGGCTCCCTAGTGGAGTTGCAATTTTTTTGATAAGGTTAATCCTCTCTCCAGACAAAGATGATCCCTCAAGCCCAATGATTGGGTCTAGAAATTGATGTGACAATCAACTAGACACCTTCCTAGACTATAATTGAAAAGGAGAACGAGAGAGATAACCTACCTCGCTTTGATGTTATTCTAATTTCCTTTGTTGAGATCCCCTAACTGCTTGTGTCATGGACTTGTTCCTACTTCTTTCAACGCTTATGTTCCTACAAAAGTAATCAAGAGACAACAAAACATACCAAAACCAATAGAAAATCCAATAATAACCTGCTTAGCTTATCAAGGAATGCCAAGCTAATACATACATGAACATATATATTTTGGGAAGATGAACCAACAGTTGTATATTATTTAAAGAATAAAGGGAAGCTTACAACGATAGCCTTGATTTTGAAAGGCTCTCCTTGAGTGGTAATCCAAGTCCAATCCAAGAAACTTTCCAAACACTCCTCCAAGTCTAATGAGTTGCCTCTACGCACAAGCTCAGCATAGGGGTGCAAATGGACATATACCAACCATTTGGGAATGGGAGAGGAGGAATTTATAGGCTGGGAGAGGGAGTTAGGACTCCTCCAAATATAGGATTAGGCCCACATATCAAGGAGGTAGCTCATAGGGATGATACCAAGAGGTTAAATTAGGAGGATTTGACCTCATCTATGTGAAACCACCTCCAGCTCACTACTCTGGAAGCTTCTAGATCATGAAGCTTCTCATCCTCTTTGGGAAAAATTCCTTTTTGGGATCATCACGGGTATGACAGGTAAAATAGTGATTCCATCGCTAGCCTAACATGGTGCAACAAGTGATCATGGTGGTTTTGAGCTTCATAAGGGTGATGCCTCTCATTTTAGGGTTTTAAGAGCTATTTCTTTAGGGAAAGCTCCAAATATTTTTCGAGCAAAGTTAAAAGAGGGATATAAGATGTATACATGGATGATTATATTGTATAATGATCATGTTTTGAGCACTTCAGGGTATGTCACAAGGAAGTGCAGGAGGCATGAAAAAATATTGTCTAAAAAATCTGTTGTTTACACCTGTAGATTACATATTTGTGATATGTTTGAAGAAATGTCTTTCATGGCTAGTAGGGGTCTAGTCAAGCCCTTGTTCAAGTAATTGCATTTGTATCATCATTCCCTTGTTATCTTTCTATTATGAAGGTATCATTTAATTATGGTCTCTGGGCCTGAAAAGGTGGCTTAAATCGCGAGGACACTGACACAAGACTGAGAAAAATAGTCCCTGGACACTGGCATGCTATGTTGCGGGAGCATCCAGAGCCCTCTCGATGCTGACATTCCCATAACATGGGAGATTCTAGGGGTTAATTGGTCTAAAAAACTAGTGGGACCTAAGGGTTGGTTGCTGAAAAGGTTGGAATGGTTCCTGGGAGTCCTATAGATGATGTGGAAGGTCTCTATGTTGTGTTTCTGTCGATTCCACTTCCTTAAGGTCACATAGGAGGTTAAATCCCATCATAGTAGCCTCTTGTCACATGTTTACCCCAGTTGGCCGGTTACTTGGGTAGATGTGGGAGTAGGGTGTTACAATATTTTATATATTATTTGTATAATGTATATAATATTAAAACAATATTATTAAAATTTTGTCATTTCAAATTCTTTTAAAGAATAGATAGTCCCATAATTGTTTTAATAATAAGTTTCATAACAGATTCATGACATTTAGGTCTAGGAGGGAGAATAAAAATCTATAAAAAAAAATCATTTTTGAGGTTCAGAGTCTAGCTCTCTATGACTGACATTTTAAGCAAACAATCTCTTTGAAATTTGAATAATACATTGCATTTTGATTCCAACTTTGGGTAGTTGTAGTCATGTTTATTTTCTCTTTTGTGTTTGCATTTTTTTCATTTAATGTTTCTCCTCTATCAGCGTGGGCATAACAAAGATATTGGCTTCTTTTATTCAGCATATTTACTAATTTTAAATAAGCCTTAATGGGTGCTCCACCATTTTGTAAATTCATCCACATTTTTTCAACCTTTCAATATTATTTCTACAATAGTTGTATTCATATTCTTAATTGCCTACATATGAACTTTGTCATATTTGTTTTTCTCAAATTTCTCTTTTAGTTCAAGACCCTACACCCTTAGAGTTTCTCTGGCCATTATGTTTTTGAAAGCTAGGGTTTTAGAATTAGAAGTTTTGGTTGCAAGCCCTCATCGCTTATCCTTCTGACCACTAATTTTAATAATTCCCATCAATCTTAAGATGTATCAGGCACTAGTTCCCCTATAATTAGGAATTGTCTCCAAGAGTTACAACACACTTCATAGGCTACCTTAGTCGGCCCTCGATTGTGGCAATGTGCACTATTCTCATGGGACATTATTCCAAGCTAAATGTTGGGAAAAATATAGTGATGGGGATCACTTTTGATTAATTAATGGCTATGGAAATTGGAAAAGGCAATGGAAAAGGCTTTGGAAGGCATGAGACATTTATTGGCATTTTATTTATGAAAATAATGGAAAGTAGGAGAAAAGGGAGGTGACAAGTCACATGTTGCATGTGAGGAGGAAAATGAAGGAAAATAATAGAAAATTGAAGAAAATAGAGGGCTCATTAATAAAAAGGCTTATGAGGATCAATTTTCATACTTTTGTCAGCTTTAGCTTGGAGCTCTCTATTCTACTCTCTCTCTCTCATACTCTTGGAAACTTAGAGTTTTCTTGGAGCACCTTTAGAGGAGTGTGGCATAATTGGAGTTTTGGAGCCAGAAGGCAAAGGAAGATCAGGAAGGCATAAGAGCAAGTCAAGCTCAAAAGCCACAATGGGTTTTGCTTGCAGGTACCGTGTTGCATGTACGATTTCCTTTCTAGTTTTGGCATGCATGGCATATGCATGTGGTTTCTTGGTTATGCTTTGGCATTAACATGGAGGAATGTCTAGATTGACATTGGATTTTCTTATCCTTGACATTTGCTGGATAGCCATGGTGTTGTGGGTGTCCTTCCTTTTATTTCTGGTTGGTTCTCATGTTCCTTTGCTTGTGGGTTGATTTACTAGTTCCTGGAAGCCTTGGTTGGAAAAACACTCTTGAAGCAATGTGACAACTTGGGTTGACTTACTAGTCCTGGAAGCTTGGTTGGAAAAATTCTCTGGAAGCCCTGGTTGGACAAACTCTCTGGAATTCCGACAACAATTGTGGGTTGATTTACTAGTCCTGGAAGCCCTGGTTGAAACAAACACTCTAGAGCCCTGGATAGATTGGGTAGAGACCAATATAGTGATGGTTAGTGATGTTTGACTATGAGGTGGAATCATTGGTTGAGGGTTGAGGTGGTTTAGCCTTTGGAAGCCCTGGTATAGTTTTTTTGGATATGTTCCATGAGATCTCACATTCAGGATTGGAATATGGCATGGGGGTGATTGGTTGAAAGAGAGATTTGGTTCAGCCTAGTCTATGGTCAGGTGGTTCATGGAAGTCCCAGACCTCATTTCATTTTGCATATTTTAATAAGAGCTTATTTCCTCTTGTAATTGATGGGTAAATATACTTGTTTATATGTGGTTTATGGTTGTTGTATCCTTGTTTTTTTGTTGGTTATATGCTGGTTATGAGCATCTTTTATGATAGTGATGATGTTTGGCTATCATCATGTTTTCATTTGTAAATGAATGAAAAATGAATATATGACCTAATAGATGATAATGCAACTAATTTGATAAGGAATAAACTCTTCTTCGTGATTCTCAGATAATTATGAGACCCCTATGCTCATATATGTTGATATGACCTGTAGATTTCATATTTGTGAAATGTTTGACGAAATTCATGTAATGGCTAGTAGGGGTCCAATAAAGTCATTAATCAAGTATTTTCATTAGTATTATTGTTTCAATTCTATTTTTCATTTCTAGGAGTTTCATGAAGTTCTCGGCAGTGGCTTGAGTTTTGGCCCTGAAAAATTGGGACATAATCTTAGGTCACTGGCTCATAACTAGCTGAAAATTTCCTCAGTCGCTGGTAGGCCCTTACTATGGGAGAGACTGGGGGTTCCCTCTTGCATGCATTCCCATGTCATGGGAGCGACTGAGGCTCTAGGTTGATAAAATGTCAAGTTAGCTTAGGGTTTGGTCACCTGGAAGGGTTTGTTGGTTCCTAAAGGATTAGTAACATGTGTAAAAATTCAAATTGGTAGTGGTTTTTTAGTTCCACTTCCTTAAATGTACATGGGGAGTTGAATCAGATCATAGTAGCCTCTTGTTACGTGTTTACCCCAATGAACCACTTAACTTGGGTAAATGTGTTAGGCCCCTATACTACTAGTGTAACCCCTTATTGTTATTAGTACAACCCCCTTATTATATTGTTGTATCCATCTAGTCCCCATATTGTTATTATTGTGCCCCATAGAAGCCCACTATTGTTATTATTGTGCTCTTACATTATTATTGTTATGTCGGCTTTGATTATATTATGACCCCTTAGACTCCTATATATAGAAAGGAGGTCTTGTCATTTGTATCATCCAAGAATTGTTCATTTTTGTAATTTAAAGGAGGTTTCCCCCTCAAAGAGGCTTATTTATAAGGTATTTATCTATCTTTTCTCTCTTTTTGTGAGCTGGTTTCATAACATTTGGTATTAGAGCTTTGGATTCTAGGGTTTCGCTGCTCCAAACAGGTCATCGTGGCATTTTCGCAATAACATTTTTTATGTGAAGTTTGAAAAGCTAAGAAAAACGCCCATCTGAGACGAAATCTCACTGAACCTTGGGTCTAAATTTCATATCTTGTATCGCTATATTTTAGGATATATGATCTGAGGAAGTTAAGGTTTTTGCAAGCTCCAAAATTTCATCTAAAATAGGTCATCGTGGAATTTTCGCTATAACATTTTTGCTGCAAAGTTTCAAAACGTAAAACAAAACCCCATGTGAGAAGACATTTTTCTGAACCTTGGGTCTGAATTTTAGCTCTTGTTTCACTTAATTTTTGGAGATACAGTCCAAGACATTTAGGGGTTCTGTAGGCTCCCAAATTACATCCCAAATAGGTGACCTAGGGAAAATAGTCATAACTGTCTCTCTGAGCATCAGATTTAAATTTCATAAGTTACAGAAAGAGGACGAACTGTATTTTCCTGTATATATCTTTCAGATATGAAGGTCAAAACAATGACATGCGGCACTTCATACAAGTTCGCTCTTTTGAAAAGGTATATAATCAGGTCATCTCTGGAGATTGTGCATAACTCTTTCTTGGAGAATCCAATTTCAATCAGATTGGTGGCATTGGAAAGAGGACGCAGAGAGCTACTTCAAGTCGGAATTTCAAAACTTGAAGATCCAAAATTACAGAGCTATAGACGTTTCAAGACCGAGCTCCTAAAATCAAGAAAAGGCAATATGAGGAAGTTTGATGGCAAGGGTCTGGTAAATTGGATACTACAGATGGAGTAATATTTTGATCTACATGAGGTGAAACTATTACAAAAGGTGCGTATTGCATCTTCATATTTAGAACCAGATCAATTTTTACGGTATAAAGGGATTTGTTCTCATAAACCACTTGTTACGTGGTCAATTTTCACGAAGGAAATGATAGCACATTATGAGGATACAAAAAGAAACACCCTCTTTAGCCAATTGATAAATGTCAAACAAAAGTGTTGAATGGCAGAGCACATTGAGGACTTTCAAAAATTAAATATAAGGATAAATTGTATTCTAGAGAAGCAAAGGATTTATGTCTTCATAGGTACTTTAAAGGATAACATTCAACATGAAGTTAGTCTTTGGGAGCTTGTTTCATTGGAGAAGGCATTCAGGTGCACAAGAAAAATTGAAATCGAAATTATGGAAACAAGGAATCCCACCACTCACGACTATAATTATGGAAGTGTTTTTTCTCCTAGCCTTCCACAACCTGCAAGGTTTACACCACAAAAATTGTAAGAAAAAGGAGAAAAAGGACTTTGTTACAATTGTGATAGCAAATGCACTAAAGGTCATAAGTGTGCTGAGAATAAATTATTTTACATAAATTATGAAGAGGAGGAAGAAAAAGATCAAGAAACATCAAAAGAAGAGGATATACACCAAGAACCAACCCCAGAGAAAGAAGAAATGACTCTGACCATATCTTGTAAAGCATTGGCAAGAATTACCACTCCTAAAACTCTTAAGATAGAAGGACATTTCAAGAAGAAAAAGGTTCAAGAAGTGAAAGATCACATCAATAAAGAAGAAATGAATCCAACCATATCTTGTAATGCATTGGCCGGAATTACCACTCCTCAAACTATCAAGATAGAAGGACATATCAAGAAGAAAAAGGTTTAAGCAGTGAGAGATCACATCGAGCATCAACAACAAGTTCTCCAACTTTTAAAGGATAATGCCACTTTGGTGCAAAATTGAATGAAACAACAGGTAGATCAACATCGCAACGAAATTTCTTTTTGATGTAGGTGGTTGGATATTTTTACGGATACATCTAAAGCAAGATATTTATGAGAAGGAAATGTTGGAAATACTACATGCACTTAAGAAATGGCAACCTTACCTAATGGGAAGACACAAGGTAAAAATGGATCATGATAGTCTTAAATAATTTATAAAACAAATATTATCTTTAGAAGAATAGAAAAAATGGGTCATAAATATGTTGGGTTATGACTTTGACATCATATACAGAAAAGGGAAGAAAAATTTTGTTGTAGATGCACTCTCAAGAAAGGATGAGTATGTGGAAGCATTGTTTTGTGCTATTTCTACTATCCAACCAGATTGGATAAATGAAGCAAGGGATGAATGCAAGAAGGGTGAAGAATTGTGGCCACTCATTAAAAAGTTGCAGAATATCCTAATTCAAACAATATTTCCAGAACTTGAAGATGAAGGAAAAATCATATTGGAACTTGGAGTAGTCACAAAAACAAGAACCCAACAGCTACGAAATCAATCAATTTCAGAGTATCTCATCAAGTGGAAGAACTTACCTGCTAACATTTCACATGGGAGGACAAGAATTTTATACAAAAGCATCAAGAAATACTCAAGTGTTGAGGACAACACTATTTGAAGGAGAGGGGCGTGTTAGGCCCCTATACTACTAGTGTAAGCCCTTATTATTATTAGTAAAAGCCCCTTATGATAGTGTTGTATCCATGTAGTCCCCATATTCTTATTATCGTGCCCCATAGAAGCCCATTATTGTTATTATTGTGCCCTTACATAATTATTGTTATGTCGGCTCTGATTATATTATGACCCCTTAGACTCCTATATATAGAAAGGAGGTCTTGTCATTTGTATCATCCAAGAATTGTTCATTTGTGTAATGTAAAGGAGGTTTCCCCCTCAAAGGGGCTTATTTCTAAGGCGTTTATCTACCTTTTCTATCTTTTTGTGAGCTGGTTTCATAGAAAAATGTGGGAGGAGGGTGTTACAGAGTGGTATTAGAGCATGGTTCACCCCTTGGACTGGATGGGTCGTGTGTTATTCATGCATTCATGTTAGTTGCATATATATGTTCTTTATGCTTATGGTATATGTACTTGTTTTGTACGCGTGGTTGTGGTCATGGTTGCAGTGATGTGGCTATGTAAAAGTGGAATTTGTCATTGTTGGATGTGGTCGTCATGAGTGTATGTCGGTTATGCACTGGTTATGCATGTCAGTGTTTATATGTTGCTACACATACACTGACATGGTTGTAGTTGTTGTGCATGAGGTCATGGTATGTGGATGGTATCATCATGCACTGATGACTGGATAATGATTGAAATGATAACTAAATGTGGATATGATTATGTTTATATGTGTATTGTGCTAATATGGTTGGTCTTACAAACGAGATATCATCCCCTGAACTAAATTGAGGTACATTAGTTTGTTTATGATTTGGTTTCACTGACATGATATGGATTGCAGGAACAAAAGAACAATGATGAATATCAAGATGTTAGAATACAGTTCCCAAGAATCTCCCTATGGATCAGATGAGCAACATGGTGTTGGGCATTAGTTTGACTTAGCAAACACATTGAGAAGTTTGATGGCAAAAATAAGAAGTTTTAAAGAAGACAATGACATAATCATTCAGGCACATGAGAAATAAGTAGAAGTTAATGTAGTAATCCTTCAGAGTTTGTCTGAATTGTAGAGACAGGGACCACTTCAGATCAAACATGGGTAGGAGGACAAAACTGTTGGGGCACATGGCAGTAGTTCTCATGGTAGGCACAAGTCGGATGGATATGACATGATCAGAGATGGTAGGTTATTGGATACTTCGAATAGGAGAGGTGATGGAAACATGCACTATTCTAGTTTTGACAGGAATTATGATCGTCATTGTTATCATCCTCATAGGAGGAGTGATAGGGGATATTTCGCCGATGAGTCCAAAAACTGAAAACCACCTACATTTGACAAGGAAATGAAGTCATAGGATGAAAAAGTGTGGTTTCTTGGGATGAATAAGTTATTTAGGTTGCATGATTACTCAGCGAACATGAAGGCTAAAATAGCTATGTTCAACCTTAAAGGTAAAACAAACATTTGGTGGGAAGATGTAAAGAATTCAGAGGCATTCACAAAGAGGAATTTGCTTGGAATGAGTTTGAGAGAATATTTAGGAAGAAGCATCTATAAAAGAGGTACTATGATGACAAAGTAAAAGGATTCTATGTGTTAAAGATGGGATCCATGACCAATGAGGAGTACACTAGTAGATTCTTGGAGTTATTGAGGTATGTTCCTTACCTCAAGGAGGAGAAGGCCAAGATTCATAGGTTCATCAGTGGGTTTCTGGCAGCATTCAAAGGCAAGATTGAGTTTGATGAGCCCAGATCATTGGAGAAGGCCATCTTAAAGCTAAAACATTGTATTGAGCAATCAAAGCACAGATCTGAGAATAAGCCAGATTGAAAAGATAATGCAAAGAATAAAGGGAACTGGGACAAGAATCAAATAAGACCTCAAGATACAAGTAACAAAGATAATGCAACCCCGCATAAGAAGTTCAATGCATCTGATAGAGGACAGGGATTTTGGCCTAAGGAGAAAAACAAGGGTGATGGTTGGAATCCCTTGCAGTGTTGGACTTGTGGAGGAGAGCATCACAAGAGTGATTGCCCACAACATCAAGGTGGTAGACTACAAATCTATAGTGCATAGTAGGCACAGATAGTGGGGGATATTGGACAAAGTATTCCATGGATCTATGCAACATTGGAAAATAGGCAGGCACATCACAACACATCTATTATTGAGATGGAAGATAAGATTTGTGATCAATTTGTTTCTATTTTGATTGACCTTGGATCTAATTATAGTTATGTTAACCCTGACCTGGTTAATAAGTGTGGTTTGAATAAAGAAGTGCATGCATAATCTTGGTTAGTGCAGTTGGCTACATGTTCAAAGAAGAGAGTTCATCATTGGATAAAAGCTTGTGCATTTGAGCCAAATGGTATGCCTACATCAACACATTTGAATGTATTGATATTGGGATCATATAGTATGTTGTTGGGCATGGACTAGTTGTATCTTCATAGGACTAAAGTGGATTTTATGAAAAAACCATTGAGTGCTTGGATGACAATGGAGAATAGAGAGTCTTACAGGGTATGAAGAAGGTAACATAAGTCAGAATGGTTCCAACTATGCAGGTGAAGTGCAGCCACATGAAAGGGTGTGTTTTATTTGTAGTGCATATTTCCAGTGACAAAGGTAAGGAAGTTGAGGATGCATATGTCTTGAGTAGGTACCCAGTTCAACAACAATTTCAGGATGTGTTTCCGACATATATTTCATGTTGGAAATAATGTTGAGAGGGGGGGGTGAATCAGTATTATCTAAACAATAACTTTTTAATTTCCATATTCATATTTATATACGCTACTTCAGATAAGGATACCCGCATATATCCGCGACTGTGTTTAATGCAACTAGTGTATATCTAGTAAACTTATGATTCAATTAGTTCATCTTCAATGAGTGCATCAGAACATTATTAACCATATTAATAGTAAATAGGTGCAGTAAAATAGAACAGATCATCACACATAAGGAGCACACATGAACACCATGATATAAGGTGGAAACCCAATGTGGGTGAAAACCACCTGCTGCAATTTGTCTCTATCTTCCTTTAATAAGAAACTTCTTTTTACAATAGTACTGGTGCAGCCTTATACCAGTACGCAGGCTTCTACCTACAGAAGGCTACAACCTTCTTAACTCTTGTACTAGCCAATCCATTTACTAGTATGTAGGCGTCGGCCTACTGAAGGCTCCAACCTTCACTCATTTTCTAGCGGCTCCTGGAAGGAAGTTACAACCCCCTGTCTCTTGTACTGGCCGATATGTTTACCAGTACATAGGCGCCAGCCTACCGAACTCTACCATCTTCCAGGGACCACGTTTCATAAATTTTCAGACTGGATCCATAAATACAAAACAATCACCACAATCATCAATTTATACCTACATCATGAATCTCTGAATCACCCAATACTGAACCACTGAAACCCTGTCAACAACACAGTCACCAAAACACAAAACAGACAGCAAAACTCTGCAACAATAACCAAATCCAACTACAACTTCACATATCATATCTCATAATGTATACACTACTATGAAGAACCAAACCAATGTACATACGTGCTTTCACCAAAGCTAACCTGCCTACAAATCTGCAAATACTTACTCATAACTTTGCAGCTGTTCTAGACATTAGTCATACCCAGACCATAACATTCATACAATACCACATGTGTTAATAATTCAGATCTAGTCTATCCATAATCAAACCATATAATGATAAACATTCCAAGCCTTAAGATCCTATTCCATTGTTCATCATCATCCACATGAGTGCCTCCTTGGTTGAGATTAAGCTAAGCATCACAAACCCATGACCAACATACTATATCTCACACTTCATCAGATATTCAATCCTTTCACACCCCCCCTTGGCCTAATGATCTTCTCCTTATATAGGTTTAGGCTTTTCTCAATACCATGGTCCAAAACCATGTAGAACTAATACCTTGGACCCAATACCTGGGATCAACACTTCGGACCAAATACCAGGGACCAATACCATGGACCAAATACCACGAACCAAAACTTGGTTTTCTGACATATACGCGCCTTTCCTTCTGTGAACCTGTGTGTGTACGTATACATGCCTTTTGTTCTTCTCACCCACGTGTATATGCCCTTTCATCAAGATTAACCTACGTATACCTCTCTCTTGACCTGTTGTATTATGATATGTCATCTGATTGAGTTGCCACCTGTATCATACCTCAAGGTGAGTTGCCATCAAGGACAACACCTGTATCATAATGCCAACAATCTCCCCCTTTGGACTTGATGACAACCACCACACCAAGTCACTCTCCCCCTTTGACATCAAGGGAAAAGGGCGAACCAAGATATTCTCTTCCTTGATATACATTTTGTTGTTCATACTCCCCCTAAGTACTTGTTGAAATATCTGATTGAGATCCCCCTTTGTTCATGCCAAGATGTATCAATCTGACCATGCTCCTCCTGAGCACATGCAAGGTCTGCAAAAGCATAATATGACTCTATACATACATTACCAATGACCTTCCTAGAGACTCGTACATACATCAATGTCCCAACCAAGTGGGAATACTCCATTTTTTACTCAAACACAAGAACCATTACATCATCCATCCCATGCATAGTGGGGTAACAAGATACATCATCTGACTCACAAAGACCAAGGACCTAAACAGGACCATGACAGTTATCAGCAGCTATCATACACTGTATGATCTGCACTATAAGCATCTTAACCTGCAATCCAGTCTCTTAGTTAATCAAAAATCAGTAGCAAGATATGTCAATAAGCATCATCACCAAGAAATTCTAACCATAATGCCAACAATGCATTATTCAAAGCATATGCTCCCACTGAGCCTGTGCCAACCACCATATACCAGTGACTGAACCATATCAAACTTCTGTACTGTTGCTTTTCTTCATAACATCATATACGCGACTGTGCAGTGCCTAACTCGCTTATATACGTGACTTGTTTTCATGAAACCTGCGTATGAGTTTTAGAACAATGATGTTCCACACCTTCAGCTTCCTCTGAGTCTGTCATGTCTGTGCACTCTTCTACGCCACATCTTTCTGGTTGTACTTCATTTTTCTTCCATATCTTCAACTATAATGATGTTTTCTCCTTTTGGTATGGTGTCCAAAATCTTCTCCTGCATTCCTTTTCTATGTGTCCAAGCTTGTTACATGCATAACATCATACATGTTTCATATTCCTTCTGTAGCAGTCAATGGCTTTGTGACCAAACATATTGCAAGCAAAACAATACCCTTTAAAGCAACTCAAACGTGATGATATTTCTATCTGACGGTCTTGAACCATTCTACTTCTGCATCTGGCTGCAACATGTCCAAGATTATGACATACATAACATTCAACATTATTCATCGGAGGAAATAATTGTCTATCACTTCCACAGTTAGGAGCACAAGATATTCTTTTCCTTGGCTATTGATGGGGTTGTCTTCTCATCTCCTTGTTGAGCATTTTAGATTTCCCATTAGAGTTCCTTGCCTCACCTTCAACAGATTCATAAAAACAAAGACCAGTTTTGATAGCAGGCGACCTTTGACTACTAAGAATATCATCCAAAATTTTAGTACTATCTTGAAATCGTAATAGTTTATCCTTTTCTTCTAATTTACCTTTCAAGATATTTACCTCAACTTGATGTTGTTCTTCCTTTTCCAGACATTGCTTCTTCAAAATTTCTTCAGACTTTCTTCCTTCTTCCACTTGTTGCCTTAGTTTGAGAATCTCTTTTTCTTATTCTTCATTCAACTCCTGCAGCATTTGACGAATTCTGGAGGCACATTCCAGCTGAGCTTTTAAGCTAATAACTTCTTCTTTGAGGGCACTCTCCCTTTTGCTAAGTAGATCTTGTTGATCTATGATTTTATCTGATGCTTCATTTGCTTGTTCATCTTCAATCTGAGGTGATTCAGAATCTGAATGCTTGCTTCCACCTAATGGCAAGCTGTCCCTATTCCTTTGAGTTGTCTTCTTCTTCTGACGTGCTTTCTTTCGCATTGTTCTACGGATCTCCTTTAAGCGATCAAGATTCTACCAAAGGACCTACTCTGATACCAATTGTTGGAAATAACACTGAGAGGGGTTGGGGTGAATCAGTATTATCTAATCAATAACTTTTTCATTTCCATATTCAAATTTATATACGCTACTTTAGATAAGGATACCCGTGTATATACGCAACTGTGTTTAATGCAACTAGCGTATATCCAGTAAACTTATGATTCAATTAGTTGATCTTCAATGAGTGCATCAGAACATTATTAACCATATTAACAGTAAACAGGTGCAATAAAATAGAACAGATCATCACACATAAGGAGCACACATGAACACCATGATATAAGGTGGAAACCCAATGTGGGTGAAAACCACCTACTGCAATTCGTCTCTATCTTCCTTTAATAAGAAACTTCTTTTTACAATAGTATTGGTGCAACCTTATACCAGTACATAGGCTTCTACCTGCAGAAGGCTACAACCTTCTTAGCTCTTGTACTAGCCGATCCATTTACTAGTACATAGGTGCCGGCCTATTGAAGGCTCCAACCTTCACTCATTTTCTAGCTGCTCCTAGAAGGGAGCTACAACCCCCTGGCTCTTGTACTGGCCGATATGTTTACTAGTACATAGGCGCTGACCTACTGAACTCTACAATCTTCCAGGGACCACATTTCATAAATTTTCAGACTGGAACCATAAATAAAAAATAATCACCACAATCATCAATTTATACCTGCATCATGAATCTCTGAATCACCCAATACGGAACCACTGAAACCCTGTCAACAACACAGTCACTAGAACACAGAACAAACAGTAGAACTCTGCAACAATAACCAAATCCAACTTTAACTTCACATATCATATCTCATAATGTATACGCTACTATGAAGAACCAAAGCAGCGTACATACGCACTTTCACCAAAGCCAACTTGCGTACAGATCTGCAAGTACTTACTCATAACTTTGCAGTTGGTCTAGACATCAGTCATACCCAGATCATAACATTCATACAATACAACATGTGTCAATAATTCAGATCTAGTCTATCCATAATCAAACCATATAATGATAAACATTCCAAGCCTTAAGATCCCGATCCATTGTTCATCATCATCCACATGAGTGCCTCCTTGGTTCAGATCAAGCTAAGCATCACAAACCCATGACCAGCATACTAGATCTCACACTTCATCAGATATTCAATCCTTGCACACCCCCCCTTGGCCTAATGATCTTCTCCTTATATAGGTTTAGGCTTTTCTCAATACCATGGTCCAAAACCATGTAGAACTAATACCGTGGACCCAATATCTGGGACCAACACTTCGGACCAAATACCATGGACCAAATACCATAGACCAAAACTTGGTTTTCCAACATATACGCGCCTTTCCTTCTGTGAACCTATGTGTGTACGTATACATGCCTTTTGTTCTTCTCACCTGCGTGTATATGCCCTTTCATCAATATTAACCTGCGTATACCTCTCTCTTGACCTGTTGTATTATGATCTGTCATCTGATTGAGTTGCCACCTGTATCATACCTCTGAGTGAGTTGCCATCAAGGACAACACCTATATCATAATGCCAACATTTCAGAGTTGCTGCCTCACAGGGAAGTGGACTTTTCTATTGAGTTGGTATCGCCTTGGGGTGCACTAGTTTGAAATGCATTAAATTTTGATGAAGATGCCCCATTCTCTTCAAGTTCATCATCTAATGAGATGAAGATTAAGTTGACACAAGGTAGTGTGTTTATCCATGATGAAGAATAAAATAATGGGATTATCAAGCATCCATTCCATTCCTTATTATTTCTAGTTTTGAATGAGGAAAACTCTTAAAATAAGGTCATTCATGAGATTTCTCTGATTTATACATCGGTAGGTTTGCAATCATAATAATATTATGAATTGAGCAATCTATTTGTTAAGGATGAAAAATATGATCAAAAGAGTGATGCAGATAGTTTCCATCCAAATAGTAGTGATCTTGTTGAAATTACTAGTAGTAGTTGTCCACACACCATGCATGATTTAATCAATTATTTAAAATGAAATTCTATAATCCTTGAAAGTTTTGGGACTTGTCATAAATTCGAGGCATTTTAACTTCCATTGATGGTTATGACAGGTTCTTGTGGCACTTGTGAGATCCTTTACCTAAATCAAATCTAGATTTCTTGCAAAATTATTTTCTTTGCATGGTTTCACTATATACAAACTCCTCCTTGAAATATTTTCGGAATTATGGATATATTTTTTCTAACTTCCAAGATCCATTTTTTGATCGGATTAAGGATTCTGTTTCATTTGATTCATCTTCATTCAAATATTTTGTATCGAATTTTAGTTCCACGGACACTCAGAGCTATGAAGCTGATAATTTCAAAGATTATCATTGGTCAAAGGATTCATACATATCAAATACATTTGAAAATAATTAGCTCCTAGTTTTTCTTGTGAATGTTATGATGTCAATCATTCTCTTTATGGCACAATATATACTCTTAATTTTTTGTGAGAGGTTGAGTTATTTGGTAAATCAAATTCCTCTACCTGATATAAATGTTCACCCATTGTATCTTGACTGGTTTCATATATTTTCTATACTAGCATTCATTTTCATTTCTTTCAATGATTGTTATGTTGGTTCAGTTTATGACCAATTACAAGGAAATGATTTGTTACATTCAACATGTGAGGAAGATGATTCTATTTTTCAAAGAATTTGAAAAAATGTTCAAACTAATACATCTCTATTGTCAACTAACGAAGAATCTTATGCCTTAATCAGCCCATCTAATCACAATTTTGGTCCTAACAACTGTCATTCAACTAATCATTTTCCCACTAGTGTATATGATGATAGTTTTTTCACATCAATTGATCTTTATGTTTTATCATCTTACTATTTAGATACTTATCAAACAATTGAGGCACTTTAGCCTTTGCTAATGGTTATGTTGGGTTATTACAATCTTGACAAGTCTTTTAGACATGATCAAATCAAATCTATTTCACAACATTATCATCCTGATTCCATGCCATTAATTGATAATTCATCTTCTTAAGGATTTCAGTGTTGAAAATGCAACAAAAAAATCCTAATTTAATTTTTCCTTGATTAAATTAGGAGAAATTCGAATTTCAATTTCAATAGAATACCTGGAGGTATTTAATTGAGGTGACATAGCTCTTGTCACTCAATTAACTCGGAAATTTGATTTGGAGACACTTGAGCTCATTTCTACAAGATTGATTTCTAATTTGTAGTAATCTATTTTAGTTAATTTGACTTATTGTCGATGTAACTAGTTCTCACTATTAGTAGAACTAGTGGAGGTTTAATCAAGGGCGTGTAACTTTTTTTACACTGAGTGACAAGGGTGTGTAATTTTTTTACACTGAGTAATCATCCATTTAACTGATCAATCAACTTAAATTAACTCATGCATGTAGATAATTAGAGTTACCTATTTGAGGTTAGAGTTCAAGGGAAGTGTACAATCAGTTGCAGAACTTTCCAAATTGTACAGGTGGTGCATGCAGTCAAAGAAGGGCCTAAAGGAATTGCACAATTCTAAATGAGTAATTTCCCTAATTAATAGGGGGATAATTTCTCATCAAACAATGCAAGGAAATAGGGGCTTGAAGGCTCAAAAATTTGGCTACGTATTGGATAAGGTCAAGCAGTCAAGCATAGGATAGAAGATACAAGTGTAGGTTGAGCTCAAGCTTGAGAAGAGTATATTGTATTCATCTAGATTCTTTGATTAATTCAATACAGATAGTAATGGATTTTGAGTAGTTTCTTTCCCCTAGATAAATATTTGTGTATGTGTGATGAATATTCATGCATGTTAATTATTTGTGTTCTCGATCATGATTTGCTTTCGGCAGATGAGTAGAGTAGCTTCAAGTCTTGTGATATGATAAATTTCATGAGCAATTTTGAATCTACATGTTAAATTTATACATGGTATAAGAGAAGGAATCATTGTAGAGAAGTGAATTTGAAGTTGTCTTTGCAGGTGGATCGAATTTGTAGAATCAATTCTTGAAATCTAGTAGGATGGATTTCTATGGATTGAGACTCGAGTATGCCCTTGAGGGTAGCTCGAATTATGTTTCTTGGAAGGACAGGATGGAGGTAGTGTTGGAAGATAATGGGTTGAAGGAATTCATAGATAACGATATCCCAAATCCTACAACATCTGATGCTCAAGTTCTATCAGAATGGAAGAAGAGTATAGCAAAGGCAAGGAGGATCATATTGGAAGGAGTTCGAGACCATATTGTATCGAATCTCCATGTGAAAGAGACTCCATATGTAATGGGGAATGCCTTGATAGACTTGTTCTAGAATAGTAGTGACCACATGAAGCTCTAAAGTAAAATCTTTGGAATATCAAAATGCAAAAGGGCGACACAATACCACAGTACCTCAGTAGGTTCACACAATTTCGTGATGAACTTGTTCAAGTTGGTGTTACTGTAGAAGAGGATGATCTGGTAATCCTAACACTTCTAGGCCTTCCCAAGAGCTAGCACAACTACCAAGATTTAGTAAATGGGAGGGAGAAGCTACCAAACTGGGAATGCCTTTGGTCTAATTTTGTACAGGAGGAGATAAGGTAGAACACTATAGATGAAACCTCATCCAAGGGGGATGATGAGGAGCACTGTGCCTTGGATGGAAAGGAAAAGAAAGGGAAAGGGAAGATACCCCAATCCAAAGAAGAATCAGGTTAAGGGGGCAAGAAGAAAGACTTGTCCCAAATCAAGTACTTTCACTATCATGAATTGGGACACTATGCAACGAAATGTCCACACAAGAAGGAAAGTAAGAAGGATGCACGAGGAGTAGTGGGTGAAGCCTTGGCTTCATAGTTAAAACTTGATTTTACCCTCATTACATGCATGGCAAGCATAATGATGGGTAGTGTGTGGTATCTCAACGATGGTGCCTCATTCCACATGACAGGAAACAAAGTTTTTTCATTGACCTGGATGAGAAGGATCTCCAGATATACGTTGATATTGGAGATAATGGAAGGTATAACATGATCGAAATTGGTACCATTAAATTTTAAAGGGAGTGTGGCTCCCCTCTCAGGCTCAAGGATGTGATGTATGTATCGATTCTAAATAATAATCTAGTTTCTGTTGCGGTGTTGGAAGACCATGGCTATGATGTGATATTCAACAAAAGAAAGGATTTCTTGAGACACATCACCGTGAGAAAAGTGAAAAATATCAAGATTTGAGTGAAGAACCTCTACAAATTATATGTGGAAGACTATGCAGCATTGAGCAGAAAAGAAGAGAAGGTGCAGAATCGAGATATTGATGAATTATGGAATAGAATAGTTGGCCATTTGCATCATGGCATTGTAAAGATCATGCAATAGATTTCTATAGGCCTTCCCAATGGATCACTAGAGTAGCGAGATACATGAAAAGGGTGTACATTGGGTAAGTACATAAAATCCACCTTCAATGGTTGGGATAGTAGGGTGTATGCAATCCTTGAAAGGATCTACTCTAATGTATTTGGACCTTTCTTAATGGCCTCCATTAGCAAGCACATGTATTATGTTATATTTGTAGATGATTTCCCACGAAAGTGCTCGATCTACTTCATGTAGAAGAAAGACTAGACATTCTCTAAATCTATTGAGTTTAAAGCACTTGTTGAGAAAGAGACTGGTAGGAAAGTAAAGGCTCTCAAGAGTGATAACTATGGTGAATACATGTCAAATGAGTTTAAAATTGTTTATGTAAAGGAAGGAATTCGACATGAGTTGACAACACCTCATAACCCACAATAGAATGGGGTGGATAAGAGGAAGAACATAAGTATTGTGGGAGCAACATGGGTGATGTTGCATGACGAAATCCTACCTCTACACTTATGGGATGAAGCATGCAAAACAATGGTTTAATTGCAAAACAGGAGTCCTCAATGTATTCTTGGCATCAGTACACCAGAGGAATAGTTTTCTGGGAAGAAACTAGATTGTATCACACTCTAGTATCTTTGGATCATCAGTTTACTATCATGCTTCCAAGGAAGCAAGGAAAAATCTAGAGCCGACAGCAAAGTTGGACATATTGGTGGGGTACAAGGATACCCCTTACAACTATCGTGTGTATTTGTCATCCATCAAGATGACAATGGTTAGATAGGATGTCAATATTGTTGAGGAGAAGGAAATGAGGTGTTCTCTTGAAAGGGAGCTTCAATTGTAGCCTGATCAAGAGCTTTTGGATCAAAAGGAAGAACCTCAAGAAGTTGTGGAGAAGCCACAAGCAGAGGAGTAGAGAGTGGAGACATCCACTCAAGCAGAGACATCTAGAGAGGGAAAGAAGTGGGTTAGGGAAGTTGACAAATTTTTGCATGATTCTAAAGTGAATGTGGGAGCACCCGCATCATAGCATAGGCAAAGGGGGTCACCAGATTGATACACTAGGTACATGGATTTGATGAGTGAGATAGTTGAGATAGAACCATCCTCATTCAAGGAAGCAATGAAAAAACCATAATGGGTTGATGCTATGGTAGAGGAATATGATTCCATTATCAGAAATAGTGTTTGAGAAGTGGTCCCAAGACTAGCATACAAATCCGTGGTAAGTTCGAGATGGCTTTAAAAGGTAAAGCATGCAGTAGACAAGAGCATAGAGAAACACAAGGCCAAATTTGTGGCCAAGGGGTTCTCCCAGGTGGAGGTAATTGACTACGAGGATACCTTTGCTCCAGTAGCAAGGTACTCATCCATCATGTCATTTCTACCATTGTTAGCACAGATGGGGTGGAAGATCTACTAGATGGATGTGAAGACAAGGTTCCTCAATGGATTTATTGAGGAGGAAGTGTATATTGAGCATCTAGAGGGGTTTTCTACTTTTTCCAGATATTTTAATGTGTGCAAACCCAAGTGAGCGTTGTATGGACTCAAGCAAGCACCCCATTCTTGGTATACCAAGATCAATAGCTATCTCACTAGTTTGGGCTTCACCAAAAGTGAAGTAGATACAAACCTTTATCACATTATGGTAAAAGGTAAATTATTGATTATTGTGTTATATGTCGATGACTTGATCCTTACTGGTGATGAGAAATTGACAAAATGTTACAAGGAGGACCTTACAAGAGAGTTCGAGATGAAGGAAATGGGACTCATGCATTATTTCCTCTATTTGGAAGTATGACAAGGAGATGGAGAATTGTTTGTCTCTCAGGGAAAGTGTGTCAATAAGATACTAAAGAAGTTATGCATGGTGAGTAACAAACCCATGGACACTCCTCTAGCAATTAATTGGAGGAAAGAGGATGCCACTTCAGGTGAGGAAGTGGATGATAACATCTATAGGCAGCTTGTGGCTTCACTCATGTATTTGGTGAACACACAATCGAACATGTGGTATGCAGTTAATCAACTTAGTCAAGCCATGGTTAAGCCAACCAAACTGTATTGGAAGGAAATAAAGCATGTGTTGATATACCTCAAAATCACTACCCAGTTTGGTCTTTGGTACAGACAAACAGAGGGAGTGGAGCTGCAAGGCTTCATAAATGTAGATTGGGTGGGGCTTCCATTAGACAGGAAGAGCACTTTAGGAGGAACATTTAGTGTTGGTTCAATAACAGTTTCTTGGTACAGCAGGAAGCATAGATCTATGGCACTCAACTCAACAGAAGTAGAATACATGGTTGCAAGTCAAGAAACATGTGAGTCTATCTCGATGAGAAAAATTATTCTTGGGTTATTTTGTATAAATATGGATCCTATAGTGATTTACTATGACAACCATAATTTTATCAAACTCTCTAAGAACTCAATATTTCATGATCAATCCAAGCATATTGACATCTGATATCAGCATGTACAATATTGTGTGCAAAGGAAAATTATGCTGCAGTACAATCCGACGGGGGAACAAGATGCAGATATTTTGACAAAGGTTTTGTCAAGAGGAAAATTCGAGTTCCATAGAAGTAGAATTGGGGTATATGATAATCCCTTTCTTGGTGAGAGGGAGTTTTGAAAATGCAATAAGAAAATCCTAATTTAAGTTTTCCTCGATTAAATTAGGAGAAATTCGAATTTCAATTTTAGAAGAATATTTGGTGGTAGTTAACTGAGGTTACATAGACCTTTCCACTCAGTTAACTCAGTAAATTCAATTTGAATACACTTGAGTTCAATTCTACATGATTGGTTGCTAATTTGTAGCAATATATTTAAGCTAAATTGAGTTATTGTCAGTGTAACTAGTTCTCACTATTAGTAGAACTAGTGGAGGTTCAATCAATCGTGTGTAACTTTTTTCACGCTAAGTGAAAAGGGTCAGTAACTTTTTTCACACTGAGTGATCATCCAGTTAACTGATCAATGAACCTTAATTAACTCATGCATGTAGATAATTCGAGTTACCCAGTTGAGATTGGAGTTCAAGGGAAGTGTATTATCAGTGGTAGAATTTTGCAAGTTGTACAGGTGGTTCAAATAGTCAAATAAGAGCCTAAAGGAATTGCACAATTCTCAATGAGTAATTTCTCTAATTAATAGGGGGCTAATTACTCATAAAACAATGCAAAGAAATAGGGGCTTGGAGGCTCGAAATTTTGGATAAGTATTGGCCAAGGTCAATTAGTTAGGAAAATGATAGAAGATACAGGTGTAGGTTGAGCTCAAATTTGAGCAAAGCATATTGTACTCATCTAGATTATTTGATTAATGCAATACAAATAGTAATGGGTTTTGAGCAGTTGTTTTCACCTAGATAAATCTATGTGTATGTGTGTTAAATCTTGATGCATGTTAATATTTTTGTTCTCGATCATGATTTTCTTTCTACAACTGAGTAGAGTAGCTTGAAGTCTTGTGATCTAGTAAATTTCATGAGCAGTTTTGAATCTACACATTAAATTTCTACATTCAGGGTTTTCAAGAGGATAGTTTTGAACTCTATGATCCAATTTATGATTGGCTAGAAGAATTCTACTTAGCAAGCCCATTTGTTAAGAATAGTATTATATCTTTCTTTATGTTTTCTAAGAAGGACAATAAAGATGAATATGCACTGACAAGAAACCTTTGAGATTTTCTTGATTATTGTTCCCATCAAAAAGGTAATGATGTAGGTTGGTTAAAGCTAGTTGTTATGCCACATCTTTCTTCCTATAAGAAAAACCTTCAATATTTTGTGTAAGCTATTAAGGTTCTCATATTTTATTTTGCACATTATTTTATGTCATTTTTAATTTCTTGTCTTTGTGTTTCAGGTTAGGAACAACTTAGGTGGCTACATTGGAAGTTCCATTACACTTAACCCTAATTTTCTAGCTAGTTAGGTTAGGAGTAGGTCTAGTTGCATTCTAGTTTCCCTTTCACACTCATCTTGCACTTGCTCTCCTTTAGTGTTCCCTTTGTTTACTTATTTTTGTTTCACATGTTGCCTTTTAGTTTAGTTCTCCACTGTCTTTGTTCTTTTAGTCTTGATCTCTCATTTTGTCATGTATTTTATTTCATGTTTTATTTAATAAGGTTTTGCATGAAATATGTTCCTTTTGGACCAAAAGACAATGTGGTGAGGCTTGAAAAGGGGAATTTTGATGATGAAAAATGCTTGGCTAATCTGTTATCCTCTTCAATATTTTGGTTTTAATTTCTTTAAAGTCAATGATATCGATATGGAAAATATGTTTCATTTTGGACAGAAAGCCTTTGGTTGAACTACAAAGCTCGTATCTATCTAGGATATTCATTCTTGGCTCAACCTTTCTTTGGATGTTGTTTCAGCCTATTAACTCAACCAAGTAGAGACAGGGAGGAAAAAACTTTAAAATTAGCATATAAATTTAATATATTTTTCAAATCCCTTAAATAAGGAACAACCTCTCTTGCTCATAAAATAAGTCGGGATCCCTCTTCCCCCCATGTTATAAACGTTTAATAAATGCCTCAAGCATATCTTTCAAATAAACTTAAAGGGTAAAGAAGAAAAATTATTCCTGTGTAGGGAGGTGAAGCAAGTAACTTCATCGAGGTACTGAACGTGTCTACTAGAAGTGAAGTAATTTTTGTGATTCCTTGAGGTGACTCTGCCAGAGTAGTGAACATGATCACTAGCAGTGAAGCAACACCAGGGAATGTGCTTAACTCTAATTATCAAAATATTGGTATACTTACTATCATTTTACCCTATCGAAATAGTTGAGGTATCACTATTCTTGTAAATGTGTTTAAAGATGAGAAAGGAAAGAAGAGATTATATCTTTAACCATAATAAGTGGTAAAGTTGGGGTAATCTACATGGCAAATCAATACATACTAAAAGACTGGGACCTTGCACTTAAGGATAAACATGAATAGAGAAGCTGGAGTTCTACCAGTATGTCTTCAAGTGTTGATGTTGCATCAAACACCCTCCAAAATTTTTCTTGCACTTGAATTTTGGATCCTACTAGGGATCTTGTGATTTTTCGTTGCATGGTCACTTCATGGTTGGTTGATGTTTTTAAAAGTGTTTAAGTATTCTTCTTATGAGGTTATAAGTGTAAGATCCACTTTCTCACGCATGCTAAGTCCTTTATGAATTCACAAACACAACTCTTCCTAGTAAGATTAGTAATCAATGTTTATACTTGAAGACACACATTGCATAGTCCTTAGAAATAATTCTTACGTAGTCTCTAGAAATAGTTCCTGTGCAATATTTGAATATAGTGCTTACGCAATCAATATTGACATTGGCTGCACAATACATAATAACGGTGCATTGCACAACCTATACTGATATTCAATGTGCACTTTACATTGACAGTCCCTCTCACTTTAGTTTCAATTGTACCACCATCCTAGTGAGTTTTCTCAATTATTGATTTTGCGCACCTTTGTTTTCACAAAGTTTCGCTTTCACTTTTACAGTTGTCATTGTTTCTTTTTTTCACTTTAACAAGTATCTTTTTCAATTTATCTTCACTCTGGCATGTGCTTCCTTCACTTTCTTTATCTGTTGCAAGTTTCATTTTCACTTTTTCTTACTGTTGCAAGTGTCACTTTTAAGTATGATCACTCTTGTATGTGTATCAACTTTGCACATTACTAAAGGTATCTATAGCACACTACTCTACTTTATATGGTCCTATATATCATTGTAATATGTCCTAGACACATTCCCACAACTTAGCACAATTTCTGGTTGTAGTCAATACCTCTGTTGCAACTTGTGTTCTAAGTGTCACAATGCTATGTTTCAACTGTTGCACTAAGAAATAAGTGTCACTTTGTTGTCGTTTCAAGGTGTGATTGATGTTCATGAGTCTTGTGTATTCCCCTAGCTTGTATTGATGTAATTCATGTTTTTGATCCATGTTTGAGTCTTTCTCGTATGCTTTTCTCTCCCTTACTATACTGTCCCACACTTAGTCATTCTAAAGTTGTTCTTTGTCTTCCTACCTAGTGCAAGTTATGAAGGAATTAACCCTATTACTAGGTGATGAGCACAACCTATCCATGAGCCTCATTTATGAAGTATTTTCCTCCTAGAATTTCACACAAAGTCTTTCTCAAGATCAACTTCTATCATTGCACATTGAGAACCTTCAGAGCATGGTTAGCTAACCCTTGTTTCTTGTACTGATTCACTGTACTGATATTTGATCACTTTTTCATTAGATAGTGGATGGATCACTCTTAGATGACAAGAAAGGACCTCTTTTATCCCCTTGGAAAATAAAACTGCATAATGAAAAGGTCCTCCTCCATTTGCAGTGTAGTGAACACTTCCCTACAAAGTGACCTGATTGTTTGCTGCTTGCCTCATCCAATTGCATGAGCTTCTCTTCCAGTGAGCCTCCCCTAGTGTATTGTGCACTTCTAGTGGAAAATGAGTCCACCATTGAGCCACTACAACCCTCAACTATGATATCATAGAAGTTTCCCCTCAGGCACTGGGCATATCATAGTTCTAGTGTCTATTATTTCCCCCTCTGATGATTGCAACCCCTCACTGCACCATGCCTTGTTCTACTTGCCTCCTATTGACAATGCTAGAAATCCATCAACCAAGGTGGTCTCCCCAATGTGAAGTCTCAAATAGACCTCACATTGATTGGAGTAGGATCCCAAACTGGAAACATGGTCGATTTCCATTGTGCTTACATATTTTTCTTGATTGAAATTATTAACATAAGAGGTTAGACACCATTGTTTGGGACATACAAGTAAGTTGGCATTGTGAGGCATACAATTGCAATGTATACAAAGTACTTTCACAATAGGAATAAAGAGAGTGAGCCTCTAGAAGAAAATTAATAGTACTATCCTAAAATAGACACGCAAGAGCATAAGAGGATCACAAATAGGTCCACAAAGTAGTTCACAAGAAAACCACGATCATAAAACCAAATACAACACATCTTCAACAATATAAGTACCAAAGCCACCGAAATAGTTCAATTTCCTTAGTACATGTGATAAAAACATATAACACAAACATATAAAGGATAGTCTTACTATATTTATAATATATGCATGAAAATGTGTTGGCTCATTGAGCTTCATATATTAAGTGGAAGTGCCAAGATATACAAGTACAATGCTACCACACTAGACCCAATAGTGGAACATTAAGTCACCACTTTATTCTCCATAGAAAGATATTCTCTCATATGAAAATGCTAGAGAGGCAAGGTGAAACTTCAAGTCCTAAAAGTCCACTTGATTTAGTTATGAGGGTGTTTTTATAACAAATGACGTGAATCTTCACCTCCCATGTGACTCTTGACCTCCCTCATGACTCTTTAGCTTCTACAATGACCTTTGGAATTATTACATGACCTTTGAGCTTCTACATGAATTTACAACTCAATAGTCACTCTTTATATTCCATGTCAGAACCTTGGTCTTCCACCATTTTACATTACATAATTACTTTCCACAAATGATGTGGCAAGACACTGTGACACATGTGACTCTTGAGAGGACTCTTGACAATCATGACAGGGAACTTCATGATGATGTGGCATTGCCAAGCTACTCCTTTTGCATCTTCAAGATGGATATTTCATGTTATTTTATTTATCCTCGAAGGGTCTGATTGATATGGAGTCTTCATGCAATCATGATCTTTGATCTTCTGTTGGAAATTAGTATCTGTTCATCTTCTCTTGAATGATCAACTTTGTTTTTACAGCTACAAATATGTCTTCTGGCAGGGTCTCCTTCTTCATCTCCTTCATCATCATCCTATCATAACTTGATATGATACCTAAAACTGAAATCCACTTATGAAAAGATGACATGAGTTCGATAAACCCCTAATCTAACATGATTCATGAAAACCATTAACTAAGATGGAACCAAATGATAGGCTAAGATACATTCTCAAGGGTTGCACACTTGCGCAACTCAGAAGGTTAGGGGCTAGGACTGAGCCTTGAGACTACGCAGTGCGCAGTTTAGGTTGGCCAAGGAAAGCAAATTGTGTAGTTGAGGGGCTCAAGGGGTTGGGATGGAGTCCTGAGGCTTTAATTTTCCCACTGTGTAGTTCCGGATGGATAGAGGCCTAGGACTTGCATAGTTCAAGAGCTCAAGGATGAGGCTTGTTGCTTGAGACTACACAGTCTGCATAAGAGGCTAACTGAAGTCAGAGACTTTGCAGTTCTAGAGGTCAAGGAGATAGTCTTGAGCCTTGCGACTACATAGTGTGTAGTTCTAGAGGGAGACTGATTAGTGGATTGAATAGTTGCAAAACTCAAGGAGTCAAGGATACAACTTGATGACTGAGACTACATAATGCACAACAAGAGGGCAAAGGTTGGGCACTAAGACTGCATAGTGCATAGTTCTAGAAGTAAGGAACTGAGAATTGTGTATTTCCGAGAGGAAATGTCTAATATTGAGGGTTGAGACTATGCATTGCGTAGTTCAGGATGACTGAGTGAAGCTAAGTTGCTCAGTGGGGAAGCTTTCCATATTTGACTAAGTGTGGGATCAATAAGGAAAAAGTGAACATGGGCAAGGCTTGACCATGATCACACACTTAGAATAGTTGAAAATGCAACATTGATCACTCAAAACACAAGAACAACATACTTCACTCAATGTGACTAAATTGCAACAACTTTCCTCAAGTGTGACACAAAAGGTACACTTTGCGACGATAGTGATGACACTTGTGCAAAAATGTTTGAAACTTTGGGAATGAGTGTGATACATGTCTATGTGCTAATAATGTATCATTAACACTAAGATTACCCCTTGAAACATACCAAAACTAAATTTCTGTTTTGTACAACGCTTTTCATGCCAAAAGATGAAATTTGCGAGGACACTTGTAAAATGTGAACGACATTGAAAGTGACATATTCCAGAGCAAAGATAACATGAAAGAGACACTTATTAAAGTGAAAAAAAAGTGAAAGCGACAGTCATAAACGTGAAAGCAACACTTGCAAAAGTGAAGGTGCACAGAAACAAAAGTTGGAAAAACTCACCTATATAGAAGTAAGATCACAACCAAAAGTGAGAGATTGTTAGTTGAAAGTGTGTACTAATTGTCTTCATGAGTTGAACATCGCACATACACAGTCTTGATGAACTATGCTATGCCTATTCAATCTTGTGTAAAAGAATGCGCTCATGAACTTGTTATGGAATAAACATGTGTATGCACATGATTTTGACACTCATAAACCAAGAAAAATACTTAAACACTTAGCATAACATTCATTGGTCATGAAGTGAATAGATCATTAGATCTTCAGTAGGATAAAAAATTAACATGTAGGAAAAAATTTGGAGGGTGTTGATCGCAACGTCAAAATTTGGCGACACACTGGTAGAACTCCAACTTATCTATTCAGGTTTTATCCTTAAGTGGAAGGTCTCAGTCTTTCAGGAATTAATACATCACATGGATTACCTTAGCTTCCCCATTTGACCTAGTTATGGATATATTTTCCTCTATTCCTTTTCTCGACTAAACACATTCACAAAGCTCTCTAAAACATAATTGTTCTAATTAAGGAGAAGGGTGGTATAAATTACGAGTTTAATATAATCATAGTATTGGTTTCATCTCTGGTATTTCTTCGCTGCTAGTAGGCTTGGACAGTACATTGACAGAGTAACTACAAGAACACAAGTATTTCTTCATTTCCAATGAGCTTTAATAGTACCTTAGTGAAGTTACTTGCTTCACTTATCTGTGCAATAATCCTTTCTCTTCTTTCACCATTTAATTATTTTATTTATAGGACCGTGCTTCGACACTTATTTATTTCATTGGGGTAGAAGAGGGATCCCAACTTATTGATAAAAAAAGAGGTTGTTCCTTCAGAGAATTTTATATATACCTTAAATATAGGTTTGCTCGATATTTATTTTCCCCTTCCCTTCTTTAACTTGATTGGATCGGCAATAAAAACACCATTTATACAACACCGAGTCAAGGAATGAAGATCCTAGAATAAATACAGGATTTATGGTTTGACCAAAATCTTTCCATTTGAATGGATCATATTTTCCATTCAGACATCATTGAATTTAAATATATGTAAACCCAAGATAGGGAAGAGGATAACAGATAAGCCAAGAATTTTTCATCGTCATAATTTACCTTTTCAAGTTTTCCCACATTGTCTTTTGAGCCAAGTGAGTTTATTTTCATGCTGAGTCTTATTAATAAAATGAAAGAAAGACAGCACAAGGCATAAAAAGGAGACAAAAGTGAAATAAAGAGGAAGTAAAACTTGGCTAAGGAGCATGAGATACAAACGAAAGAAAACAAATAGACTAAATGCAAGGACTAGTGCAGGGTGAAATGAAAAATCATGCAATGCAACTAGGGGACGAAATGCACTTAAACCTATTCCTAACCTAATGAGCTACAAGGTCAGGGCTAAGTATAATGGAATTTAGAATGTAGCCATCGTAGTTGATATCAACCTGAAATCACAAAGATATAAGCACTTAAAATCATAATAAAGCATTGTGCGAAAGAAAAGACTACAATTTTACAGTCTTGCACAATGAATCAAAGGTCTTTCTTAACAATAGAAAGATGTTCCATACTTACTAGCTTTAACCAATTTGGAGCTTTACCTTGTTGCTTGAAATGGCGATTATCCAAACCTTGAAGGTTGCTTGTGAACGTACATTCATCCATGTTCTCAGTTTTTGCAAACACCACAAATGATCAAAAATTATTATTTCAGACAGAGCTTGTGATGTAAGATTGCTCTAACCATTCAATGATTAGATCTTGATATTCAGAACAATAAATTTGAAAACCCTGATGCTCATGAGAAAATGAATTTTCAATTAGTACATTTGAATCACAAAGAGAATATCAGAGGAGAATTCAATCTGATCTTGTCCAAAAACGTTATCAAGATGGTGAGAACCTGACTTAATGATCACTTCACGCTGAAGTATCTCAACTATCTGAACAGTGAAATGATGAACCATGAAGATCACTAGATTCAAAATAAATCAATGTAAAATGATTATGACCAGATTGGTAACTATAAGATCCTTGATTCTCTATTGATTCACTTTTTTATATGATTAGACATCATTCCAGCAATATAAAAAATAAAAGTATTTAAAACAATCATTGACATTGAAAATTCAGGAAACCAATTAAAATACTCAGTTGGTAAAAGATTAGAAACAAGGTTCAAATCAAACCAGGTATTCGTATCAACATAAGGGTTTTGATTCACGAAATCAATCAAGATTTTTCCATCACCCAAGAAAATATATTGCATGAAAAATATGATTAGATTCATGACATGGAAAAAAATGATATGATGGTGATTGATCTTGAAAGCGTTTGATGGGAAGGAGTCTTCCAACTGAGAATGACCTTCATCTTGTTAATAGGAATTCCAAGATTTGAATTTATGTAGATCTTCAAAAGATGTGCTCTCCAACCCTAGGTGCAATGCAAGGGATTCATATGATGAAGAATTAACCCAACAAGAATCTTTCAACTGATCAGAAACATTATCTTGAGAATTGTTAAAATCAACTTGAAAATATCAAAAGTTCTTTAAGAATGAACTCATAACTAGTGGAAAACTATTGTGGAGAGAGTTATGCATGAAAATATGGATCCAAATTAATTCGTAGATCTCAACAAGATTGCGAGAACGTGACATAACCATTAGCAGAGGTTGAAATGCCTCGACTTCCTCACAAGTATCTGAACTTTCTGATGTTGGATCATCAAATCAGTGTGGCTTAGAAAAATCAATAAGTAGATATGTGTTGCTTTCATCAGATGTATCAATGAAAATACTGCTAATTCCATTGGTTTGATTAGACTCAAGATTAAATATATCAAATTATTTATGGATGGAAGATTGAGATGCATCAGTTGGAAAACTCCCTTGATCATTTAGAATTGTAAAATTTTCCTCCTGACATATGAAATTTTATGATTTAAAACATCATGAATAATAGATTGAAGCTTTTCATCCTCTAATCAATAGACCACACCATCATGTACCTAATTGTGATCATGACCAGTCAAATAAATATCTAAAGGATTTAGAGAGATTGTTGGTGGAATAAAATTATTGCACGTGTCTGGGTACAATGAGTAGTGTGCTAAAGATGAGGAAATATGAAAATACTTAGGTGAAGGAACACCAATTGTAAAATCATTTTGAACTTGTAAAACAATGGATTGAGATGATATTATCTTCATCATTGTAATGATCAAAGACAGGCATACCAATGCAACATTCAAATTGATCTTGCTTTTCTTCGTTAGGCTACACAAAAGATTCCACAATCTGATAACTTTTTTATTCATATTTGATATCAGAAGATGCATGTATTGAAGAAATTTTAGAATCATTCCAAATTGAAAGAGAATCCTATCGCATAAATGAAGATTTCAAACTATGAGAAGTAGATTCTGAATCGATACCATAAAAATCCATATTCTCATAAAAAGGAAAGATATCGTTCAATGTACTTGGATATCCATCACCACATGTGTTAATGGAAACAAGGATGTCATGGTGATGGTTGTCCAAAGTCTCAACTTGAATGAATAATTTGAAATCATTCAACAGGTTATCGAGATTATGTGATGCATGATCGACTAAGAATGCAAGATTGTCATCCTGATAGAGCAAAGAAAGATGAAAAATGTCTTCAACACTTTGCTCTTCTACTTGTGAAATGCAACTAACTTATTTAACATCATAGGTTACTGCTTGAAAAAATAGGTTGAACATCATTAAAAGTTGAAGTTGGTTGATCAAGTAGACCATGAAACACATAATCATGAGATGTAGATGGCCATGGTTGAAAAGTATCCCTTGAGGAAATTATGTTTTCAATTGGATCAAATTCAAGGTTAGGATCATGTACATTAATGCGACATTGAAAAAATAATGAATTAGCTTTTACTTCAGGATCTATGTAATTGCTAAACCATTCGAAGTCCTCCTCAATAGGATCTGAAACATGGGAAATGGTGGAGGTTGAATGGACAAATCAACAATTCGATTTTTATATTTCCCAACTTTAACATCATCACCAAGAGGCACCCAAATTGGTACTACAAAAGGGGGATAAAGAACAAAAGGAATATTGGGTTCCTCGTATTAAATTTGGGGTGTCTCATTATTGACATAAGTTGGGGGAGTTCCATAATCTGTGGGTTCATATTCTAGAGATTTCAAGGAAAGTAGAATCAAACTATGAAATTTTCACTGATAAAATATGAATCATTGAATTCAGGCTTCTATGATCCATAATGAATTAAGAAAAGTCTTTCGGCAGAAATCACATAACAAAAATTTTTGGTCAACACGTTTCAAACCAACCAGTGTGGTTAGTTATCTAGACCAGATGAAGAGGCAGACCATGGCAAAGGCTTAAATAGAGAGCAATGCAGAGACCATAAGTTCAAGTAACGACTATTTTTTAAAAATAATATTTAAATTATGATATTAATTTATTAATTTAACAAAAACAAATATTATTAAGTAACCATTATATTAAACGGTTAGATTTTGAAAAATAATTTTTAAATTAATTTATTAAAATCAAATATTATTAAAAAAATCTATTAATGGGAAATAATAAAAAAATATAACTAACAAGAATAAAAAATTCAAAGTCAATAATATTTAAATTATGATATTAATTTATTAAAAACAAATATTATTAAGTAACAACTATATTAAACGACTAGTTTTTGAAACATAATATTTAAATTAATTTATTAAAATCAAAGATTATTAATTTTTTTAGTAATGGGAAATAATCGAAAAATATAAATAAGAAGAATAAAAAAATCAGAGTCAATAATATTTTAATTATGATATTAATTTACTAGTTTAAATATTATTAAGTAACAACTATATTAAACGACTAATTTTTGAAAAATAATATTTAAAAAGTTATTAAAATAAAATATTATTAAAAAACCCTATTTATGGGAAATAATCGAAAAATATAACTAACAAGAATAAAAAAATCAAAGTCAAACTCGAGACAAGGAGGGAAGTCAAAAATTATAAAAAGGAGTCAATACCCTAATCAAGACAAGATCATATAATAAATAAAATAAAACAAAAATATACACAAGTTATATATATATATATATATATATATATAGATATATATATAAAGAAAAGTAATCAATAAATAAAATAGGGTTAACAATAAAAATACAGGGTAGAGGCCCATTAAACAAATAACAAAAATACTAAAAGGAGTTAAGAACGAATAGGATGATAAAATACTTAAGAAAACATAAAGGATCAAGAATATAACCTCTAATGAAGAATAACCAACAAAAAATACTATAAAAAGGACACCAATACCTACACAGATAAATAAAAAAACAAAATAAATGTAAAAAACTAGGAGGACAAGATAGGGACCTAACTTCTACTAATAATCCAGCCATCATCTCTATTCAAATTATTGGGTCTTTTTTCGATTTCTAAGGTCTCCCTCAATTTATGATGATGGAAATGACTAACCCTAGCAACAACTTAGGCCTCCTCAATGCAGATGTGATGCTTAGATTTATCTGCATGCTTTGCTAAAGCAGAGGAGTGGGTCCTACCATGCTTCATATTAGTGACATGCTCACGAATCCTTTGATTAATCGGCAATCGGTCTCACCAATGTAGGGAGCCCCACAAGAGCATGGGATAACGTAAACACCCTTCATATTCTTGAGGGAATCCCTACATTGGTGAGACTGGTCACTTGATTAATCAAAGGATTCGTGAGCATGCCACTAACATCAAGCATGGCAGGACTCGCTCCTCTGCTTTGGCAGAGCATGCAGATAAATCTAAGCATCACATTTGCATTGAGGAGGCTCAATTTGTTGCTAGGGTTAGTCATTTCCATCATCATAAATTGAAGGAGGCCGTAGAAATTGAAAAAAGACCCAATAATTTGAATAGAGATGATGGTTGGATTATTACTAGAAGTTGGGTCCCTATCCTATCCTCCTAGTTTTTTAAGTTTCTCTTTGGGTTCAAATTGTTTGTTTATTTCTATGTAGGTATTGGTGTCCTTTTTATAGTATTTTTTGTTGGTTTATTCTTCATTAGAGTTTATATTCTTGATCCTTCGTGTTTTCTTAAGTATTTTATCATCCTATTCGTTCTTAACTCCTTTTAGTATTTTTGTTATTTGTTTAATAGACCTTAACCCTGTATTTTATTGTTGACCCTATTTTATTTATTGATTACTTTTCTTTGAATATAATATATATATATATATATATATATATATATATATTAATTACTTGTGTATATTTTTGTTTTATTTTATTTATTATATGATCTTGTCTCAATTAGGGTCTTGACTCATATTTATAATTTTTTACTTCCCTCCTTGTTTGGAGTTTGACTTTGATTTTTATTCTTGTTAGTTATATTTTTCAATTATTTCCCATTGCTAAATTTTTTTAATAATATTTTATTTTAATAAATTAATTTATATATTATTTTTCAAAAACTAGTCGTTTAATGTAGTCGTCACTTGATAATATTTAAATTAATAAATTAATATCATAATTTAACTATTATTTTTCAAAAATAGTCGTTACTTGAAATTATGGTCTCTACGTTGCTCTCTATTTAAGCCTTTTCCATGGTCTGCCTCTTCATCTGGTCCAAATGATGAACCATACTGGTTGGTTCGAAACACGTGAGTCAAAAAATTCTATTATGTGATTTCTATCGAAAGACTTTTCTTAAAAAAATATGAATCAATCACTCCTTGAGAAATTCATAGAAAAGGTGCAGAAACCAATTAAGAAAATCCTCTACAGATTCCTTGGATTTCATTTTGAGCATATTAATCCTATTACATACATCTTGATAATCATACATGTCAAAGGCTTGATGAAGATCCTTGAGAAATTGATCGAATGAATGAATGGAAGCGACTAGAAAAGTTTGACACCACTTCTTAACTCAATCTTCAAGAGTGAGGGTGAATAATATAAAAACAACATCATCACCATCAATTTCATTAGATATACAAAACCCAAAAAAATCAAATATATGTTTGGATATGAATGTACCACCCTCACCATCAAACATGAATTGAGACAAGTCATGAAACTATTTTGCGGAGATGTAAGTTTTACCAAGGGATATGTTAGAAAAACATGCTAGGATTATGATTTGGGAAAGAGCCATTTAATATGAGATATTAAAAATAGACACAATGGACACATATAGTCTTTTGGCCCTTGTTCTAGCACCAACTATTGATGGTGATGGAAATTCATCAACTAAGGGGGTCTCCTCGAGGTGAAGTCCCAACTAGACCTCACATCGTTTGGAGTAGGAGCCCCAACCACAAACATGGTCGATTGCCATTGTCCTTAGGGATTTTACTTGGTTGCAATTATTAACGTAAGAGGTTACATAACATTCTTTGGAACAAACAAGTAAGTTGATATTGTGAGGCATACAATTGCAATGTATACAAAATAATTTCACAATGGGGAGAAAGAGAGTGAGTCTCTAGAAGAAAAGTAATAGTACTATCCTAAAAGAGGCACATAAAGAGCTTAAGAGGATTGTAAATTAGTCCACAAAGTAGTTCACAAGACAACCATGATCATAAAACTAAATACAACACACCTTCAATAAGATAAGTACCAAATCCATCAAAATAGTTCAATTTCCTTAGTACATGTGAGAAAAACATATACTAGAAACATCTAAAGAATAGTCTTACTATATTTACAATACATGCATGAAAATATTTTAGCTCATCAAGCTTCATATATTAAGTGGAAGGGCTAAGATATACAAGTACAATGTTGCCACACTAGCCCCAATAGTGGAATGTTAAGTCACCACTTTCTTCTCCAAAGAAATATCTTATCCCATATGCCAATTCTAGAGAATCCAAGGTGAAAGTTCAAGTCCCAAAAGTCCACTTGCTTGAGTTACGAGGGTGTTTTTTATAACAAATGAGGTGACTCTTCACCTCCCATGTGACTCTTGACCTCCCTCATGACTCTTTATCTTCTATAATGAATTTTAAAATTTGTACATGACCTTTGAGCTTCTACATGACTTTACAACTCAATAGTGACTCTTTATATTCCATGTGGTACCCTTGGTCTTCCACCCATTTTACATTACATAATTAATTTCCACAAATGATGTGGCAAGAATCTATGACAGATGTGACTTTTGAGAGGTCTCTTGATAATGTTGACATGGAACTTCATGATGATATGGAATTTCCAAGATGCTCCTTTTGATACTTTCTTTGCATCTTCATGATGAATCTTACATGTTATTTATATTCATCCTCCAAGGGGTTGATTGATATGGAGTCTTCATGCGATCATGATCTTTGATGTTCTATCAGAAACTAGTATATCTTCACCTTCTCTTCAATGATAAACTTTTTATTTACGGATACAAAGGTTTCTTATGGTAGGGTCTCCTTCTTCATCTCCTTCATCATCATCTTGTCATAAACTAATATGATACCTGTAATTGAAATCCACTCATGACAAAATGACATCAATCTGATAAGCCCCTAATATAACATGATTCATGAACCCCATTACTTGAACTGGAACAAGGTGATATGATGAGATACAGGCTCAAGGGTTGCACAATTGTGCAACTCAGGAGGTCACAGATCAAGATTGAGCCTTGAGACTATGCAGTGCACAATTTAGGCTATCCAGGGCATGACAACTGCGCAGTCGAGGGGCTCAAGGGGTCAGGTTGGAGGCTTGAGTCTTGATGTTTCCCATTGAGTAGTTCTAGAGGGAAAAAGGCCTGGGACTTGCGTAGTTGCACAATTCAGGAGCTCAAGGCTTAGGCTTATTTATTAAGACTGCGCAATGCATAGAAGAGGGTGATTGAAGGTAGGAACTGCGCAATTATGGAGGTCAAGGAGGTAGTATTGAGCCTTGAGACTCCACAATGCGTAGTTCTAAAGGGAGACTAATCAGTGGATTATATAGTTGTGCAAATCAAGGACTCAATGATACAACTTGATAGCTGAGATTTCACAATGCACAAAAGGAGACTAGCTAGGAGGCAGGGTTGTGTAGTTTGGAGCTCAAGGGGTCAGGGTTGGGCACTAAGAATACGTAGTGCACAACTCTGGAAGGTAGTAACTACACATTGGATAGTTCCAAGAGGAAAGGTCTGAGCTTAGGGCTTAGACCGTGCAATGTGTAGTTCAGAAAGGATGAGAGAAGCCAAGTTGCTCAGTCAGGAATTTTTCTGGATTTTTCTAAGTGTGGGATCAGTATGGCCAATGTGAACAAGGATGAGGCTTTAGCATGATCACACACTTATAATAGTTGATGATGCAACATTGATCACTTAGAACATATGAACAACATACTTCTGTCAATGCAAGGACATTGCGACAACTTTCCCTAAGTGCGACATAAAAGGTACACTTTGCGATGCTAATGATGAAACTTGTGCAATAATGCTTGAAACTTTGGGAATGTGTGTGATACAAGTCGATGTGATAAGAATGACTCAATAACTTCAAGATTGCCCATTTAAATAGACCAAAACTACATTTCTGTGATGTGCGATGATTTTCATACCAAAAGACGACATTTGCGACGACATTGGCAAAATGCGAACAACATTGAAAGTGACACATGGCAGAGCAAAGGTAACATGAAATCAACACTTATTGAAGTGAAAAAAAGTTAATGAGACATCCATAAACATGAAATCAAAACTTGTAAAAGTGAAGGTGCACAAAAATGACAGTTGAAAAAACTCACCGAAATTGAAGTACAATCACAACCAAAAGTGAGAGACTATCAATTGAAAGTGTGCACCAACTTTCATCATGAGTTGCACATTGCACATACACTGTCTTGATAGACTGTTCTATTCTTTTTCAATCTTGTTAAAAAGGATGCAGCCATGAAATTTTTATGGACTTAACATGTGTATGAAAGTGACTTTGACGTTCAAAAACCGAGAAGAAGACTTAAACACTTAGCATAAAATTCATTGATCATGAAGTGAATAGATTATTAGATCATCAATAGGCTCCAAAATTCACATGTAGGAAAAATTTTGGAGGGTGTTGATCACAGTGTCAACACCTCCCTAGCACATGTTTCATTTCTAGTGGACACTGCAACCTCTCTTGGATCACTACTGAAGAGAACTACACAATACACTAATCCTGCCCTTCCTTCATAGCGCATTGCACAATATCAGTTAGCAAGCCATCAATCCTTGTTTGCTAGACTTCCCCACTATGCATAAACTTGTCCTATATCTCCTATACTACACAGTGCATAGTTCTAGTCCACAGTGAGACCTCCCACAATCACTGTGAAACTCAACTACATTATCACTATCTCCTTCTCCCTTGAGCTCTAAACACTATGCAGTTTCAGGCAGCAGGCCCATAAAATTGTCTCTTGTACTTTACCACTACACTAGACCCTAAAGAGTCCCTCCTTATAACGCATTGTGCATTCCTAGCAAAAGTTTCCTCCCACAACCACTGTTGAGCTCAACTGCACAATTCACCTCAAGCCTTCATCTTTTAACACTTACAAACTCCCATCATAGTCAACTTCTTCCATTAGCAAAGTAGGCATAGAATAGATGATTTTCTAGATGATCTTGTCTTGTCATGAGTGAACTTCATTGGTAGGTGTACTACCTCAACATGGCGACATGATGATCTGGGTGGATGTTGGTGGACACCTGCCTACTCCACTTAGACCCTCACCATTATTTCTTTCAGTTTTTCAGTTTTCTTAATTTTAGCGCAATTTACTATTTTTGGCAATTTTTGGGGTCCTGAACTTCCGGAGCCATTTTGAGGCCTTCAACGATGGTTTTTGGTCAAATTACTTTGGTGATTTCTATGGAATTCGTGTCGATTTTTTTATTCCTCATAGATATATTTCCAACGAGATATCATACGTGTCAAACAGAGATAACATGACCAAGTTACGACCCCAGGATGTTGGTTGCCCAACTAACCCTATTGGGGCCCATAAACTCTTAGTGTTACATATCCTTGGGTTAGGGTTTTGGTTGTTTAAGGTTTTCACTCATTGTTCAAAAATAAAAAGGCTCTTGAGCCTCATTCTAACTCAGTTCAGAGGCATGTAGCCACCACATCTCTTCTCAGAGATAAGTGACCATCGCCTGAGCTATCCTATTTCCATTATGTTTGTAAGCATAGTTCAATATTTTTCTATTAATGAAATGAAGTGTTTTTCTGCTGCATCTATGTGTTTATGATTATATCTGTAAGTTTTTGCATTCCTATTTAAGTTTGAATCAGTGGTATCAGAGCAGTCTGCTCTTTCTCTATTTTTCTTTGCATGTCCCCAACGAGGTCAAGGTATAAAGAGTTAGGGCTCGATCTGGTTGAACCATTACATGGTCAACCTCGCAAAACCCGAAGACCTCCCGTGGCAGAAGAAGATAAATACAGGGGGGTAGGAGATCCTTTCAAAATGTTGCTCAAGGAAGGCCTCAAGCGACAGAGAGACGTAATGATGGATAACTTTACCTAGATCCTTCGACGGCTACCCACAGGCGATGCATCTTCATCCAGCAACCACTTTGGAGGCACCACTCCTTTTAAGGTACAAGTTAAATTCAATATTCCCATATTCGAAGGCCTGATAGATGTAGACACTGTAGATAAATATTTGAATATAATGGAAGGATATTTTTCAATTCATGAATTTTCCTATCAGGAAAAGATTAGATTTTCACTTCTCAAAGTTGCCCCACATGTCAAGAACTGGTGAGAAACCTACTGTGAACAAAAGGACAAGAGTGAACCCTTGTTGTTTTCAACTGCACCCACTTGGAATTATTTTCGAGACGCCATCAAGGAACAATATTACCCTGCCGGGAGCTATGAAAATAAATACATAAATTGGACCACACTATGACAGGGAAGGGACTAAAATGTGCCAGAGTTCATAAGTAATTTCCATACCATTCACACAAAGATGGGTATCAAGGATACTAAGCGACATTTGTTGCTCAAGTACCGTGACTTCCTACAGAAGTACATCCAAGATGAGATGGAGTTCCTGGACATTTCCTCGCTTAGCATAGCATATCGGTACACTATAAAGTTTGAGTAGAAGTTTAAACAGAAGAAGCAAGACTTTGGATTTGCAAATCCAAAGTAAGGAAAATGCACCCCCAAACCACAAAACAAGGGACCAAGCCAAGGTGGGGCTACCAAGAACAGCCCATTGAAGTCATAAGGAAAGAACAACACCACGAAGATGAAGAAGGACAGGGGAAAATGGAGTGAGTTCCATAAGAGCTCCACTCACAATACAAGTGAGTCTCGAGCCAAGAAGTCACTGGTGGTTGATCTGAAGGCTTCCGAATTAGACGTAGGTTCTGACTTTGAATCAGAACCCGATAAGGGGACTGACAAAGGGAAGAAAATCATTGATGTGGAGCCCAATGCCACCATGGCCACTACAAAGATTCAAGAATTTGAGCCTCACGATCCAAAGGAGGGGGAACGCCTCTTCCACTCATAGATGTGGGCGAAGGGTTCTCCACTATAGTTCATTTTCAACAGCGAGAGCCAAAATAACCTCATTTCAGTAGAAGTCATGAAGCATATGGGCCTAAAGACATACAACACATCCACAATCATACACCATTAGATGGCTTCACCAAGGACGAGATCTTCGCGTCAACCAGTAGTTTTTCCCTCCGTACAACATCAAGCCCTTCACGGATGAGGTATTGTGTGATGTTTCTCCTCTTGAACTTTTTGATCTATTGTTACGACAACCATGCTTGTGGAAGCAATAAGTTGTATATGGGTCTAGACCTCACTCTGTGATTATTACTTTGGCTAATAAGTTTTACAAGATACTAGAGGTAGCCCTTTCTACCGCCATCTCTTTGATCACTGTAAAGCAATGCAGTAAGATAATTTCCCATACCAGGAAATTTGTTTTCCTTATGATTCACCCCCAAGGCAAGAAGAAGGTTGTGGCTACAGCTTCCAGGCAGGGCTCCTATACACAGCAGTAGAAGATGGACAAAGTCATGGAGGAGTACAGGGATATTTGCACCTCACCCACAGGGATACCTCTACACTATTAGGTTAATCACTCCATCGATCTGAGCCCAAGCAGGTCACTTCCCAATGAACCAATCTATTGACACTCTATTCTAGAGAATGATGAGATCAAGAGGAATATTCAAGAACTACTACAGAAAGGGCACTCAGGCCAAGCTCATCACCCTGTGGGAGACCAATTATATTGGTACAGAAGAAGGATGGGACCTGGAGGCTTTGTACTGACTATCAGGCACTAAACAAGATCACCATCCAAAATAGGTACCAAATCCCATGGATTGATGACCTTCCGTACCATCTCAAGGGGGCCAAATATTTCAGCAATAGTGACTTGAAGTCAAGTTATCACCAAATGCCTATCGAACCCTCAGATGTGTGGAAGACTGCATTCAAATACAAGGAGGGCCTTTTCGAATGGTTGATCATGTCATTCAGATTGACGAACTCCCATGCAACCTTCATGAGACTGATGGAAATCATCTTGTGCCCCTTCACCAATGCATTTGTGGTGGTGTATTTAGATGACATCTTGATCGTCAACCAAAGTTGGGAAGAGCACCTCCACCATATTTGACATGTCCTTCAAACCCTTCAGCAACACAACTTGTGTGCTAACTTGAAGAAATGCACCTCTGGCTTGACCTAAGTTCAATATCCAAGGTCATCATTGATGAGCAGGGTGTACATGTGGACCCATCCAAGATACAAGTCATTCGGGATTGGCCAATCCTAACCACTCTAACAGAGCTCCACAGCTTTTTGGGTCTTTCCAATTTCTACCGTAGGTTCATGTTGGGGTTCTCTCATGTCACTTGGCCTTTAAGTCAAGTCACCAAGGGTGGAGCAAAAGAAAATTTCTTTTGGTCAGAAACCCAACAGTGAGCATTCTCAAAGTTGAAGAATCGCCTTTGTTCTGCACCAGTGTTCACATTACCAGACCTGAAACAACCATTTAGATTGAGACATATGCCTTTGACTATGCTATTCGTGTGGTTCTTACTCAACATGGGCCTCCAGTGGCTTACCACAGTGAGACACTTTCAGACACAGTCCAAAAGTACCCCACTTATGAAAAATAAATGTATTACATTTTGCAAGCTTGTCGTCAATGGAAGTGTTACATTCTGGGGAAGGAAACAGTCATCCACATAGACCACCGCCCTCTAAAGTTCATATAGACACAAGGGAAATTGCAAAACGATCACCATTAGAAATGGTCAACCTATCTACAATAGTTCCATTTGAACATTAATTATAAGAAGTGTGACACCAATAATGTCATTAGTTGCCTCAGCCGACCATCAGTCCTAGTGATAATCACTATGCTCGACTCCTATGGGTGTTATAGACATTTTTGGGCACTACAACCCCAAGCATGAAATGTCCATAAACCAAGGGCTCCTAAGTCCCTAGAAGTGTTGTTCTAACCCCTAAAGGAACAACTTCAACTGATTACAGCTTCTCCCAGAAGTTCTCCATGAAAAACTGCTCAGAACTGGTCAAAACAGGATCATTTCAGTTGCTCCATAGGCAAAGTGCGTTGCATCTAACCTAAATACACTGTGTGGGTGCGTTGCATTTCAAAAAGCCCTTCTATGGGGTGCGATGGGCGAGAAGTGACAAATGGCAGTGTCATTCCATGAGGTGGAGAGGCATGGAAACTTCCAGAAACTTCTCCTGTGACACTTGCCTCTCTGAATTCGACCAAGGATGAGTAAGAGATCATCAATCTCCAAGTGGAAGCAAGAACTATCAGAGGGAAGACACTAATCAAATAACAAGCTGACTCATCTCCCTTATAGATATCTATATATGGATCCCTCATCATAGAGATCCAGAGGCTGGAATTTTGCATATTGTAAGGAATTGTTGTTGGTTTCCTGAGACAACATCAGATTGTTGGGTGATCTAAGCTTTGTATGAGGTGAAGAGGGGCTTACTTGCTGAGAGGATGATGCTGGGTCAGAACAACTGGTTGTAACTCCCTTGGCTCTTTCTTGTTTATCAATAAAAGCTATTCAAGTTTTCCTCCATACTCTTGTGTCATTTATGTTTTATGCATTTGTATGGTCAATTTACATATGATCCTAGATTGTTTATGATTATATATCCATGTTCTCGTATAGTGCTATGCTACTTTGATCTTACAGGTACTCTATGAAGCTGGGCGTGCAAGGGAACAAGTAGCGAAAGACTATCAAGAGAGAGAGGAATCAAACTAGGAGATTAGCGCAAGATGGAGGTTGGTCTTCTTTGTTCTTCTCTCATCTATATTTCATAAGGGAAAAACAAAAGTAGCTTTAGTTTGTTTGTTTCTAGGGTAGCTATCACACCTTAGTGGGATAAGCAGTTTTGTGTAGACACTTTTCCTTGTAACAAAATGGCGATCATACTGGGGACAAATTAGTTTGTTTGTTTATCTTCCTTGTTGTCTATTTTATAAACTTACAGACGGAGCCTGAAGTCGAGCCAGGAAGCTTTCGAACTGCATTTGCTATGCAAATGCAAAGTAGATACATGTTGCTTCAGTCAATCTCCGGGATTTGTTTATAAATTAAACAACTAATTTACAAACTCTTTGATTAGCCCTTTTGGTAGCTCTTAGATCCTCCTTATATCTACCCCTGATTGTTGCATTACTGATTACCATTTGCTCGGCCAAAACCCATGAACTGAACTGCAAACTGTGACCCAGAACCCAAGCAAAGTCTCGTCTCTGGCCCAGCGTAGGAATTGTTCTATGAATCTGAAATTCAGCGCACTTCCCGAGTGTAGTAGGTGCGCTGCATTTCAAATTCCCTATGTTACAGGTGCGCTGATCAGACTAGGCATTGTTCAGTTTTGGTTTCTATGATTCATTCTTTCCAGTTCTATTCATGAATTTTGCTGCCTATGATCAGTATATCTCTATTTGAAACCCCTTTTCCTTGCTGTTATTCCGCCTCCTTTGTACAAAAGATCTGTAAATGTTTTTGTGTATTTGTTGAGTCATTTTCAGTTCTCCTTCGTAAAAAGTAACGTAATCGTACTGTCGTCCTTTGATTTGAAATTGTCGCAAGTGTCATTTTCAGTCATAGGAAAGAGTTTGGTTGCTGTAGATAGTCGATTATCCTGTTGCTATTGTATTTGGTCTGAATTTGTAATTTTTCTAGTGTCGAAAGCAAGTATTCATTTCCAAATCGTAAAGTGTTGTGATTGTCACCCTTTTTAATTTCGAAAAGAAACTTGTTGGTAATTGTCGCTTGAAAAGTAATTCAGATTTGTGCATTAGCTTTCTTTTTTCCATTCACATACTAAGAAAGCCGAAAACAAATACATGCATGTGCATTTGCATTTAGACTATTTGATTGGTTTGATTTAGAACAGTGCATTTAGAGTGTGCTCTTTGATCTTTGTGAAATAATATTGTCTCTCTTTCCTTAGTAGCTAGGATTTTCATTGCACAAAGAAGATAAAAGTCTGTTTATCATCTTAGATTGCATTTTAGGAATTATACATCTACATCTCACGGTGAACCTGAAAGGCAAATTTCATAAACAAGATCAACTATAAAATAAATTCAATGAATCTAACAATGCTTTGGAACCTAACGCACAACATTTAGAAGTCTAGGCTAGAGACGTATTCCGACGTCGTAAAGCCTGGTAACTGTTATTCTCACTGATGGTTGGGTGATTCCTCCACTTTGAGACGATAAGTGCCAGTACGGACTTGTGCTCCCACGTACCGTCGAGTATATTTTGGGAGACCACAATAGGCTTAATCCTTTATCCATAGGAAGCCATGTCTGTCGCCCTATCGATCGCAATGCACTGAACACAGCATTTGGGAAGATTGACTGCCGTACTGTAAAACGTATTCTGCAGTTTTGCGATTGGTTTGGTAATCCCTCTACCTAGATTTCCAGAGCAGTCCCTTTCGTTCCTTTTCAGACTCCTTAACGGAAAAGGTCCATCTGAGCACTTGTCACTTTAGGCTCATTAAAAATCGAAGGCGACTAGAGTCATCTTTTGTTTTTTCTCGACTCTTAAAAATTGAAAAAACAAGTTGTGTCAAAGCATCTAAAATTCATCTAATTCGGAAACATACTTCCCCTTGATTTTTAGTTGATCGAGTAATCCGCAATCGTGGAAGAAAGTCAATTGAAACCCTGTCATTCGCGGAGGCTTACGAGTCAACCGTCTTTGTCTCCGAAATCGAAGCTAGTATGGACAAAGCGAACTCGTTTAAACCGGTTCCAAATAACCTGTTAAAGTTAGAACAAGTGTTCCAACAACATCAGAGATTCCGGTTACTCGAAACATTTCTGGTATCCCTACCTTTACGGAAGAAGTTCAGCGGCCACAAAAGGATAGTGGTACTGATCCTAGTCTGAGGGTAAGCACTTGTATCACTGAACTAGTTCCACCTACAACCGGTTCGGAGAGTGTTGCTCCCCAAACATCTGTCGCTACAGATTCCATACCTTCTTCGGCACCAGAAATATTCTACGGACCTGACGGTCTACCCCTTCCACCTGGTCTAATTGTTATAGAAGAGATTGTGGAAGATCCTCCAGTTAGTACTCCATTGCAATTTGGAATCGGGATCGCTCTGTATCCTTCTTCATCAGAAATTAGTCTACCGCCAGCGGAAGCTCCTGTAGAATCGCTAGGTAATCTTTTGGATAGACTAGAAATGTCTGAACAACTGTCAACATCTAGGACTGTGTCGTCTGACACAGCGACTGCAAAACTCCCTGCTATCGCTCCGACAATGTTCGCTGGTATACCAACTGTCCCAACTAGCTCTCAATCGCTAGAAGGAGCCCACTCAAGGGCCATTTCGACGGTATGGTCTGTTACTGTTTGTTCATCCAGAATAATATCTGAAAACTCTTATGTTGATTCTCAACAAATTGATCCATTTGGAGGTCAATTTGGGCAGTCCGGCCCTTAAGGGCAAACCATTCCCTTAAGTACCGAATTACCACCATATGGGGGGCAGTATGCCCTTTCATTATCCCCTCCGGGAGGACAGCCATACGGGAGTTCACAACAAAATTCAGGTTATGCTAGAATTACGTCAAGCGGTTGGGTACCGATACTACCTCAACAACCAAGAGTTGTATATTCGATGCAACAATGCTTACCTATGTCTAGTATACCAACTACGCTAGCTATTGTGATGGTGTCGCAAATTCAAGCGCTCCCTGTTGTATGCCAACCTCAGGTTTCTCAGGTTGTAATGCAACAGCCCCTTGACCCTGCAACTCAACCACAATTGCTGATTGGTGGAATGACACAGGTTCAAATGGGTACAATTACCTCTCATCTTGGTCAAACAGTTAGTATCGGGCAACAACACATGGCTTCACAACCATGGCTAGTGCAATACCAACAACCGCAGTTCCAACAAGTATACCAAGGTTCTGAGCAACAAATCTTTGCAAATAGTGGGCAACCGTATATTCAAAATGGTCAAAATCAACCATTTTACAATGGTCATGCCCACCATCCTTACCAGAGTTACCAGCATCAAATGCATTATGCTAGTATGCAAAGACCAACTTCTCAGGCAATCCCATCTTATCCTGGGTATGCTTCGCCTAACCTGAACCAACAGTTACCCTTCGCGGCGACTTTAGAGTTACTTGATTTAAATCGGTTAACAAACGATCCAATCACTTATGCCCCTTGGTGGCCAGCGATTCCACATAAACTTCCATTAGATATTCCTAAATTTAATGGAAATCTGGGTGAAGATCCGTCAAATCATGTGATGACCTTTCATCTGTGGTGTTCATCAAACACCCTAAACGATGATTCGATTAGGCTTCGCCTTTTTCAGAGGACGTTAACTGGTCCAGCAGCAAAATGGTATATCGAATTGCCTAGAGCTTCATTCGACAACTTCAGTACCCTAGCCACAACCTTTTTAACCCATTTTTAGTTACCGATAAGGTACGAAACGGGAACAGAACTTCTTACCAATTTCAAACAAACGACGGCCACTCACATATCTGATCATATACATGATTGGTGACGTCGTCATTGGTGGGATAGACCCAAAGGATTCTAATCTTGTATCCTTCGATCATAAAGGATACGATCCTCAGTTACCAGCTCAGGTAGCTTTCCTCGTTCAAGTGAAAGTCCTCAACAAAACTGTTCATTGAACAATTATTGATGAGGGGGCATCTACATGTATTATGTCGATGAGTTCCTGGAAAAATTTAGGATCTCCAACCTTGTCGCGATCTTCGACAACATTAAAAGCATTTGACGAACGAACATATACCCCATATGGTATTCTAAATAACTTGAAGGTTGAACTAGGAGGGAAAACAGTAGAAATAGATGTTGAGGTAATCGACGGAAATCTCGATTACAACATCCTACTGGGAAGACCATGGATATATGCTATGGCTACTGTTGTGTCAACCTATTTTAGGAAGATTGCATTTCCCTTTCAAGGAGGGATTATAATCTTCAATCAACAAAACTTCCTCCCCAATGGTTCTCAAGTTACGGGAAGCATTCCAATGATCCATGGAAGCCCCAATTCGCTTCAAAATATCAGAGTAGGCCTACTAAAAGATCCTATATTAATGGGAACTTTTTCCCTTCCACCTCCAATCAATTTGGCGGAAGTAGCGTCTGTAGGAAGCTGCAATATGATATCTTCTAAAAAGATCTCAGAAAATGATATCGACATGGATCATGCGAAGGTTTTGCCTCCAAGCCCAACAGAAGTATTGTAGCAATCAATGTTCCTAGCATGGGAGGCAAACCCAAATCAACGCTCATCAGGCATTTGGATAGATAGGTCTAAGGAATATGGTACCCCTTCAGATCCTTGGTCACGAGTGCATGTCACCGATGAAGGAATTGTTCAATCAATGGTAATTGAAGGGGCACCATGGGATAATTACCACCATCGTTCCCTTCTTCCAGATTGTGAAGAAAACACTCCTCACGACCTTCATCGTCCCTCAGCTTTTGATTTTCTATCAAATACTGTAAACACGGTGGATTCCGAGCGAAACTTGTCCAACATTGAAGAGACTATCACCATAAATATCTCGACCAAAACAGATGTTGTAGAGAATATTTATGTTGGCAAACGTTGTTCTCCTTCAGAACTGGAAATATATAGCGCTCTTTTTCGCGAATTCAGAGATGTCTTTGCTTGGTCATATAGTGAAATGCCAGGCATTGACTCGAGTATTGTTGAACACGAAATCAAGATGTTATCCAGATGTCAAACCAGTACGACAACGGCTACGGCAGGTGCACCCCAAGAAAGCCGCTACCATTAAGGCAGAAGTTGAAAAACTTCTCCATGCTGGTTTCGTTTACCCGGTTCCTCTGACCAATTGGGTATCGAATATTGTCCCTATTATGAAAAAACAAGGAACAATTAGAGTGTGCGTCGATTATAGGGATGTAAATCAAGCTTGTCCAAAAGACAACTACCCTACACCCTTCATCGACCAGATAATTGATGAATGCGCCAGATGTGAAATCTTTTCATTCATGGATAGATTCTTCGGGTATAATCAAATAAATATCCACCCACAGGACCAGTCAAAGACTGCATTTATCTGTCCATGGGGCACGTTCGCATATCGAAAATTACCCTTTGGTTTAAAGAACGCAAGGGAAACATTTCAGAGGGCAATGAATTATGCCTTCCATGACATCAAAAACATCGTTCAACCATACCTCGACGACCTTCCGGCTCATTCGTGAAAGCGGACTAATCATCCGCAGCATTTAAGAGTGATATTTCTACATTGCCGACACTACAAAATACGACTCAATCCACATAAATGTGTATTTTGTGTCAGTTCTGGTCATTTACTTGGCTTTGTAGTCTCGATAGACGGGATTCGTCTCGACCCATGTAAGGTTCAGGCAATCATAAATTTGCCTCCACCTTCAAATTTGCTTCAGATTCAGAAACTCTGAGGGAAAGCAAACTTTCTGAGGAGGTTCATTCCAAATTACACCGAACTTGATAAAGGTTATACGCGTCTTTTGAAAAAGGAAGTACCCTTTGTCTGGGATCAGGTTGTGCAAGCTTCCTTTGATGCTTTAAAAGAATCCCTAATGAAAGCATCATTAAGGTATGCTCCTGATTATCAAAAAGACTTTAACCTGTATCTGGCTACAACGGATACAACCATCGCAATGGTTTTAGTTCAAGAAGACAACAGAATTGAACATCCTATATATTATTTAAGTAAGAACTTAAATGATATAGAAAGTAGATATTCTTATGTCGAAAAGCTAGCGCTCGCAGTTGTTCAAGCGATATAGAGATTTCGACACTATGTCCTCTTTCGAAAAACTACCATTCTGTCAGATTGCAACCCCATGACTTATACATTGTCGCGACAATTGCTGGGGGGCAAATATTCAAAATGGATATCAATTCTACAAGAGTTTGATCTGGAATTTGTAAAATCCAAGTCAAAGAAGGCTCTGGTTTTCGCGGAATTATTATGTGATCTCCCATCATCGTCCAACGATGAAACATCCGAAGAAACAATCGTGGATGAAAATTTGTTTCTGATATATTCAAGCGATCTATGGTATGGGGATATAATCATTTATCTCCAAACCCAAAAATATAGGCCAAATACCTCTCGCTCCGAACAAAAACGTATTAGATACCAAGCAAAAGACTACATGATCGTCGGTGATACTCTATACCATCGTGGTATTGATACGGTTCTGATAAGGTGCCTCACCCATGCGGAGGCCGAAAAAGTCCTGAATGATTTCCATTCAGGCGCGTGTGGGGGGCATCAATCCGGTTATGCTACAGTGCAAAAAATTCTACGAGAAGGATACTTCTGGCCAACAATGTTCAAAGATTGCATAACCGCAGTTAGAAGTTGCCATGCTTGTCAAATTTTCGATAGCAAAACCAGAAGACCACCCGCACCTCTGCAGCCAATAGTTGTTGTTGGGCCATTCGCCAAATGGGGCATCGATTTCATGACAGGTAACCCCACCTCGACTAGGGGGCATGGGTATATCATAGTCGTAGTTGACTATTTTACTAAATGGGCCAAGGCGATGCCTACATTGGATAATACTCATGAAACAGCTGCCCTCTTCCTTTTCAATCATGTAGTTTCCAGATTCGGCATCCCACAAGCTATAGTCATAGATCATGAATCACATTTTCGCAATCACATGATGGTCGAATTAGCCGCCAAACTAGGGTTGTCTCACGACAGCTCTACTCCATATTACGCACAAGCCAATGGACAAGTTGAAGCAATCAACAAGGTCCTGAAGCACATGCTACAAAGGATGATTGGAGTTCACAAAAGAATTTGGAACCTAATCATGTACTCAACCTTGTGGGCTTACCGAACAGCGGTAAGGAATGCAACCGGGTTTACACGTTTCCAACTGGTATATGGCCTGGAAGCAGTCTTACCAATCCAGTGTGAAATCTCATCCCTCAAACTCACAATTGACCTTCTCCCCGGAACTTCAGAAGAGGAGGCTCGTTTCTTAGAACTAATCCAATTGGATGAAACCCGTCGTGATGCCGCTTTGGCTAACGAAGCCCATAAGAAACGAGTCAAGATGCAGTTCGACAAGAATGTCAAACCCCGTGTCTTCTCAGAAGGTGACTTGGTCTTGCTTTATGACCAAGAATCCGATAAATTGGGGGAAGGTAAATTCAAGTCTTTATGGATGGGCCCCTATATTGTTAAGTGAGTGTTGGCAAAAGGAGCCTACAAGTTAATGGATTATGATGGGATTCCACTGGCACAACCTCGTTACGGGTTGTACCTCAAGCGTTACTATGCGTGATTCAGTATAGTAACCTGTATGCTTTTGTTATGTTTTTGTTTTCGCTAAAGTGTTTGTTTTGATCGAGTAATCCACTTTTTACATTTATTGCAGATGTAAAACCTATTGGAGTCATGTGTTGGATATGCCAACGGAGCGAGTCGTAGTTCACGGAACCTATCTTCCGCGGCCTGGGCCATTTTTGATCCAAGAGCCGAGTTAGTAAGTTTCAGAGGGGTATGTATTGGTCGATCAACGAATAACATCGCTGAATATAGTGTATTGTGTCAGGCCAGGTTAGCTCAGAAATTAATGAGCGCAAAACAACTGAGTGATATTATTCATTCAACTATTATTATTTATACATATACAAAAACGGATCAGTTCATCTTCTAGATGACTGTCTGGCTTCACCTCATCCGTTTCGGAATAGGTGTCAACATTCCCCCCCTTAATCTGAAGGGATGTTGGTGAGTCCAAGCATCGTTCTGAATCTTTCAAGCTTTTCTCTTCCAAGCGCTTTGGTGAAGATGTCTGCAATTTGCTCGTTTGTGGAACAATGACGGAGATGAATTGTTTTGGCCTCAACATGATGTCGGATCAAATGATATTTAGTATTGATGTGCTTAGTACGATCATGGAACTTTGGATTCTTGGCCAACTTTATTGCAGATGTGTTATCAATCATGAGTGGAGTAGATTGTATTTGTTTTACTTGCAAATCTTCAAGAATTTTCCTGAGCCACACAATTTCTTTCGTTGCTTCAGCTGCTGCCACGTATTCTGCTTCTGTTGTGGAATCTGCTGGTACTGATTGTTTGCATGATCTCCAGGAGACAGCTCCTGATCCAAGACTCATAGCATATCCTGAAGTAGATACCCCAGTTTCTTTGTCTCCATCGAAGTCTGAATCAGAGTATCCAATCCAGTTGAAGTCGTCCACCTGTGTATACTTGATTCCAAGGTCTTGAGTTCCCTTCAAGTACCTTAGAACTCTTTTTGCAGCAAACCAATGTCCCTCACAAGGCTTTTGCATAAACCTGGAGAGGATTCCAACAACAAATGAAATGTCTGGTCTGGTAGTAGTGAGGTATATGAGACTTCCTACAAGCTGTCTATACTTTGTTGCATCCTCAAATTCTTTTCCTTCAGTAGATGTGAGCTTCAAGTTTTGTTCCATTGGAGTAGAAAGGGTATTGCACTCTGTCATGCCAAATCTGTATAAAAAATCACCAATGTATTTCTTTTGAGAAAGAAATATGGACTTTGGATGTTGGGTTACTTCAATGCCAAGATAGTAATGAACATAGCCCAAATCAGTCATTTCAAAAAAATTTCCTAATTCTTTCTTTATGGATGCAATATATCTTTCATTGTTCCCTGTCATTAAAAGATCATCTACATATACCACAAGATATACAACTGTTTTGCCAACTTTCTTGACAAATAAAGTTGCATCATCAAGATCAAAATGTTTGAAGTTGAGTTTCAGAAGATGCTCAGTTAGTTTTTCATACTAGGCTCGTGGTGCTTGTTTGAGGCCATACAAGGACTTCACAAGTTTGCATACTTTGTGTTCATGTCCTTTCACAGCAAATCCTTCAGGCTGGGACATAAAAACATTCTCTTTTAGATCTCCATTCAAGAATGCAGTTTTTACATCCATTTGATGGACTTTCCAACCGTTCTGAGCAGCTAGTGCAAAGAGTGTCCGGATGGTGGCCCATTTTGTTGTGGGAGCAAAATTTTCCTCATAATCGACCCCTTCCTTCTGTGCAAAACCTTTTGCCACAAGCCTAGCTTTGTGCTTGTCAAGTGAGCCATCAGCTTTGTACTTGTTCTTGTAGACCCACTTGCAGCCAATTGGTTTGGTTCCAAATGGAGGATCAACCAGCTTCCAAGTGCCATTCTTTATGAGGGCATCATACTCCTTCTGCATCGCCTCTTTCCATTCATCATGAGAAGCAGCTTCTTTGAAGGAAGTTGGTTCAAAATCTGTAGACAAGTTCAATTCACAATCATAAGTAACATCCATATCAACAGGTGAATTAGAGTTATCTACATCACCTCCATCTTGTCGGTTTGAATTTCTGGTTCCTGTTTTTCCAATTTCATCAGGATGAACACTTTCAAGTGTCTTTGTCAGCCACTTTGGGGGACCTTTCTGAGATGGTCCAGGCTGTTCTGTTGATTGAGTTGGGTCTGAATCAAGATTGAGTCTCCCAATTCTATCAATTACATCACTTAAAGCATCATCCGTTGTTGGAGTGTCATGCAGGGGAGATTGTTCTTCAGAAGAAGATTCCACATGTTGATCTAGTATAGGAATCCCCCCTTCAAGATGTGGAATCGGATTATCAAACTCTTGAAATGATTTTGGTTTTGTGAATCTATCCAAGCGATCAAGTTGCCGCTCAACAACACTGTCAGATTTGGATGATTCAAGAAAAATGACATCTCTAGATAAAACAAACTTTTTATTTACTTCATCATAAAGGTGGTATGCTTTAGATGTGTTTGAATACCCCAGGAAGATACACTTACGACTTCTAGCACCAAGTTTGTTTCTATGTACCTTTGGTATTAAAGCATAACAGGTGGAACCAAATATCCTGAGATGTTTTACCGAAGGAACATGTCCATACCACAATTCATAAGGAGTCTTGTTTCTTATAGCACTAGATGGACATCTATTCTTTATATATGCAACACATAGAACAGCATCAGCCCAAAACATTGTCTTTACGTTTTTGAAGAAAAGCATGGATCGTACCATATTCAAAATTGTTCTGTTCATTCTTTCAGCTACACCATTCTGTTGAGGATTATAAGGCACAGTTGTTTGATGTTTAATCCCATGTTGGTGAAGATAGTGTTCAAATTCATTTGATGTATATTCTTTTCCATTATTAGTGCGAATAGACCCAATATGAGATTGTGCATCATTTTCAATCCATTTATGAAAATTCTTGAATGTTTGAAAAGCATCAGATTTGTTCTTCAAAAAATAAACCCAACACATTCTGGTGTAATCATCAATAAATGTCATGATATATTTATTTCCATTTGCAGAAGGAACAGGCATTGGACCACATAAATCTGAATGAATAAGTTCAAGCTTCCTATGTGCTCTTGAATGTGAATCATGAAAAGACTGTTTGCTATGCTTTCCTAGAATGCAAGCATCACATTGTTTATGTTTTCTAGAAATTGTAGGCAAACCAGCAACACCATTTTTCTTCAACAAGCGGAGACTATCATAGTCTAAATGTCCAAATCTAGCATGCCATAATAAACTTGATGGAAGTGCATCTTCTTCATGATGAGAAATATATGAGAAATGTTGTGCATGAGCAGAGGTTCCTTGCAGTTTAAGGAGTCTTTCTTCTTCTATACCCCTCATGACAAGTGAGTGGTCAGATGCCTTTCTTACCTCAAGCTTGCCATCAAACATGTGAATGGAGTGACCTTGCTGGCGGATGTGGACCAGGGACAGCAAGTTTCTCTTCAGTTGTGGGAGATATAGAACATGATCCAGAAGAAAGTCTGGAAGACCAGGCAGTTTAAGCCTGATTGTGCCAAGCCCTAATGGCTTGATTTTTGACTGATCTGCAAAGTATACTGCTCCATCAACATTTTCAGTGAAATCTTCAAAAAATTCTTTCCTATAAGTCATATGACAGGTTGCTCCTGAATCAAGCAACCAGTCATTTTTCGAAGAAGCAAGTGAAGCATTAAACAAGTCTTCATTTACTCCAATGTTACATTGTGCCTCAATATAGTGAGCGGATTCAGGTGCTTTACCTTTGTCTGTGTCATCAGTTTTACCTTTCTGCTGGTTTCTTCTCTGCTCAACTTTGTCCCATGGTAGCTTGCATGTAGAAGCATCATGTGATCCATTTCTTTTGCAGCGAATGCAATGCAGATATGCCTTTTCTGCTTGAGGATGTCTGCCCCCCCTGCCTCTGAAGTATCTTCCTCTTCCTCTTCGTCCACCTCTTCCTCTTGTAGAATCTTGAGCAGGCTACTTTTCTTTATGAGCAAGACAAACAGTCTCTTCAGAAGATTCAGGGACTGTTTTCTTTCCAAAGGCTTTCTCTCTTTCAGCAAACTTTTTCACAAGAGTGTCAAAGGTTATATCTTTAAGATTTCCATTTGCTTGTAAAGACTCAAGATAGTTAGAGTAGGTAGGATAGAGTGCTTTGAGAAAGGCAATAAGAGAGATATCTAGCTCAACCTTAGTGGATTTAATATCATGCACTATAGACTTTATTTCAGAAGCAAGAGTAAGAGGATCATTATTTTTCAGTTCAAGAGTGAAGAGTTCAATCATGAGCTGAACAACTTCAAGTGCAGAATGTGTATCATAGAGTTCTTTCAGCTTTTGTAAAGCTTCAAAGGCAGTGGAATAGGATGAAATATGACGACTTACTTCCTCATTTACAGATGTTGCGATCAATGCAAAGGCTTTGCTGTTCTTGTTTTCCCAAATGGCGAGTTCTTTGTCTGATGTGGGCTGCACAGGGTCTCTGTCTTCTTCTCCGACACACACGCCTTTCCACAGCTCATTGTAGATGAGGGTGTGTTTCACCATCCGAGACCATTCAGGATAGTTCTCGTTGCCAGTGAGAACTATTCCAACCATTGAAATGATTGAATGCATTCTGTAAAAAAAATATCTCTGCCAAAAACACTTCTGTTGAGAGAGAAAAAAAATCCTTATATGATAGCCTTATGCATTCTCCATATATATATATCACTGCTCATATATATATCACTGTTCAACAAAACTAGGGTGCTCACTGCTTACATATATCAATATCTCAACAAAAAAATAGCGCTCACATATATATGACTGCTTACATATATCACTGCTGAACAAAAAAGGGCGCTCATATATATATATATGTCACTGCTTACATATATCAATATCTCAACAGAAAAATGGCGCTCATATATATATATATCATTTCTCACATATATATCAATGTATATCACTGTTCAACAACAAAGGCGCTCATATGAAAACGCAGTATTACATTAGAAACGCACAGTCATCTAGAAGGCACGTGGAGGCACCATTAACGCACCAGAAACGCAGTCATGAGGAGGGCACTATTAACGCAGTGGTCAGTGGTTATTTAAAATAAGGACGCAGCAGCCAGCATTAAAAACGCAGCGATACCATTAACTACTCTCAACAGCAGATACCATGTATCAGTCTTCAAGAAAACGCAGTCACCATTAAAATATATCAACGCAGTCTTCCATATACGCACTCAACCATTAACTACTCTCAACAGCAGATACCATGTATCAAGAAAACGCAGTCAGTTTTCAAGAAAACGCAGTCACCATACATCAACCACAGTTCTTAAAAAAAACGCAGTCACAGTTCTATATACCACAGCGTTTAATAAAAGGCGCAGGCTTCAATACGTTTAAACCAGCTCTTAATATATTAACGCAGCTTCAATACATTCAATACATTAATGCAGCTTCAATACATTCAATACATTAACGCAACTCTTCTTACAATAAAACGTTACCGTTCTCTTCCTTGATAGTATTGGTAACCGGGCGGAGACCTTTGTTCTCTTCCACGACTTCCACATATAGCAACGGACCTCAACGCAGCGAAAGGGAGGGCGTATGCAGCGATGTCAGAAGGGATGTCAGAAGAGCGGAGAGCGTATGCAGTGCTGGTGTGCCAGGGAGCAGAGGTTTCATGAGGCAGCAGAGGAGTTACGCTATTTCTGGAACCTGGGACCTGTGCTCTGATACCATGTCAGGCCAGGTTAGCTCAGAAATTAATGAGCGCAAAACAACTGAGTGATATTATTCATTCAACTATTATTATTTATACATATACAAAAACGGATCAGTTCATCTTCTAGATGACTGTCTGGCTTCACCTCATCCGTTTCGGATTAGGTGTCAACATATTGATAGAACTTCTCTATGATGCCATCACACATGGTATACGCCGACTGATTGTCAGGCTAGACTCACAACTCGTCATATTACAACTCACTGGTATCTACTCTGTCTAATCCAGCTATTTATCGCATGTTCCTAAGGGTTAAGATTTTGGAAAGACAATTTGATTTTATTCAATATCAGCATATTTCCAAAACCTTAAACACATTAACTGACTCATTGTCAAATTATGTGTTAGATAGACATTTGCAACATTTATAAAAAGAAGCATACCATCAATATTTGCATTCGGATCATGTAACTTAACCAAAATAAAGCTTCGAAAATCAAATATATATATATATATATATATATAACTATTTATGGTTTACACATAATGTTTTGTAACCAAGACAAAATGGGTCAAATGACCAAAAACTCAAAACACTAGGGGGCACCCTAGTCTAATGTTGCTCGCGATAGCAAGTCACAGCCTGTACAATCATGTGTGAGAGCCGAGTCCATCGTCTTGGCACACCAGTAGTATGTCGCTGCAACCTCAAGGGCAGCTCGTCAGTCCTCACATTTGGAATACCAAGAGTGAGGCCATCAACCTGTTCGTGTAATGCTGTGAGAGTCTCGGCCACATCGAGGTCGCGAAGGATAGCCCTTCCAACAGCCTCCCCTGCTGGGGTGGCAGCTGGCACTCTCAGGTGTACTACTGGCTGAACGGAACCAACATCTGCATGAACACATGAGTTTGATTAAGTCTTGATAGAATAAAGCACAAGGACATTATAAAAGAAAAACGATAAACAGGGATATGGTCAAAGAATTTACCAATGGCGCCCCACTGTTCGCCAGCCGGTAGTAATAAATCTGGATCACCCCGGAAGTCCATACCGGCATATGGATACTCGGAATAAACCATCTCCTGACCATCAAACCACCCAAAGAAGGTATCAGAAAAGGAAATCTGAGACTGACCAGCATGCCTAGACATATGGTCGACCCATCTCTACATACGTGGTTCGATTGGTGAAGGTAAATCGAGTGCAATTTACTGCGGCTACATCAGTGGTATCTTTTCCAAGGCAAAGGCGGTCAAGATAGAACCATAACCAAAGTTCTTCAACTTCCCACTCTTCACCTTGGTCAACTGTTCTTTCATCACAAGAAGTACTGCGTCGCACCAGTTTAACACCTTCGGTTGGAGACATTCGAAGGCATACTGCATATAAGATCGGTTGGCTACATGAAGAGCCGCACCACCAGCCATCTTACCAAAATTGAACAGAATAGTCCTGAGGGACCTGTCAGTGACATCACGGATGATGATCTTGCCGTCCTTACTCGGCTGAGATCCCTCTCTGCAATACCAGCGAACATAGTCTCTCACAGATTCACCGCCTCGGGCCGAACCTGATAAAGAGATGGGGGCACCCTGCCTCGACAAGCCAGTCAAGAAATAGATGTCCACTACAGTCAAGGGGATGGATTTGCCCCTAATCTGGAACACCTGGTTGGTAGGATCCCAAGCATCGAGCAAATACTGCAGCAAGTTGATTTGTTGTCTCGTGCTAGAAATGCGGAAAAACTTCAGCAAGCCACAGTTCCGCAGTGCATTTACTGTAACTGAATCGTGTAAAGAAAGCATGTCCTCTTCTTCATGCTCACGTTCTCGCCATGTAATAATCATCTTGCTCCAAAAATCTATGAAAACAAACAAGAGAAGAGTTAGATCCTGATTTTGGTAAGAAACAGGCAAAATTTCCATCAAAAACTGTGCATAAAATTCCTTGCTTGCACCCATCGCACCTATAGTAGTGCTCTGGGTGCATTGCATGTCAGATGGCCAATAGATAGGCCAACATCCAATTCACCTTTCAATACACAAGGGGTGCGCTGAAGCCAGGGCAAGTTTTTCAAACCCCAGAGGCTCAGAAAAACCAGGAATCAAGCTCAGAATGAAAAATGGAAAGCATGAAATGAAAGAGCTCAAGTTTAGCTCTTACCTGGTCCAGACGACGCCGAGAATCGTCCACAGAATCTCCCGAAATCAGCTGATGAAAATCAAGGGGGAAAGCACCTCCAAAGCTCCAACAAACCAGAGTTCAAATGAAATGGTAAAATGAGAGGCAAAAGCACTTTTACATTACTTTTTACGTAGTTCGAAGTAAGATATTAGTGTTCTAACTCATTTTTCAAACATATATTGTTCATTTCTGACTAGTTTGATGAAGCAATTGAAAATGCAGTACAATCTTCGAAATAACAAAGCTATTTATGGTAAAGTCAAGAAGTGACCGTTGTATCGAGCAGTTTTAGCACATAGTTCAAGCTCGTTAAAAAATAAACATAAGCCATGAGAAAATGTTTCCCCCCACGTTTAAGCTCATTAAAAAATGAACTATTTCCTGGTAAATAACCATCATGAATGTAGTACTTCAGCCTTTAAAAGCCTTGGTCGTGTTCTCATCATCACCTCCACTCTATATTGGCCGATCATTCACCTCCATTTGATTGTTTACCCCTTTTGAGGAACAGCTGCGAAGAGTGATCTCACTAGCCATCCTTGTAACACTGCCGTGATTGGAAAATTCCAAACCTTACTTGGAATCAGCTGCTACCCAATTTTATCACTCATTCCTCAAAAGATGAGTCTCCTTTAAGCTCTTTTCAACTGACTCGTAAAATATGAAAAGATTTCCGAGCCATTGGCCTCTCCAGCTCGTTAAAGGGACCGAAAGTGCTATCCCTCCTATAAATTTTAATCTTTTTGGACCTGAGGGATTATTACACAAAAAGATCGAGCGCTTGTTTTGTTCGGCTCGTTAAAAGTATCAAAAATTCATCCCTTCTATATTGTTTTATACTTTTTCAGACTTAAGGTATTAGATGACGAAAAAGGAATTTTGGAGTTTCCTTTACGTTCCTTTTCAGACTCTCTAAAATTGAAAAGGGCTGAGTTATCTTTGTCGTTAAACTCGTTAAAACTTAATAGCGACAAACTTGTCCATAGCAGACAAGAACGAGTTTCACTATCGCTAGGCTCGTTAAAACATAGCGATGGGTTTTCCCGAAGGGAAAATTATAGAACAAGCATATGTTATCCTCCTCAAGCTTGACAAAAATAAAGAGGTACTAGTCAGCAATGACTGGGGAAAATTGGGAAGAAAACTTGAAGAAACTTTATTGGTAGCAAGTCGCTCTTGAACATGACACTTTCACTCCGCATCCAAGTCGGGTTGGGTTGTCTCATTCACCGGTCACATCACCATGGTCCCATCACACCATCCACATTTGGGGTTAATGTTACCAGTCCATCACGTCAGCGTCGCCGCTATGTTCAAGAGAAGTCATTCAGATAATTCACCTGTGTCTCACCCGCTACAATACATTTACACTCCATTCTTTCATGACCGCCACCCTGAACCATATGTCATCAGATCATTTTCACCTCCATTAAAATCATTTGCTCTGTTCCGTGTCATTGATGTGGGATTCATTAAGGCCCTCCTGTGACGGATCACTTCTTGTCGACATCAGCTCATTATCTAAGAAGTCAATCTACGAACACCCCGTTCAGTACTTTGAAGCTTGTATGCCTCAATGGCAAGTTTCTCACTTCTGCCGACAGGTTTACATCAATGGCCTTCGACCGAAAGATTTTGCGTGGTGTTCGATGCCAAGTCCTTTATTCACACCACATGAATTGTACTGCAGTACCTTGAGGGTCATTATCATTATCGGTGATTCCTCTCGTGCCTGTTAACAGCTTACATCATTGGCTGGTAATCAGGTGATGTCTTTCCATGTTCGACTCCAGAACATCTCTCACATGGATAGACTTGTACTTCGAGTGAAGATCAAATGAGATTGAAGACCCCAGATCTAGTTTCATCCATCCGGGCTACGATATATATTCACGGGAAATAAAGACATCAAATGTACATCATTGCTGCATAGATAATCATCCAATCAAAGAGATGATGACTCTACCAGAATCATCAGTCTACACTTAGACGATTGTCTGTCCTATGTACATGAAAATGAATTTATAAAGCTGAGCATGGGAATGCCCGCCTCAGCTAGATCATGAAAATATTATGAAGATAATGTATTGTATTGTATCTTATTACAGGTCTCCTCCCAGCTTTAAAGAACTTTGGATCCTCATAATAAAGCATTTCACCCAACATCAAAAGATTAATGACCTCATGCTTTAGGGGGCAATTGTTATAGACATTTTTGGGCACTACAACCCCAAGCATGAAATGTTCATAAACCAAGGGCTCCTAAGTCCCTAAAAGTGTTTTTCTAACCCCTAAAGGAACAAGTTCAACTGATTACAGCTTCTCCCAGAAGTTCTCCATGAAAAACTGCTCAGAACTGGTCAAAACAGGACCATTTCAGCTGCTCCATAGGCAAAGTGTGTTGCATCTCACCTAAATACACTGTATGGGTGCGTTGCATTTCAAAAATCCCTTCTATGGGGTGCGATGGGCGAGAAGTGACAAATGGCAGTGTCATTCCGCGAGGTGGAGAGACATGGAAATTTCCAGAAACTTCTCCTGTGACACTTGCCTCTCTGAATTCGACCAAGGATGAGTAAGAGATCATCAATCTCCAAGTGGAAGCAAGAATTATCAGAGGGAAGACACTAATCAAATCACAAGCTGACTCATCTCCCTTACAGATATCTATATATGGATCCCTCATCCCAGAGATCCAAAGGCTGGAATTTTGCATATTGTAAGGAATTGTTGTTGGTTTCTTGAGACAACATCAGATTGTTGGGTGATCTAAGCTTTGTATGAGGTGAAGAGGGGCTTCCTTGCTGAGAGGATGATGCTGGGTCAGAACAACTGGTTGTAACTCCCTTGGCTCTTTCTTGTTTATCAATGAAAGCTATTCAAGTTTTCCTCCATACTCTTGTGTCATTTATGTTTTATGCATTTGTATGGTCAATTTACATCTGATCCTAGATTGTTTATGATTATAGATCCATGTTCTCGTATAGTGCTATGCTACTGTGATCTTATAGGTACTCTGTGAAGCTGGGCGTGCAAGGGCACAAGTAGCGAAAGACTATTAAGAGAGAGAGGAATCAAACTAGGAGATTAGCGCAAAACAGAGGTTGGTCTTTTTTGTTCTTCTCTCATCTATATTTCATAAGGGAAAAACGAAAGTAGCTTTACTTTTTTTGTTTCTAAGGTAGCTATCACACCTTAGTGGGATAAGCAGTTCCGTGTAGACACTTTTCCCTGTAACAATGGGCACGAGACATCAGGGTGGTCGCATCTTTACAAGAGCGATCCATAATTTAGAAGAATATACCAAAAATTCCTAGAATGGAAGAAAGTTCCAAGTTTTCACCTTCAAGATGCATTGATCTGTCAATTGGGAAACATAAATGTTCCTTTAAGTGAGCGTGCCAAGATGATTTGGGAGGCGCACTACAGTCAGGTCGTTGGACATTTCAGAGTAGAGAAAATAGTGGCAGTATTGCAGAAGTATTTTTATTGGCTAAAACTTTGTCGGGATGTTGGGAAGTACATTAGATCTTTCATCGCCTACACCATTGCCAAACCAACCATTAAGAAGCAAGGCCTATATACTCCTCTACATACTCCTAGTTGCCCTTGGGAATCTGTCTCCATGGATTATATGTCGGGTCTTCCTTCTACCAAGAACAACAAAAATTGTGTTTTCGTGGTCATTGAAAGATTCTTTAAGATGGCCGTCATGGCAACCTAGAAGAAGAGTATCACAATAGAGGCCACTGCTAAGCTCTTCTTTGAGTGAGTGTGGGTACACTTTGGGATCCCACAGTCCATTATCTCAGATTGGGACAACAGATTCCTGAGTGCATTTTGGTCAAGTCTATGGTCGATGTTGGATACCAAACTTACTAAGTCCATGACTTTCCATCCCCAAATTGATGATCAAATAGAGGTTGTCAACAGGATGATCGTACACATTTTGTGCATGCACAACTCAAAGAATCCACACACATGGGATGAAAGTCTCTCCTATGTCCAACACAGCTACAACAGGACTCTCCACAACTCAACAGGCCACAACCCCTTTCAGGTAGGGCTGGGATTTCAGCCATTATGCCCCATTGATGTGGCCATACCATTTACCGACACTCAAGTAGATTCAGCTCATGTGAAGTTTGAAGATGAAAGGGCTAACAACTTCATTGAGCACATTCAACACATCCACCAACAATTCCATGATATATTGGATAGAGCTAATGCTAAGTACAATAAATGACATGATCAACATCGAGTTCCGCACAAGTTCCAGGTGGGAAGCAAAGTTTGACTACATTTGCAGAAGGAGCGCCTTACTGGACCACATTGCAAGCTTCACCCACTCCGATATGGGTCATACACCATCACCAAGGTCATCAGTGATAATGCCTTCAAGCTCATCATCCCACTGTTCCTTGGTATGCACCTTGTGTTCAATGTAGATCACCTTCGACCATACTTTCCACCATTGTTGGACACATCTGACATTGCAGAACAACTCACACCAACAGAGCTCAACTTGGACTGCATGGAATAGGCCACAACTGATCAGATCATGGATACACAGATCAAGGACACTCAGAAATAGAGGATACAACTATATCGAGTTGTCAAAGTAGGCCAACTCCTTCACCAAGGCAAATGACTCACCAGGGATCAAGTCCAGCAAAAGTTTCCTCATCTCATGGAGGAACTCAATGCAATGTAGACCATTGCTTCCTAAGGGGGAAGGACTAATCTAGGTGGATATTGATGGCCACCTACCTATTCCACTTGGACCCTCACCATTGTTTCTTTCAATTTTTCAGTTTCCTTAATTTTAGCACAGTTTACTATTTTTGGCAGTTTTTTGGGTCCTGAACTTCTGGAGCCGTTTTTAGGCCCGAAACGACATTTTTTTGGTAAAATTCCTTCTCATTGGATGTTTTATTCCTTAGAGATATCTTTCCAACTAACCCCAATGGGGGCCCATAAACTCTTGGTGTTACATCTCCTTGGGTTGGGGTTTTGGTTGTTTAGTGTTTTATCTTATTGTTCAACAATAAAAAGGTCCTTGAGCCTCATTGTAACTAAATTTAGAGGCATGTAGCTGCCACATCTCTTCTAAGAGATAAGCTACCATCGCCCGAGCTATCTTATTTCCATTTTGTTTGTAAACATAGTTCAGTATTTTTCTATTAATGAAATGAAGTGTTTTTCTGTTGCATATCTTTGTTTTATGATTATATTTATAATTTTTTGTATTCTTGTTTAAGTGTGGATCACATGACTCTCAATGAAGATGTCAAGGAGAATAAATAGAGAAGCACTTTCATAGAAGAAGCATAAATAAGATCCATCATGAAGACATGAAGCGATCCTGGACCATGACAGAGTGATGACATTTCATGGTAACTCAAAAGGTTCCAACATTGATCCAATACCATTTGGAGGGTGAAGATGAAGTACATATCAAATATCTCATGCAAGACATAGTTGCAAGGAGAGGCACTTGGCATGGATGCATCACAAGGAAGTCTTATGTCATAGTTGCCAACTTATGGCCTCTCAAAGTGTCTTCACATAGTCATATGCTATCCATGTACTTTTCCACATGATGTGGAATGTAATGATGTATTTTCAAGAAAATGAAAAAAATGTAAATGTGGGGAATTCCAAAATTCACAAGTGGAATATGAAAAGTCACATCAGGACCAAAGAGTCAAAAGAAGTTCAAAGGTCACTTAGGGGTTTGTGTCATTAGGGTAGCTCAAGATTCATAATGGTATATGAAAGGTCATTCCTATTGTTATACAAGAAACATAATAACTCAAGAAGAGGGATTTCTGGAGGCCTAGACTTTGAAGACATAGCTTTAGCTTCTATAGATTGGCATATGAGAGAAGATCATTCCTTGGAGAAGCAAGAAGTGACTTAATGTTCCACTATTGGAGCTAGTGTCTAACCATTGTAACCTTGTACTTGGATATTTCACTTCATAATCAAAATCTCATTGAGCCAATAAATTTTCATGCATGTATCATGAATATTGTAATACTAATCTTTATATGTTTGCAATATATGTTATGTTCATGTGTACTAAAGAAATTGAACTACTTCATTAGATTTGGTGCTTATTTTTTTGAATGTGTGTTGTAATTTTTTTAATGATCATTGTGTCTATGTGAACTATTTCGCTAGATAAATAAAAAATATTTCCTTTCACTCATGTGACTCTCTTAGGATAGTATTATTACTTTCCTTCTATAGACTCACTCTTGTCTCCCCTCTCTTGAAAGTCTCCTTTTACACATTGTAATTGGTGTTTCGTAGTGTCAACTTACTTGCTAATTTCAAAGGTTATATGTGTGATCTCTTATGTTATACATTGCATCCAAGGAAAACCTTAGAGTTATGGTGGCTAGGATGATAATCTAGGTGGGAATCCTACTCCAAATGGTGTGAGGTCTAATTGACACTTCACATTGTTGAAAAATGCAACCAGAAAAATCCTAATTTAATTTTGTCCTTGAATTAAATTAGGAATTATTTTCATAGCAACTTATAATAGTTAAATAAGTTAATTTGACTTAGCTAGCTCAATTAATTCGAGTTGGGAGTCTATCTAGATTCATGTAGAGTGGTTCCTAAATGTTAAGGTCCCAGGTTGAGTTTATTTTGAGTTGTAATTATTTAATCCATTCTAACTAAGTTAAAGTCAGTTTAACTAGTTCCAAATGATGGAGGAATTAGTGGGACATCTGGTAGTGGGGTGTAACCCACATTAGTGGGGTGTAACCAACACTGGTCAACCAATAAAATGAATATTCACTCATAATTAACTCATGCATGTCATATCAGAGAAAGACCCAGTTGAGCTTGGAGTTCAGGGACAGTGTACTATCAATTGTATAATCATCTGAATTGTACAAGTAGTGCATGCAATTAGAGGAATGCCTATGAGGATTGCGCAATTCATATTTGTGTAATTTATTAATTAAATATGGAATAATTCCCCAGGGAATTGCGCAAGGAAATAAGAGCTTGGCAGGTAGCAAATTTGGCTAAGTATTGGTTGGATCTTGTTTGTGAAGTAATGAGAAATATTGAGATAGCGCAAAGATTGATCGGCCTTGAAAAAATCAGTTTAATCTTCACATATTTTCTAATTAATGCAATATACAGATAGTAGGGGGTTTTAGTTGTGGCTTTCCCCATAAAATTATTGTGTTATGTGTGATTAAATTCTTTCTCTTTTATGCTTCGTGATTTCATCAATTGTTTATTGTTTCCACTGATGAATAGAGTAGATTCAAGTCAATTTTTTAAGCATATTACAATCTACAGTTTGAATCTATAAGGAATTTCTACATGGTATTAGAGATGAAATCACTATAGAAGAGGAGAATATGAGTTTTTATTTTGTAGGAGAAATTGAATTTGCAGTATCATACTTCAGAGCCAACAAGATTTCATTCTACGGATTCAGACTTGAATATGCCCTTGAGGGTAGTTCAAACTATCTTTCTTGGAAGGACAAGATGGAGGAAGTGTTGGCAGACAATGAGCTTAAGGAATTCATTAACAAAGATACTCCTAAGCCAGATAATGCTTGGGATTTGGTAGAGTGGAGAAAGTTGGTGGAAGGTGAGAAGGGTTATCCTACAAGGAGTTCGAGATCATATTGTATCAAGCCTCGATGGTACGGAAAATCCATTTGCAATGTAGAAGGCTGTCAGGCCAGGGTAACTCCAGAATGAACAGAAGAAAACTGACGTCTTATTTCATTAGAGAACTATTGTTTATATACACAAAGGAGACTGAACAGTTCATCTTCTTGATGACTGTTCACATTCCAGTTTACCCAACCGCCTTCGGATTAGGTGTGAACATTCCCCCCCTTAATCTGAAGGGATGTTGGTGAGTCCAAGCATCGTTCTGAATCTTTGAAGCTTTTCTCTTCCAAGCGCTTTGGTGAAGATGTCTGCAATTTGCTCATTTGTGGAACAATGACGGAGATGGATTGTTTTGGCCTCAACATGATGTCGGATCAGATGATATTTAGTATTGATGTGCTTAGTACGATCATGGAACTTTGGGTTCTTGGCCAACTTTATTGTAGAGGTGTTATCAATCATGAGTGGAGTTGATTGTACTTGTTTTACCTGCAAATCTTCAAGAATTTTCCTGAGCCACACAATTTGTTTCGTTGCTTCAGCTGCTGCCACGTATTCTGCTTCTGTTGTGGAATCTGCTGGAACTGATTATTTGCGTGATCTCCAGGGGACAGCTCCTGATCCAAGACTCATAGCATATCCTGAAGTAGATACCCCAGTTTCTTTGTCTCCATCGAAGTCTGAATCAGAGTATCCAATCAAGTTGAAGTCGTCCACCTGTGTATACTTGATTCCAAGGTTTTGAGTTCCCTTCAAGTACCTTAGAACTCTTTTTGCAACAGACTAATGTCCCTCACAAGGATTTTGCATAAACCTGGAGAGGATTCCAACAGCAAATGAAATGTCTAGTCTGGTAGTAGTGAGGTAGATGAGACTTCCTACAAGCTGTCTATACTTTGTTGCATCCTCAAATTCCTTTCCTTCAATAGATGTGATCTTCAAGTTTTGTTCCAATGGAGTAGAAAGAGGATTGCACTCTGTCATGCCAAATCTGTTTAACAAGTCTCCAATGTATTTCTTTTGAGAAAGAAATATGGATTTTGGATGTTGGGTTACTTCAATGCCAAGATAGTAATGAACATAGCCCAAATCAGTCATTTCAAAACTTTTTCCTAATTCTTTCTTTATGGATGCAATATAGCTTTCATTGTTCCCTATCATTAAAAGATCATCTACATATACCACAAGATATACAACTGTTTTGCCAACTTTCTTGACAAATAAAGTTGCATCATCAAGATCAAAATGTTTGAAGTTGTGTTTCAGAAGATGCTCAGTTAGTTTTTCATACCAGGCTCGTGGTGCTTGTTTCAGGCCGTACAAGGACTTCACAAGTTTGCATACTTTATGTTCATGTCCTTTCACAGAAAATCCTTCAGGCTGGGACATAAAAACATTCTCTTTTAGATCTCCATTCAAGAATGCAGTTTTTACATCCATTTGATGGACTTTCCAACCGTTCTGAGCAGCTAGTGCAAAGAGTGTCCGGATGGTGGCCCATTTTGCTGTGGGGGCAAAAGTTTCCTCATAATCGACCCCTTCCTTCTGTGTAAAACCTTTTGCCACAAGCCTAGCTTTGTGCTTGTCAAGTGAGCCATCAGCTTTGTACTTGTTCTTGTAGACCCACTTGCAGCCAATTGGTTTGGTTCCAAATGGAGGATCAACTAGCTTCCAAGTGCCATTCTTTATGAGGGCATCATACTCCTTCTGCATCGCTTCTTTCCATTCATCATGAGAAGCAGCTTCTTTGAAGGAAGTTGGTTCAAAATCTGTAGACAAGTTCAATTCACAATCATAAGTAACATCCATATCAACAGGTGAATTAGAGTCATCTACATCACCTCCATCTTGTCGGTTTGTATTTCTCGTTCCTGTTTTTCCAATTTCATCAGGATGAACACTTTCAAGTGTCTTCGTCAGCCACTTTTGGGGACCTTTCTGAGATGGTCCAGGCTGCTCTGTTGATTGAGTTGGGACTGAATCAAGATTGAGTCTCCCAATTCTATCAATTACATCACTTAAAGGATCATCCGGTGTTGGAGTTTCATGCAAGGGAGATTGTTCTTCAGAAGAAGATTCCACATGTTGATCTAGTATAGGAATCCCCCCTTCAAGATGTGGAATATGATAATCAAACTCTTGAAATGATTTTGTTTTTGTGAATCTATCCAAGCAATCAAGTTGTCGCTCAACAACACTGTCAGATTTGGATGATTCAAGAAAAATGACATCTCAGATACAACAAACTTTTTATTTACTTCATCATAGAGACGGTATGCTTTAGAGGTGTTTGAATACCCCAGGAAGATACACTTACGACTTCTAGCACCAAGTTTGTTTCTATGTACCTTTGGTATTAAAGCATAATAGGTGGAACCAAAAATCCTGAGATGTTTTACCGAAGGAACATGTCCATACCACAATTCATAAGGAGTCTTGTTTCTTATAGCACTAGATGGACATCTATTCTTTATATATGCATCACATAGAATAGCATCAGCCCAAAACATTATCTTTACATTTTTGAAGAAAAGCATGGATCGTACCATATTCAAGATTGTTCTATTCATTCTTTCTGCTACACCATTCTGTTGGGGATTATAAGGTACAGTTGTTTGATGTTTGATCCCATGTTGGTGAAGATAGTTTTCAAATTCATTTGATGTATATTCTTTTCCATTATCAGTGCGAATAGACCCAATATGAGATTGTGCATCATTTTCAATCCACTTATGAAAATTCTTGAATGTTTGAAAAGCATCAGATTTGTTCTTCAATAAATAAACCCAACACATTCTGGTGTAATCATCAATAAATGTCATGATATATTTATTTCCAATTGCAGAAGAAACAGGCATTGGACCACATAAATATGAATGAATGAGTTCAATCTTCCTATGTGCTCTTGAATGTGAATCATGAAAATATTGTTTGCTATGCTTTCCTAGAATGCAAGCATCACATTGCTTATGTTTTCTAGGAATGGTAGGCAAACCAGCAACACCATTTTTCTTCAACAAGTGGAGACTATCATAGTTTAAATGTCCAAATCTAGCATGCCATAATAAACTTGACGGAAGTGTACCTTCTTCATGATGAGAAATATATGAGAAATGTTGTGCATGAGCAGAGGTTCCTTGCAGTTTAAGAAGTCTTTCTTCTTCTATTCCCCTCATGACAAGTGAGTGGTCAGATGCCTTTCTTACCTCAAGCTTTCCATCAAACATATGAATGGAGTGACCTTGCTGGCGGATGTGGACCAGGGACAACAAGTTTCTCTTGAGCTGTGGGAGATATAGAACATGATCTAGAAGAAAGTCTGGAAGACCAGACAGTTTAAGCCTGATTGTGCCAAGCCCTGATGGCTTGATTTTTGACTGATCTACAAAGTGAACTGCTCCATCAACATTGTCAGTGAAATCTTCAAAAAAATCTTTCCTATGAGTCATATGACAGGTTGCTCCTGAATCAAGCAAACAATCATTTTTCGAAGAAGCAAGTGAAGCATTAAACAAATCTTCATTTACTCCAATGTTACATTGTGCCTCAATATAGTGAGCGGATTCAGGTGCTTTACCTTTGTCTGTGTCATCAGTTTTACCTTTCTGCTGATTTCTTCTCTGCTCAATTTTGTCCCATGGTAGCTTGCATGTAGAAGCATCATGTGATCCATTTTGTTTGCAGCGAATGCAATGCAGATCTGCCTTTTCTGCTTGAGAATGTCTGCCCCCCCTGCCTCTGAAGTATCTTCCTCTTCCTCTTCATCCACCTCTTCCTCTTGTAGAATCTTGAGCAGGATGCTTTTCTTTATGAGCAAGGCAAACAGTCTCTTCAGAAGATTCAGGGACTGTCTTCTTTCCAAAGGCTTTCTCTCTTTCAGCAAACTTTTTCATGAGAGAGTCAAAGGTTATATCTTTAAGATTTCCATTTGCTTGTAATGACTCAAGATAATTGGAGTAGGTAGGATAGAGTGCTTTGAAAAAGGCAATAAGAGAGATATCCAGCTCAACCTTAGTGGATTTAATATCATGCATTATAGACTTTATTTCAGATGTAAGAGCAAGAGGATCATTATTTTTCAGTTCAAGAGTGAAGAGTTTAATCATGAGCTGAACAACTTCAAGTGCAGAATGTGAATCATAGAGTTCTTTCAGATTTTGTAAAGCTTCAAAGGTAGTGGAATAGGATGAAATATGACGACTTACTTCTTCATTTACAGATGCTGTGATCAATGCATAGGCTTTGCTGTTCTTGTTTTCCAAAATGACAAGTTCTTTATCTGATGTAGGCTGCACAAGGTCTTTGTCTTCTTCTCCGACACACACTCCTTTCCACAACTCATTGTAGATGAGGGTGTGTTTTACCATCCGATACCATTCATAATAGTTCTCCTTGCCAGTGAGAACTATTCCTACCATAGAAATGATTGAATGCATTCTGTAAAAAAATACTTCTGCTAAAAAAACTTCTGCTGATAAGAAATTTTTGCTGATAAAAAACTTTTACTGATGTACAGCGAAATTGTACTAAAAAAAGGGCAAGTACTTTACTGTTTCTTCAAAGCCCTCCAAAGATCCTCACCATATTACATATGTATAGACTACGCATTCAAAACTCAAACGCTGGTTGATATATATATGCTGTTCAAAACGTTGGCTGGTTAATATATATATGTCAAGGTACTTTCACAAATAATGCTTTTAGCCGCTAGCACTTTTTTTTTTGTTACATGGCAATCAACTCAAATTTTCACAACTCTGTATATTGACCAGAATTTTAAAAGAGGCAAAATATTATTCAGTCCAGCGCAAAAAAATAACGATAAATTAAAATGGTGTATAAAATGTTAATGTCTCTTGTTCAAGTCTCACCCCAACCATTATTGTCTCGAGCATCCAAGAGTTGAAAGTTCATGAATGCTTTTCAGATTTACAGGAAAGCAACCACCTGGTAAGCGAGCTCCACAGCTAACGTAACCATGTGTCCACCAGCACATTTACCAGCGCATCGGTCTCACATCTCTTCTGCCAGCTTCGACATGTACACGCTCTCGCTCTCGCTTTGATACCAGCACTTGCACGACCAAGGATTCAAAGTTTATGATAAACTTTGAGAACTCTAGTTAACTGCTTCCCAACAAAACTGTTCATATGAAAAAAAACCTTGGAGCAAACTCGAAGGGTGTAGTAGTTTGAGTTAATGGCACTAACAGCAGCATTTGCTTCTCGCAGTGGCAGTTGGTTGGATTAATACAAAATAGTTGAGAGCAGAAACCCGGAAATTTCTTTGAAAAAATGGAATAAATGAGCCAGCGAAGTTTCTACACCGAAATTAATAAATGATAAGAAGGGACCCAGTTGGAATGACGGGCATAGGATCCATCAGTTTAAAGCTTTCAGTGGTCGAGATACGCAAGGCCTACAGAGCCCAAGCCCTTGTTTGCCATCCCACAAAAGGCCTGACGACCCCAACGCGGCTACCCTCTTCCAGAAGATACAAACCGCCTACGAGCTTCTCACTGACAGAATGGGAATACAAGGCGTGTAATCGTTCAGAGGAGATCAAGGGATCGTCCTGCAATACGTTTTTCACAAAATATCCCCCCAATGTTCCAGCTAAACAATTGAGGCGATTGTATGTGTAACATTTCAAATAACGCAGGCGTTCAAACCGGGCAGTGCGCAGTCTCAGGCGTTCATGTTAGTCAGAGAGCGCAGAGATACCATGTGAGAGGAATATCAGACAGAGGCAGAGCAGCGCAGGACAGAGCAGTGCAGTGCTCAGGACAGAGGCAGGAGTTACAACCAATTTTAGAACCTGGGACCTGTGCTCTGATACCATGTCAGGCCAGGGTAACTCCAGAATGAACAGAAGAAAACTGATGTCTTATTTCATTAGAGAACTATTGTTTATATACACAAAGGAGACGGAACAGATCATCTTCTTGATGACTGTTCACGTTCCAGTTTACCCAACCGCCTTCAGATTAGGTGTGAAAAAAGGCCTTGATGAACTTGTTTCAAAGCAGTAGTGACCACAGGAAGTTGGAACTAAAGGACAAGCTCAAAAATATTAATATGGAGAAGGGCGACACAATACCGAAGTACTTGACCAAGTTCACCCAATGTCGGGATGAGATTGGAAGTGTTGGTGTTATAATTTTCGAAGATGATTTGGTGAGACAAACACTTCTAGGACTTCCCAAGAGCTGGCACAGTTACCAAGACTCAGTTAATGGGAAGGAGAAGCTACTAGAGTGGGAGTGATTATGGTCCGACCTCGTACAAGAAGATATTTGGCGGAACACCAGAGATGGATCCTCATCCTAGCATGATGATGAAGCAAAATTTTCCTTAGTTAGGAAGGAAAAGAAAGGGAAGGGGAAGTTATCCCATTAAAAATCAGATTCCAGTCAAGGTAGAAAGAAGAAGAACATGTCAAAGATTAAATGTTTTCACAATCACAAGTTGGGACATTATTCCAAAAAATGTCTACACAAGAAGGCTAGTAAGAAGCCCTTAGGAGGAGTGGTAGGTGAAGCTCTTGCTTCAAAATTGAAGTTGTATTGCACCCTCATCGCTTGCATGGTGACATCGGTGATGGGTAGTGTGTGGTACATGGGTAGTGGAGCCTCATTCCATATGACTGACAACAAAGAGCTCTTCAATGAGTTGGAGGAGAAGGACCTCCAGATGCACATCGAGATGGGAGATGATGGGAGGTATAACGCAACTGACATTAGTACTGTTACCTTTCAGAGGGAGTTTGGTACTCCTCTCACATTAAAATATTTCATGTATGTTACAAGTTTGAAGAAGAATTTAGTTTTAGTTGCCATGTTGGAGGACCGTCGCTACATTGTGATATTTAGAAAGGGAAAGGATTTCCTTCATCACATAGCCTTGGGATATGTGAAGTGAATCAAGGTTTAGGTGAAGAACCTCTACAAATTGGATGTATAAGACTACGTTTCTTTGAGCACTAAAGCAGAAATGGTTCAGATCTGAGACATCAGTGAGCTGTGGCATAGAAGATTGGGTCACTTGCACCACAAAGCTTTGAATATCATGCATCAAATTTATACAAGACTTCCCAAGGGTACACTAGAGTATAGATACACATGAAAAGGGTGTACATTGGGGAAGTACACCAAATATTCCTTTCATGAAAAATATAGTTGAGTGAAAGTGATCCTTGATCGAGTTCACTCAGATGTGTGTGGACCGTTCTCAACAACATCCACGACCAAGCACATATATTATGTAATATTTGTCGATGATTTTTCTCATCAGTGTTGGATTTTCTTCATGTAGAAGAAAGGCCATACGTTTGCTAGATTTTGTGAATTTAAAGCACTTGTTGAGAAAGATATTGGTAGGAAAGTTAAAGCTTCGAGAAACAATAGCAGTGGATAATATGTTTCAAATGAATTCAATAACTTTTGTGCATCAGAAGGCATTCGACAAGAGTTAATAAAACCTCATAATGCACGGCAGAATGTGGTGGCTAAAAAGAAGAACGAAAATATTGTGGGAGTGGCATGAGCAATGTTACATGATCAAGGCCTGTCGTTGCACATATGGATTGAAGCATGCAATAGAACTATTCATTTGCAGAATATAATCCCTCATTGAATTCTCAAGATGAGTACACCAGAAGAAGCCTTTTCACGTAAGAAGCCAGATGTGGAACACTTAAGTGTCTTTGGTTTATCAATATACTATTATATTACCAACAATGCATGGAAAATGCTAGAGCCAACAACTGAGTTGGGCATATTTGTGGGGTACACTGATACACCTCACAACTATCGGGTGTACCTTCCATCCAACAAATGATAGTGGTTCGTCGAGATGTGAAGCTCGATGAAGAGAAGGCCATGAGATGTTCCCTTGAGAGGGAGCTTAAGTTACATGAAAATGAGGAGCTTTTAACTCCAAACGAGGAACCTCATGATGATGTGGAGTAGCCACATGTAGAGGAGCAGAGAGTGGAAGCACCCACTCATGCAGAGACTTCCAAAGATGGAAGGAAGTGCACTAGATAGGCTAACAGATTGATGCATGATGCTAGAGAGAATGGGGGAGCACCCACATCACAACACAGGTAGATGAAGTCACCATATCGATACACTAGCTACATGGCTATGATGAGCGAGAGTGTAGAGGTTGAGCCATCCTCGTACGAGGAAGAAGTGCAACAACCAGTCTGGGTTCATGCCATGATTGAGAAGTATGACTCCATTATTAGAAACGATGTTTGGGAAGTGGTCCCAAGAATAACAGACAAGTCAGTGGTGAGTTCCAGATGGATTTACAAGGTAAAGCAAGAAGTAGATGGGAGTGCGGAGAAACACAAGAGAAGATTTGTGGCCAGAGGATTCTATCAGGTGGAGGGAATTGATTACATGGAGACCTTTGCTCTAGTAGCAAGGTACTCTCCAATCAGATCTATTCTAGCATTGTCAGTGCAGATGGGATGGAATATACATCAGATGGATGTCAAGACAACATTCCTCAACGGTATGATTGAGGAAGATGTGTATATTGAGAAGCTGGAAGGAGTTGAGACCTTCAACAGAGAGTCACATGTGTGCAGACTCAAGAAAGCATTGTATGGATTAAAACAAGCACCTCATGCTTGGAACACCAAGATTGACAGCTATTTCACTCGGTTGGGCTTCACCAAAAGTGAAGCAGATGCAAACCTTTACCATATTGTGGTTGAAGGTAAATTATTTATTATAGTATTATATGTCAATGATTTTATTCTGACAGGTGATGAGAAGCTCATAAAATCTTGAAAAGAGGATCTTGCAAGAGAATTCGAGAGGAAGGACCTAGGGCTCATGCATTACTTTCTTGGTATGGAAGTATGGAAAGGAGATGAGGAACTATCTGTATCTAGGGAAATTTTTAAGAACCCCCCCTAAATTTATAAATATAATAAATGGGCGAATCTCCATGGTATATAGGAAAAATGGAAGGCGATTTTACCAATAATATAATATGTATATATAATTTTTTGGTGAATCTCTCACCAGGCATGGCGAATATTTTACTCAATTATAAAATCTTGTAAGATCTTGGCGAGTCTTTCGCTAAATAATAAAACTTTGTAAAGTCCTAGTGAATCTTAGCATAGGCTACATGCTGGTTTAATTCCCCAATTTAAATAGGCTACATTCCAAGTGAATACCATGGGTCAATACCATGTGCCATTTTGGTGAATACCATGGGTCAATACCATGTGCCTTTTTTATTTTTATTAATTCTAATATTAGGGTTAATAATGGTTTTTTGCATGGTATTAATAACAATCTAGTCCATGGTATTTGTCCCATAGTATTTTGGCCATAGGTTTCACCTAAATATAACCCATTTTTTTAGTGTTCGTAAATATAAAGTGACTTATGGAGTAAATATAAAAAAATGTTTTATTTGTTTACCATACCTCTCGTTTATTTATATTTTTATTAATTTACCATACCTCTTTTACAAATATGGTATTTGGCCCATAGGATTCACTTAAATAAAACCTCTTTCTTGAGCCTTCATAAATAGAACGAGGGTTATGGACTAAATATAAAAAGAGGTTTTATTTATTTACGATACGTCTAGTTTATTTATATTTTTATTTATTTACCATACCGTTTGAGTAAGTATAAAAAGACGTTTTATTTATTTACCATACCTCCACTTATATTTTTATTTGTTTACACCGTTACATGTATATAAGGTGACTTATGGAGTAAATATAAAAAATGTTTTATTTATTTACCATACCTCTCATTTATTTATATTTTTATTAATTTACCATACCTCTTTTATAAATATGGTATTTGGCCCATAGGATTCACTTAAATAAAACCTATTCTTGAAAACGGGCGAATGGATTCACTTAAATAAAACCTATTCTTGAAAATGGGCGAATGGAAGGTTGTAAGTCCTAATTTCAAGGGCTAAATTTACCTTTTTTACCCTCTCCCTTAAAATAAGGTGGGCTATTTGAGGTGATTTGTAAAAATGTACTATGATACAAAATATTCGCCCACTAAAAATTTAAAACCCCTTAATTTCGCCAAAGGGCAAACATTCGCCCCTAAAATTATCCTTGTTTGTATCTCAGGGAAAGTATGCCAACGAGATACTGAAGAAGTTCCACATGAAGAGAAAAAAACCCATTGAGACTCCTCTAGCACGTAATCGGAGGAAGGAGGATGCTACTTTAGGCGAAGTAGTGGAGGTTACTATTTATAGACAACTTTTGGGTTCACTTATGTATTTGGTGAACACGCGACCAAACATGTGTTTTACAGTTAACCAGCGTAGTCAAGTGATGGTTAAGCTAACCAAAATCTATTGGAACGAAGCTAGACATGTGTTGAGATACCTCAAAGGTACCATTCAGTTTGGTATTTGGTACATACAGAAAAAGGGAGTGAAGCTTCAAGGCTTCACAAATGTAGATTGGGTAGGGAGTCCACCCAACAGGAAGATCACATTAGGGGGAATCTTCAATATTAGGTTAGCAAAATTTTCTTGGTACAACAGGGAGGAAAGATTAGTTGCACTCAGTTTGACAGAAGTAGAGTACATGCCTGCTAGTCAAGAAGCTTGTGAGGCTATCTAGATGAGGAAGATCCTTGTAGGGTTATTTGTCAACATATGGATCCTACAGTGATTCACTGTGACAATATGAGTTGTATCAAACTCTATGAGAATCTAGTTTTTCATGATCAGTCCAAGAATATCAACATCTGGTATCACCATCTACGAGATTGTGTGTAGAGGAGAATAATGTCGCTGGAGTACATTCCTATAGAGGAGCAGGATGCAAATATTTTGACAAAGGCATTATCAAGATGCAAATTTGAGTTTCACATAGGCGGGATTGAGGTAGCAGATAATCCCTTTCTTGTTGAGAGGGAGTGTTGAAAAATGCAACAAGAAAATCTTAATTTAATTTTGTCCTTGAATTAAATTAGGAATTAAATTGTAATTCTAATTCTCATAGCAACTTTTACTAGTTAACTAAGTTAATTTGACTTAGTTGGATCATTTAATTTGAGTTGGGAGTGTATCTAGAGTCATGTAAAGTGGTTCATAAATTTTAGGGGCCTAGGTTGAGTTTATTTTGAGTTGTAATGATTTAATTCAGTCTAATTGAGTTAAAGTCAGTTAAACTAGTTCCAAATGATGGAGGAATTAGTGGGAGATCTAGTAGTGGGGTGTAACCTGTAGTAGATGGGTGTAACCAACATTGTTCAACCAGTAAACTAAATATTCACTCATAATTAACTCATGCATGTCAAATCAGAGAAAGACCCAATTGAGATTGGAGTTCAGGGATAGTGTACTATCAGTTGTATAATCATCCGAATTGTACAGGTGGTGCATGCAATTAGAGGAAGGCCTGTGAGGATTACACAATTCATATTTGTGGAATTTCCTAATTGAATATGGGCTAATTCCCTAGGAAACTACATAAGGAAATAGGAGCTTGGAAGACGACAGATTTGGATAAGTATTGGTTGGAGCTAGTTTGTGAAGCAGTGAGATAGATTGAGATAGTGCAAAGATTGATCGGGATTGAGCAAAGCATTGTAATATTCTCATATTTTCTAATTAATGCAATATAAAAATAACCAAGGTTTTAGCTGTGGCTTTCCCCAAAAAATTATTGTGTTATGTGTGATTGAATTCTTTCTATTTTATGCTTCGTGATTTCATCAATCGTTTATTATTTCCACTGATGATTAGAGTAGTTTCAAATCAATTGTTTTAGCATATTACAATATGAAGTTTGAATCTACAAGGAATTTCTACACACATTAGGGAGACCCCCTGTTGTTGGTAGATTCCAACATTGTCAACACATACCAACCAAATAAAAATAAGTGATGAACCTTATAACACCTTGAACTCTTTTTCAAATTATGCCTTTCGTTGTAAACATATGATTTTTATTTAATATGAATCCAATATGAGACTTTAATGAATTAAATTTAATGTTTATAAATGCTCCCTTTCTTTTCATATTCCTAATATTCACATAATATTTGAATTCAAATGGACATCCTAACAATTTTTAACTTCTCACAGGGTCAATGCATATCCTACATATGTTATGTAGAACTACTTGTATTAAGTTTTATACATCAAAATATGGCATAATTGAATACCTGCCTCCTTATTACACCAAGTGAGCAAGGACCCCACCTACCATGTTTCAGTTATAATTTTAATTTTAGGATTTTTATCCTTTGTTTTTACGAAGAGAATTTAGAAAATATCACAATGTTTTGTGCCTTTGTAGGTGGGTGACTTAATAGTATCAAAGTATGTTTCTTTGAATATATTGTGGACATTTGCATGGAATTTAGAATGGTTAATCCAAGAGTCATAAAACCCTAGTCATGACTGACGAATCTGTGAATAACGCTCATGATCTTGCAGAAGAGATATTTTGTGGTTGGAAGCACAAGTTGCAGATATAAGTCATAATGTGAATCTCCTCATGTTGGCCTTGAACAATAAGCTTGGTTTATTCAAAGAATATGGTGGTTCTAACACATAGGGTTGATTAGAAGGGATATTAAGAGATCATGAAGTAAAAAAGGACAATTTGAAGAAAGGACCAAAAAGAGATCAACCCAACTGGAGTGCTATGAACAATTCACACTCCCTGTTTAAAATGGAGGTGAAGTTTGATATCAAGTCATAACAAGGTGAGATAAATGCTCTAAAGCTAAATCATTAGTTGCAAAAATTCGAAGTGTATTTCAATGTTCATCATATAGAAGAAGAATAGGTTATTTTATTTACACGTTTGAAATTAGAGGGTTGTGCCTTGTCCTGATGGGAAAGCCACATAGAGACCTTGAGGTTGGAGGGATATCCTTCAGTGACTAAGTGGGAGAACTTTAAAACCCTCATAAAGTCACAATTTTACTCCATATGGTATGTAGAGGACTAATGGATCTAGTGGAACTACTTTAGGTAGAAGCAGGGCTAGAGTGTGCAGGAGTACACCACAAAGTTAAGAAAGATGGCCATAATGCTAGGTATCTACAAAAAGAACTCAAATGTACTCCCAAGGAATCTGGAGGGTCTACACAACCATATGTGGAAGAAAGTAATGTTATTTAAACCTATATCAGTGGACAAACCATGGATACATGCACAATACCTGGAGAACATAGGCCAAAAGAAAGGGAAATCAAGTGGATAAAAGAAAAATGAATAAGATTACGCTTCTAACGAGAGGAAGAAGAAGTGGAAAAGGGGAAAAGATAAAAAAAATGGTAGCCATAACACACTAGTGAAAATATCGCAACAACCATTACAACATTGATGGCCATACAAAAGATAAGTGCTGGAAGTTACATCTAGAGCTTAACCTGAAGAAAATAAGGAAAGACAAGAAGAAGAAGAATCTCATGGCCATCGATTAAACCAAGAATGTTGAAATTAGATTAGAAGTGGATGAGAAGATCACTTGTAGGTCAATGTTGAAGAGGTGAATTTGAGTAGCCTTCAATCAGAGAAAGAGAAAGAAATGACCAAACTCTTTGACATAAAGATATTAGTCAAGAAGAAAATATTAATGCTTTGTTTGAGTTAGGATCACAAGAAAATCTCATCGTAGCAGATCTGATCAAAATGTTTGAATTAGAAGTTTGTGATCATCGAATCCCATATCCCTTGGGATGGGTAAATAAGGAAGCATAGTTGAAGGTTACAAAATATTGCAAAATTAGGTTTGTTATTAGTGTTGATTTTATTGATGAAGTAGAACTAGATGCAGTCCACCTTGATGTATGTGGGATGGTGTTTGGAAGTCCCTACATGTATATGCAAGATGTAATATTCATGTAGAGAGCCACCCAATCTGGCTCTTCAAGGATGGAAAATCATTCACCATCAACGCACATAAAGGAAAATTTTCACTGTTAAGTGCCAACCAAGCCAAGAAACTGATTAGTTCTAGTAAGAAGTATGTTTACTAATTTTAAGAGAAAATCAATTTATAGAAGAGTCTGTACAAGGAAAGGAACCCCTTGAAGGGTGTACTAAGAAATGGAAATAACAATTGGAAGAGTTTATACAACATACACAGATGTGTTCCAGGTGCTTAAAGGGATACCACCAGTTGAGCCACTTGTACAAAAGCATTTGCCTGAACCATCGTGCCATCACCACGATTACTCCTCTTAAAAATAATTAAAAATAATTCCTATAAAAGAAGTTAAAATTATTAATTGAAGTAGGTGGGGTCCTATGGAGAAATAAAGAGTATCAATATCATTGTGTAGTTTATAGTCTAACATTAACATATGGTTTTATAAAGTTTTACATTATCATACATGCGATTTGCCTAAAATACACATATGTCTGGAATGTTTTGATAGACTCATGGTATTAATGTTTGCAATAGTTTATTGCACACACAACTCATAGTCATTGAAATAAATAAAGAAATTTTCTCCCATTACAAATTCGAATTTGTAGGCAATACTTTTTATAGTGTAAAATATGTAACCATCTCATCTCCTTTATTAAATTTATAAAATCCTTCCTTTTCTTTTATAAAATATGTCGATGGGAAACCTTTGTATAAGTGACAAAACATGTTCGTGATGCATTAAATGTGATTAAACATTGATACAATCGAGAGGGGCATGAGCACATAGGTTAAACATTGATGTGGTTAAGAGGGATGGCCCTCTCCCTACACTCACATCACACATAAGCCATACGTCGATGGGGACATGGCCAAAGCACTGGCAACAATTTGTAAGAATTCTCTCTAGCCAAAACACAAATATTTGTGCTCTGTCATCAACAATTATGCCACCCACAACATGTGTAGGAGATAAACCATGCCTTAGCACTCGGTTAATTAATATGATGAGACCCCTTTGGTTCCCTTAACATAGGCACATGGGCATTGGAATTAATGTGGTTAAAACAATGTGTATCCTCCACCATTTGGTGCATATGTGATTAATTAAACATTGTTTACAAATAAATATAAGACAATTATAATGCAAAATTGATTTGATATTACATGTTAGGTAGCCATGCTTGCAGGAGGATCATACGTCATGAGATATATCCATTTTTCAAGTTATGAGGACAAGATGTGCCCGCAAATTGATGATCATGTTAGAGAAGGAAACTAGAGGAAGGTAGTTACGATGATTGACTGCTCATGGAAAAAGAATTAAGCTCTCCAAAACAAAACTTAGGATCTCTCTAGAGTTCTCATCTCATGCCAAACTATTGAGGATATAATTACCAGCATATTTGGAGCAAATAAATCCCATTGTCACAAGTATGACATGAATTGGCACCTGAATTTATGGATTCCAAATATTAGATTGGTTTTTAATATGTGAATTATAATACAAGGAGTTAATCCCTTCCATGTTTTCCCTCCCCGTTTTTTTCCCTTTGTTTCTTACTAATTGTTGTCTTGAGGGGGCCTGACCCAGGTTCAACATTAGTTAGCCAAACAAATCCCTACACTACTGGCCCTTTCAGAATTAGCCCATGGACCGCAGACCGAAGTCTCACCCGAAGCAGTATGGGGGAATATTGGAACCAAGTTTCTACACCCTGAGATGATCGTGATGTCGGTTTATTCCTTTTATTCCTACCTTTGTGCAAGTCACTTAGTCCTAGGGCTTGCCAGACTAGCCCTCTATTCTGCCCTTCAGTACCACCACGAAAAGGTATGATTGACCTTCGCGCAGCTCTAACCTGTGGCTTAGGTACTTTCGTGCTGTTAGGGCAGCGTACCATGCAGATTCCCAAACTAGTCTAAGTGTCTTACTTATATTATTAAACAATCATAGTTAGCACCGCGTAAATAGATGTTCTTACTTGAATTAACTTATCCAATGTAATTACATACATTCGTGCATCATATAAGCATTATAAATTAAATTCATACACAATACGACAAGATGCATGTTGGTCGCTTTAATTGTTTTCACAATTCGAGCTCCACATAAATTGTCAACCCGAGAAGGTCTTTTTATTCCAAAGGTAATAGCGCACTGTATGTGCTCAATTTCAAAAGCAGTTCAATGTTGTAGTAAAAGAAAGTCACACACAATTGTTAAATTCAGTAATCTATCAATTTACAGTCTACTTAATTAAAGCTGAAGTCAATTAACTTATAGCAGACACGATTTCTCTGTTACAGCAAAAAGGAAAATAAATGTATAAAGAAAGAAATCATTCAACTATAGCAGGAACAGGACCCTATTCCTTGGTGGGAACTTCAGCACCTACTGCCTGGCACTAATCACACTGCAAAAGAAGTAATCTCAAGAGGTCAAGACCCTATTCCCAGGAACAGGAATCTTCAGCACTTGGCCTCTCTGTTCTAATCACACTGCAAGTAAAAGAAAGCAATCAATGGAGCAAGACCCTATCCCTCTGTACCGGGATCTTCAACACATGCTCTCATCATCCACTCGTGCAATCAATACATGTAGCGCTAAGAAACAGAGTATCACAAACCATGTAACTAGTGTTTCAGCAACAGAACCAACCACAACGCAAATACATAAGAAATGAACAACTACAGGAATGAAGGGGTGAATCTTGTGAGGAAGGCGGGCCCTTTCCTTCTCACAAGATTCCCCAAGAGAAAGAATTAAACTGGAATGCTCAAAACAGGTCTTTATTCATCTGTCTAGAAAACTGGTACATACAAAAGAGGAGACTAGCTCCTGTCTCACACGATGCTGTTCTCAAAATTACAATTTGATCGATCCCCTCTAATGATGATGTCTCCTCTTTTTAAAGAGGAGGCATCATTTACAATTTTACACAAGAACGGAGATCTCGATTCTGTTCTAAACAAAACTATTCTGTTCTTTCTTAAAAAGAGATACTGTTACAATCGAGACAACAGAGATGCTATCTTCAAGATGATTCAGGTAACCGTATCTTCTGGCTGCTGCTATTATCCACAAAAAGTTCTTCCAGAATCGCAAAACGCATAGCGGGAGTTGCGTGCTTTGACGGTTGTTTCAGCAACTGCGTTGGCTGTTGCAGCAACGGGACAGCTGTTTCAGCAACAGAGTTGACTGTTTCAGCAATGAAGTTCAGTTGTTTCAGCAACGACCGCTCATTCCCAATAAGGCATATATTATCTGCGATCTTTGACTTGTGTTAGCAACAATGCACTTCAATAATTGATAAAATATAAGAGTATTATGGAATTAAATGTAAGACAGATTAATCATATAATAAAGAGAAGGTTTCCATATACCTTAGGATATAGTGAATGAAAAAGACATTGGAGCTTATGGTTTTGAGAGTAAAATGATATGAAAGTATATAACAAAATGATACATATTGGAGTCCTAACAATGCATTAACCGGAACAAAGACAAAAAATTTGCAAAATACTTCTCTTTATCGATATCTTGAAGTGATTACAGACTATCTACCCTGCGCACATAGCTGCAGGGGTTTGTGCACTTAGCTGTGGACTTCCACCCCAGGCCTTTGCGCACTCAGCCACAGAGCCTCTACCTATGCTATGACCCGAAACATAGACTTCTTACTCTAAAGCTATGACTATCTAACTCCCTATCGCTACTTAGAGCTTACTTAATTAGTTCTTTTTAACAATCCCATGGTCCACGGACCATGGGTAGATCTTTTACAGGCAACTTTACTTTACAAAAATAAGGGCAGAAAATCGTTTCTGACTCACTACACCTTCATGCTCTGCGACCAAAAAATGTGGAGATTTTACAATTTTATTACAAAATTCAACCCAAAACATGGGCTTTTAGCCCCAAAACCATCCTTGGGGGATCCCGTCCCTAACAGGCCCCCAACACAAACATCTTGACTCACCCTCGAGTCACTCAGTAGGCACAGAGATCTTGGCATGAAGACCTTCCTACTCGACTCATATGACCGCAACCTCGGCAGTGCACTGAGCTACCGCCTACTTCGCGTCTTCGACCATCTGCTCGATCACTACTCCTCAACTGTCGGCCTGAAGCTTTTGTTGAGTTGCTTGTAGAGTTGCAAGCTCTCCTTCAATAGAGCCTGCAACTGTGTAAGCCTCATCCAATCAGGGCTTTATCCTTGCCTTTAGCATTGCTTCCTTGTGTAGCATTGCATCCACCTATTCTTTCAGCTGCTTGGCCTCCTGCAACTTTGCTAGTCTTTGTGTCAGCGCAATGGTTCGCGTTGTGCCCTTGACCTCATCATAGCAATGTTGTATCTTGCACACTTCTATCTCTAGTCGTTATACGTGAGGGTCCTCCTACAGGCTTGTCAGGACCTCAAACGATTGCTCAAAAAGTTTTGTTTAGTCTGCTACTGCACTGTCCACCGCCGCTACTGCTTCTGTGACAACGGTCACCCACTATTCCTTCACTTCTGGTGGAGTTGAAGGTTGCGCCTTCAACTATAACTCTGTAATATGTAGGTTCACCTCAAACTGAACCCTTGCAATCTCAGTACGAGTTTCATGCACCCCCATAGCCAGCTTGCAGATGTGGACCTCGACTGGCTCCTCCTCGGGAATGGCCAACTTTGGGACCATTCGACATGCCTCCTCAATGACCTGCATAATGATCTTGTTCTGATTGGTCACCTCGGTCACAGCGACGATGGTAGAGTCTCACTGTAGTTCCATCTCCTTGTTTTTGATTCGTTGTTCACTGATCACCTAGAATGCGCGGTGCTCATGGACCCTCTACTTTGCAATCACTCCATACTATAAGAGGTGGAGCGCTTCACCAAGGAGCACTGCTAGATTCAACCCTACTCCCTTTAGGGTGCTGACAGTGGGCCTCTCAGCTTCATTCTCCATGGTCAATGCTCCATTAGGAAACACTATTGCACTGGAGGCCTTCATGCACAGCATCTCGGCAGCCTCTGAAGTACCGATAGCAAGGCTGGTGGACATCGTGACAGCCTGAGATGTGCGGGTCTGCAGCTCCTATAAACATGTTTGGATAGCCCCCAATATTATATATTACTACTACTCAAACTGTTGCAAGGCCTCGGGAGTGACATCTCGCACCGTGTCACCGATATCATGTAGATCACCCTCTATTAGCATGATAGGTTCCAGTGATGTCTTGGTAGCCTTTGATTTATTCCTAGACCCTCCTTTCTCCTGCTCCCTTGGGTGCTTAATGCAGGTGGATGTCTCTTGAGGGTCTGTTCCATGTTATTCTTCCTTCTCATCTATCTCCTCCTCTATCTCAGGTGAAGGCGACCTCATGCCTTTGTCACAGCCTCACTTTATCCCACCTGTCTGCTTCGTTTTCTGCTGCATGGCATCGGGTTCCACCTAGGCCTTATCAGTGGCCTCCTTTTTCCTCTTTTCGGCCAGTTGTGCCATATTAAGCTTGGCCTCCTCCTTTTTTCACTACGCAAAGGACTTCCTTCCTCCCACCGCCGAGTCTGTTGTAGCGCGCCACTCTACCAATCATTGATCAAGTACCGCATCAATGGCGTCATCCGTTGCCAGGTAAGGCAAGTCAAACCATTTTTGCGTAGGGTCCTTCCATGCCCTAATGGACACATGGTGAAAGTCTACTTTAAACTTTGCATATCCTTGCAGGTTGGCGTACACCGTAGGTGACAATCACGGTTTGTGATTGATGGCCATGCGGATGTTCATCTCCATCAAGATCCAAAAGATCTTGTTGTCCTTGATTCGCTATGCATCCTTAGTCACTTACAACGAAGCGTACTTCGCTGCTTCTGGTAGGTCTACCACGACCAAAGGGAATTGACTATCCTTTGGCAACTCCCATGCTACCAGCATAATTGATAACAAGAGCCACGTGTAGTGGAACGTCTTGCTGAGCTCCTGTGCTTTGAGATAGTTTTCTACGAACTTGCCGTGAAGGTAGTCCGACCAGTTGAACTGGACTCCTTCGAAGCACTGGGCTACTAGCACGATGACAAGTGCCGACACCTCATTAGCGCAACACTTCCTCATCACTTTCCCTGCTAGAATATGCATGGCTACCTTTATAGCAAGCACGCAGATATTGGATATAGCATATCCACGTAGCTTCTTCACCACCTTAAATTTTTCTTTCATGGTTTCTGCGAGGGCTTTCTCACCACCTTTTCTGCCAAATATCATGGCTGGATTCTCTCCTGTGTAAGGCAATCGCGTGATCCTATGGATCAACCTGGTAGTGATGGGGATTGGCTCCTCCAGCCACAGACACCGATCATTCACCAAGCATAGTAGCTACTTGATGACCAATACGGTAACTGGGGTGTGGTTGTAGTGTGGCACCCAAAGCAGGTTGAGAAACCCTGCCTTATCTACTCCTCTGAGCCACCTCCATGGCTCCAATGCATCATTACGGTGTTTGTGTCGATGATGTGGCGCATCAACTACTCAGTCGCCAAGTGTGGGAACTTTTCGTGATAAGCCAAGTCCCACTCCTCAAGTTTTATCAACGGCACTCACACCAAGTGCGGTCCTTCGAAAAAAATCTCATCCGACAGCAGAGGGGTTTGCAAGGGGGTCTTGCTCTCATCAATGTATTTCAACACCTTGGTCTTGCCCTTGCGCAGAGGGACATACTTAGGCAACCGAATGATAGGGTCAACACCCTGGGCTTCAAATTCCTCCACTTTGACAACCACATCCTTGTCATCCATCGGGATGTCTTCAATTTCTTCCTCCTCCGGCTCTAAATTGATGGCTTTTCCCTTCTCCTGTGAGGTGGGCTTTGGTGGGTTTCTTTGTGGCAATGCACACACCAGTATTGCAGGCTGCTTGCCCTTCATATCCTTCATGGTTTCCTTAGTTGGGTTGGGCTTTGGTCTCAATGTTCTTGATGATTTAGGGACTTCGGCTAATACCTCGGAAACTTCTGGAGCAACTACTTTTGCCTCCATCTCAACTTTCGACACTAACTCCTCTACTTCGGTAGCTATAGCTTCTGTGGGCACCGACATGATTTTCTGCTGGAACTCATGTGTCTCCTTCGGCAATGTCTTAAAGACTTTACTTGCTATCAAAAGTTCATAGTGCTCATGATTCATGTGTGCCTGAGAGCTCAACAACTCAATTATAAAAATGCCAAGTGTTTTTCGGTAGATAGCCACTTGTAATTTATAGGGAATTTTGAATTCAAATCCGACCATTCCCCCTAAATTCGATTCATTAATGCTGGATTGGCGGCATATCTTCAAGGATCTGACCCATATATTTCATCTTAAATGCTAATCACACACCCAATTTGGCTGAATTTCTACCATTCAATCATGAACAATGACTTTAACGGTCACTTTACGATCGACCTGTGTGATTTGTCCCTGAGTAGCGCAGCTCCCTCTGCCCTACCACGAAACCTGTGACATTTCCTCGCTTCACATAGTCCTAAAATTGCATAGCTCCCCAACTCGAGTAGTTTAGTTTACTGTCCTGCACCGCCTTTCAACTACCTGTAGCGCTAAGAATGTGCTACCTTCATGTAGTCACATGGCCGGACGACCGGTGTATGGATTCAAGTGACTGCCATTCACCTTTCTTGGGAAGGAATCTCCATTCAATTTGACCATTTGTAACACTCCTCTATTGGTAATCTCCTTAGTAACATAGGGCCCTAACTAGTGCATTTTGAACTTCTCTGGAAATTTATCAAACTTACTATCATATAACAAAACCAGGTCATTTACCTTAAAGGTATGCAACTTAATGTGCCGATCATGCCATGCTTTTTCGCACTACTTTTGGACATGTTGGTGAAATCCATCTAGAAATATCTCTTCCTCTAGTTCAGCCAGCTGTGTGAGCCTCTCCTCCATGGCTCCGCTATCCGTCATACCCATGAGTGCTACTATGCGTAGACTAGGCACAATATATTCCATACGAAGTACTGCTTCAAAACCATAGACAAGCCCAAAGGGTGTTTGTCCAGTCAACTTCTTGCATGTTGATCAATAAGCCCATAGTACTGCAAGTATGCGTAGGTCCCAATCACTTCGATTACAAACACTGATGCAAGATCCAAATTTGGGGGTTCAACAGATCCATGCGCAGTTGAAAAATCTTTGCCTTGAGATGCAAAGTTTGAAGCAGAACAGAATAGTTTGACCAAAGGTGCACAAAGAGGTATGGTGCCTAAAATGCAAGGGTCAGGGCCATGACAAAGACCATTGCCTGGTATTTGTGAACTATATTGTAGGAGGAGGACCCAAGTCCACCGCAAAGAAAGGAGCAGAAAAAGATCTCGTGGATCTCTACATATAGGTACCTATCCAACCATTGTTCCTTTATCAATTGCAGGTTCTTGTTCTCCTGCATAGTGAATTCATCGATATGCCTATCCAATCAGTCTTTGATCTCTTTCTTAGTTGGATTCTAGTGATATGACATCACACATCTCTTATGCAGATTTCGGTCCCGACAATGGAACCATTTGTTGGCTTGAGGGGGCCTGACCCAGGTTTAGCGTTAGTTAGCTATATAACTCCCTACACTATTGGCCCTTTAGGCATCAACCCGCAGAGAGTGGACCGAAGTCTCAACCGAAGCAGTATGGGGGGATGCTGGAACCAAGTTTCCGCACCCTAAGATGGTCGTGATGTTGGTTTATTCCTTCTATTCCCGCCTTCGTGCAGGTCACTTAGTCCTAGGGCTTTCTAGACTATCCCTCTATTCTGCCCTTCAGTACCTCCGTGAAAAGGTACGATTGACCTTCCCGCAACCCTAATCTGTGGCTCAAGTACGTTCACGCTGTTAGGGTAGCGTGCCATGCAGATTCTCAAACCAGTCTAAGTGTCTTACTTATCTTCTTAAACAGTCATAGTTAGCACCGTGTAAATAGATGTTCTTACTTTCATTCACTTAACCAACATAATTACATACATTCATGCACCATATAAGAATTATAAATTAAATTCATACACAATATGATAAGATGCATTAACCAGAACAAAAACACAAAATTTGTAGAATACTTCTCTTTATTGATATCTTTAAGTGATTACAGAGTGTATCCACCCTGTGCACACAACTGTAGGGGTCTGCGCACTCAGTTGTGGATTTCCACCCTAGGCCTCTGCGCACTCAGCCACAGATCCTCTACCTACGCTACGACTCAAAACTTAGACTTATTAATGCAAAGCTATGATTATCTAACTCCTTATTGCTACTTAGAGATTACTTACTTAGCTCTTTTTATACAATCCCATGGTCCGCGAACCATGGGTAGATCTTTTATAGCTAACTTTACTTTACAAAAATAAGGGTGAACAACCCTTTATGACTCATGACACCTTCACGTTCCGAGACCACAAAATGCGGAGAATTTACAAGTTTATTACAAAATTCGACCCAAAACATGGGCTTTTAGCCCCAAAACTATCCTTGGGGGATCTCGTTCCCAACACTAACTTGTATGCAAAGGATTTGATGTTTCATTTTCCATTCCTCTCTAGAATGTAGTCTGCTTACCCATATTCACCATCTATTTATTTTTCAAGATCATCTACCTCTCAATATTTTGCATGCCTGCAAAATACATAACATGACCAACCATGCCAAAACCCTAAGCCCTCCATGCAAAGTAAACTCACTTCTTATGTCCATTGACACCTTGGTTTTCCAACTGCCTTGTGTTCACTCTCCATCGAGGACAACTTACTCATATACTAAGTATATGTTTCGATATACACCACCAATGCTAAACAAAGATCCCAAGTTAGGTCACAAAAACATAAAACAAAGTTTTGTAAAGTTGTGCATTGTCTAGTAAAACAATGTGTCATTGAGGGCCACCATATGATTTTTCTCCCATGATAGCTAATTGTATTATGACCTTACTTTGTTATTTGGGAAATATTACATGAAATTCCAAGGGATTTTTTTTTAAATGTATATATGATGGAATGACGACCTTATCAATATATTTTTGTTGATGTCTTGATACTTATTGACTAGAATATGTCACTTTCCTTTGCACAAATTACAACAGGAACAAACCTGTGCCATAATAAGCTATGTGTAGTCTTTTTCTACCACCCTTTGCCTCATGTGTGTGTACACACACACACACACACACACAAAGTGTTTTTTTTTTACATTCTCCAAATACAAGGCCAAGCATGATCAACACAAAACAAACAATTTTTTCAAGGTGGGAGGCAGAGTATGGTTATAGTTGAACAAGGAGCGGCCACAAGGTCATGGTAAGAAAATTAAGGATCTATGGTATGATCCCTTTGAGATACTAGAATAGGTGGGAGATAATGCGTATAGACTTTGGCTACCCCCATACATGCACATTTACTCAATTGTGAATGTAGATAATCTAAAACTCTATGAGCCTTCCATGTTGGATCAAGAAGAGGAACAATCCCTACCTTCTGTAGAGGATTTGGCACCAGATGCTCATGTAGAGTTGACAAAGGATATTTGCTTTTTAGAAGAGGTCTAGAACTCAAGATAGGGGCAACATGACCCTTTATAGATTGGGTTGAAAGGAAATCTTCCAGGTAAGGCTAAATGGTACATGCAAGAGAAGGTGGAGGAAACATTTCTTCACCTAATTCAATAGAAGCTTTTGGGGAGAAAAATTGGGAGGTTTTTAGATTGGATAATTATATCAGTTTTTATCAATATCAATGCTTCCAGAGTGGAAAAGGTGGAGGAATTAGCTCAAGGAAAAAAAATTATCGGTGAGATCCAATTTGGAAAATTGGGGTCTAAAACCTTTTGGGAGCATTTTGAGGCATCAAACAAAATGTTTTGTGCGTAATTTTTTTTTTCTTAAGCACAATTTTTATTTTCATATTCTACACATAGAAACCTTTCCAATGACATAAGAATCACCTCAATCAAAGTCCATATGAAAAGGTTATGCCACTCAGAAGTTGATCTTCCCATTTTGGCCATGATAATTCAAGATGATGCCATGTCAACCCCCATTACTCAAGGAAAAGATGCTAGCCAGGTGATCTTGATGAATAAGACTCTAGAAGAGTCCACATTGCAACTCTAGTTTAGAGTTGAAGGAGTCAAACTTAACCACTAGTAGCCTCGTGAGTTGTGTTATAACTGGGCCACTAAGAGGAAAAGGTGCTCCAGTTTTTTCAAGTGCATTTTGTTTCATAAATGAGCAAAGTAGCCAAGAGGGATAGGGAGAGAGGACATAGAGATGGTTTGTGCACTGTAGTAGCCCACGAGCCACAAGCCATTTTTATACTTGCAACTATTTTCTATTTAGAGAATGAGAGCAAAGTGGCCTCACTTTCCAATTGAGTTTTCTCTCAAAAGGGTTTCCCATGATATATCTTATGCCAAATGTGGTTTCGTGAGTTTTTATTTCATTGTTCTTTGTTTTTTACATAAATTTTAATTTGTATGCATACACAATAGAAAAATTATAATCTACAGTTCCAAAAATCTAAAGAAGAATAAACCCTAATAATGTATATTTTTGGATTTTTAAGTATATATTTATCATAAATGTTTTGACAAACTATCCACTGGAATATCCATGGCAATTTACAGATCAAGGACTTACTACCAAAGACACATTCCCTAACGCTTCTAAAGACACTCTTCCTCTGGAAAATTCAACACACTAACATCCCAAATATTTTGAGAACTATTCCTCTATGGTTTATGCGTAAAGGCATGCACCATTTCTTTTCCCATCAGAATTTCTTCATTAAGCAACTAATCAAATTTTCTCTACCAAAAATTTGTGATTTGAAAAGCCTTCTTATTTCTCCTTTAATATTAACTTTCGATTTTTTAGATCTATTTTCTACATTGTCATCATTTTTTCCCCTTCCCAAGTTGCCCATTCTAATTTTTGCATCTTCTTAAATTGAAAAGCTAAAGATAATCTTCCAATACTATTTCCTTTCACCATGTTAATTTGAAAAATATAACTATATAACATATATGCACATATCCAAAAACAAAAATAACCATTTATAATTTGAAATACGTATTTTTCATTATATACACATATCAAGACACACAATAACCATTCATAATTTGAAATATATATTTCGCATTCGAAATACTATATATATAATGAGTTATATGCACATATGAGAGCAAACAACAACCATCCATAATGTGATCTTGTGCACCATTTTTAAATACTTTTAAATATCATGCATGAGCTCAGTAAACTCTAACTTGAGGAGCACAACAATGTTGCTAACGCTTTATCAAAGGAAGGACAAAGCAAACTATTGGGGATATCACTTTCTATGAATATTCCTATGATATTTTGCAAATATTTTGGAAAATACATGTTGCATAGCCAAACTTTATTTTGAGATGTATTATGAGAGATCAAAACATGTTTTTTCTTTCTGTTTCAAAACATGGGATGAAGTACTATATATATAATGCATTACATGCCGATATCAGAGCAACATGAACCATCCATAATGTCATCTTGTGCAACATTTCTAAATACTTTTAAATTTCATGCAAGAGCTTGATAAACTCTAACTTGAGGAGCACAACAATCTTGCTAACTCTTTATCAAAGGAAGGACAAAGCAAACTGTCGGGGATATCACTTTCTATGAATATTCCTATGATTTTTTGCAAAGACTTGGGAAAATACATGTTGCATAGCTAGACATTATTTTGAGATGTATTATGAGAGATCGAAACATGTTTTTTCTTTTTGTTTCAAAATAGGGGATGAAGTACTATATATATAATGCATTACTTGCACATATCAGAGCAAACAACAACCATCCATAATGTGATCTTGTGCACCATTTCTAATTACTTTTAAATTTCATGCAAGAGCTCAATAAACTCTAACTTGAGGAGCACAAATATGTCACTAATGCTTTATCAAAGGAAGGACAAAGAAAACTGCTAGGGATATCACATTTTGTGAATATTCCTATGATTTTTTGAAAAGATTTGGGAAAATACATGTTGAATAGTCAAAAATTATTTTGAGATGTACTATGAGAGATCAAAACGTGTTTCTTCTTTTTGTTTCAAAACATGGGATGAAGTATTGTATATATAATGCATTACATGCACATATCAAAGCAAACAACAACCATTCATAATGTGATCTTGTGCACCATTTCTAAATACTTTTAAATTTCATGCAAGAGCTCAAAAACTCTAACTTGAGGAGCACAACAATCTTGCTAGTGCTTGTTGGAAATAATACTGAGAGGGGGGGGTGAATCAGTATTATCTAACAATTTTAATAAATCTTCCTTATTTGTTCCTTGAATTATTTTTGCATGTCAATACCATAAAATAATGAACATGAACAAAGAAAACAAATAGTCACACCAAAGAACACAAGATGTAAGGTGGAAACCCAATGTGGGTGAAAACCACCTGCTGCAATATGTCTCTATCTTCTTTCAAATTAGAAACTCCTTTTACAATGGTTTTGTACTGGTGCAGTCCTTTACCAGTACGCAGGCTGCAACCTGCAGAGAGCTACAACTCTCTCTCGTTTTCCAGTCTCTCCTGGAAGGGAGCTAAAACCCCCTACTTCTTTTCTTACAAGGACCACTTTTCATAAATTTTCAAACTGGATCCATAAGCATCAAATGATCATCAAGTATAAGAGAATCACCCAGTCAATGATAGCACCAAACCCATAACACAACAATGATAAACAAAGATTTTAAGAGAAGTAAGCACCCTGCTCAACTGCTCGCCTCCTTACATAAGCACCCTGCTCAACTGCTCGCCTGCTTACAGTATGCACCCTGCTCAACTGCTTGCGTGCTTACAGTACGCACCATGCCCAACTGCTCGCCTGCTTACGTACGCATCCTGCTCAACTGCTCGCCTGCGTACCTCGCTCTGAGTCCATTTAACTAACTGCGGACCTCCGCACCTGCAACCCTTCTGTGCCTGCATATGTACGCACCTGAAACCCTTCTGTGCTTGCGTATGTACGCACCTGAAACCCTTCTATGCCTGCGTATGTATGCACCTGAAACCCTTCTGTGTCTACGTATGTACGCACCTGAAACCCTTCTCTGCCTGCGTATGTACGCACCTGAAACGCTTCGTTCCTGCGTATGTACGCACTTTTCTTTCACTGTACCTGCGTACCTTCGGGCATAGATGATTTCAAGACTTCAAGAATAACCCAGACAGACAGATCTACAGATCTGATCATGCGCATAAGAGATCTCGATCCATCAATAGATTCGCCTTATTTAGATCTAGACATTACTTCCAAGAGATCATAATATTTCAGATCTAGCCCTCATAAGATATTCAACCCAAAACATGCTCAAGCCAAATGATCTCCTTTGCTTTATATAGGAAAGCTCTTCCTTAAATCATGGATCAATACCACGAGCCGACACCATAATAACACGATACCGTCGGCTAAATACCAAGAGTAAAACATAAGAAAACCCCACATGTGAATTTCTTTGCCTTGAAATGTGTGCACTGGGGGTACGCACCTCCTGAATGGGATAATTGCGGGTATGTACGCACTTTATGTAACACTGACCTGCGTGTACACACCTTATGTAAGGTGTACCTGCGTACCCCTTATTTTCTTCAATATTTGATAGCTGATCATCAATCTCTGCTGCTGACTTGAAGTACTGTGATCTATCACCTGAATGGGTTGCCATCAAGGACAACACTTTAGCCATAATGCCAACAATCTCCCCCTTTGGACTTGATGGCAACCTCAAAACTTCAGCTTCATTTCTCCCCCTTTGACATCAAGGGCAAAGGGTTATGCTCCCCCTAAGAACATGCTCCCCCTGAAAATGAACCAGATCTGCAATGAAGAACCATAATCCACCATGAAAGAGATAGAGACATATTGCAGCTACTTCCAAGATCTCCTTCTGCACATCCTCCATAATGCCAACAATGCATTATATGCTCCCCCTGAACCTGTACCATCAATCAGAAGAGGTTCAACAATAAGATGATGCATCAACAACCCCTAGCTTTTGCCTGAGGTATTCAAAAGTGTCCCTGGGCAATGGTTTGGTGAGAATATCAGCCACTTGTTCCTTAGAAGGAACATACTCCAACTTGACCTTCTGTTCAAGCACTTGTTCCCGGAGAAAATGATACTTGATTGGTATGTGCTTGGTTTTTGAGTGCATAACAGGATTCTTTGAGATGCTGATTGCACTTGTGTTATCACATAAGATGGGGATTAGTGGTGTACAAGTGATTTGAAAATCCTGCAAAGTTTGCATCATCCAAAGGAGTTGGGTGCAACAAGATGCAGCAGCAACATATTCCGCTTCAGCTGTAGACAAGGCAATCGAACTCTGTTTCTTGCTGAACCAAGATACCAGTCTGGGACCCATAAAGAACGCACCACCACTTGTTCTTTTCCTGTCATCCACGCTTCCGGCCCAATCTGCATCTGTATAAGCATGAAGTGTAAGATCTGTATCTCTAGGATACCATAAGCCATAATTTTGAGTCCCTTGAAGATATTTGAAAATTCTCTTCACTGCATGAAGATGAGTCTCCTTCGGATTTTCCTGAAATCTTCCAACTATTCCAACTGCATGCATGATGTCCGGTCGAGTACCTGTCAAATAAAGTAAACTTCCAATCATAGATCTGTAGGTTGGTTGATGTACTGCTGCAGATTCATCATTTGCACTGAGGCTACATCCTGTGACCATGGGTGTACATACTGGTTTTGCATCTTCCATACCATATTTCTTCAAAATCTGTTTGAGATACTTGGTTTGAGATAAAAAGATTCCCCCTTCTTTTTGTTGGATTTGCAAACCAAGGAAATATGTCAGTTCTCCTAGAAAGGACATTTCAAATTCTTTCTGCATGACCAAGGCAAAGCTTTGACTCATAGCTTCTTCATTGCTCCCAAAAATAATGTCATCTACATACACAACAAGTATTAGCAATTTGTCATTTTCAACTTTTATATAAAGATTGCTATCTGCTGATCCTTTTGAAAAACCTTGTTGATGAAGATATTTGTCCAAACGGTAGTACCAAGCCCTTGGAGCTTGTTTGAGACCATAGAGAGCCTTTTTCAATCTGCATACAAGATTTGGATCATTTCCAAGAATGAACCCATCTGGTTGTTCAATGTATACTTCTTCTTCCAAGTCTCCATTCAGAAAGGCTGATTTCACGTCCATTTGAAATACTTTGAAGTTTTGAAAACTTGAGAGAGCAAGGAACATTCGGATGGCCTCAAGTCTTGCAACAGGAGCAAAGGTTTCTTCAAAGTCTATTCCTTCTTGCTGCGCATACCCTTTACAAACAAGTTTGGCTTTGTTTCTAATTACTTCTCCATTTTCATTCAATTTTTTTTTGAAGACCCATTTTTTTCCGATAACATTCTTATCTTTTGGTCTAGGAACCAGCTCCCAAGTGTTGTTCTTTTCGATCTGCTCAAGTTCTTCATCCATTGCTTTCACCCAACATTCATCTTTGCATGCCTCTTTCACATTTTGTGGTTCAGTAGAGGAGAGTAATGCCAAATAGCTTGAAGCTTCTGCAACTGTTCTTCTTGTTTGTACACCTGCTTCTTTCTGCCCCATAATCTGAGATTCTGGATGATTCTTCTGAACATATCTGGATGGAGTCTTTTCTTCTATTCTTGTTTGCTCCTCTGGTTCTTCTTGAGTTTCTTCTTGAGGTTCTTCTTCTTCATCATTCTGTCATTGGGGGTAGCCTTCATCTTCTTCGATGTCTTCATGATGTACTTGCCTAGGAATGTATCCCTTCTCATCAACCACTACATCAATGCTGTCAACAATTCTGCCAAGTCTTTTATTGTAGCATTTGTATGCTTTGCTATGTGGAGAGTAACCAAGAAGAATGCCTTCATCTGCTCTAGGTTCAAGTTTGCCAAGCTGCTCATCAGTATTCTTGATATAGCATTTGCTCCCAAAGATTTTGAAGTGCTTTACCGAAGGAGTCCTACCACTCCAGAGCTCATGAGGAGTTTGAGTGCTGTTCACCCGGACATTTGTTTTGTTGAGAATAACAACCGCAGCATGTGCAGCTTCACCCCAGAAAGTTGCGGGAGTTCCTGACTCATCAAGCATAGCACGAGCCATTTGTTGGAATGTTCTGTTCATTCTTTCCACAACTCCATTTTGCTGAGGAGTTCTTGCTATAGAGAATTCTCTTCTTATCCCATGTTCTTCACAGAAATCGAAAAATTCATTTGAAGTAAATTCCCCACCTCTGTCGGATCTGAGGCACTTAATTTTGTGACCTGATTCATTTTCACCAAGGCTTTGAAGGATTTGAATTTTTCGAATGCTTCATCTTTGTGCTTCATAAGTCCTAACCAGACAAACCTGGAGAAATCGTCAATGAATAATATCAAGTATTCTTCTCCTCGAGGTGTTCTTTTCCTGAAAGGACCGCATGTATCTGTATGTACTAGCTCAAGAGGCATGCTAGCTGATCCTTCTTTCTCTGGAAAGTTAGTTCTGGTTTGTTTTCCAAACTGACATGATTTGCATATGGTGTTGTCAGGAATTTTGATATCTGGAAGATCGCGAACTGCCTGATATTTGCATGCTTTCCTTATTTGTGAAAAGCTTAGATGTCCCAACCTCCGATGCCATAACCAGTGCTCATCATCCTTGCTCAGATAGCATTGTTGTTGTCCTTCTTCAAATATGTACAGATTATTTGGAGTTCTTTTTCCTTTGATCACTTTTTTACCTGTATCAAGATCACGAACAAGACATCCATTTGATCTGAATATAACCTCGGTTCTTTGATCACACATTTGGCTGACACTTAGAAGATTATGCTTCAATCCATCAACATACAAAACATTTCCAGCCTTGACCTTTTCTTTTAACTGAGCAATGCCTTTTCCTTTTATAGTTGCAGGAGTATCATTTCCAAAAGAAACTTTCTTTCCTTTTTCTAGATCAGAATATGACTCAAGTTTTTCCTTATCACCTGTCATATGCTTCGAACATCCACTGTCAATGTACCATAGATTTTCCTGTCCCTTTGCATAAAATGCTATCCCACATCTTTCTGTTTGTGGTTCCTTTATTCTCCATGTTTTGGTGCTTGAGGCTTGTTCCTTTTTCTGCTGAAACCTGCTCCTCCATTCAGAGTCTTCATGACCAAAGTTATTGCAAATAGAACATTCAACTTCATTTTCAAGAACCGAAAAGTTGTTATAGGTCCTTTTTGTAATCCCGGTCATACTTCTTTGTTTTTGAGCTTCCCTAGTCATGATTGTTTTATATGCAACACATTGAGTTGCTTTGTGACCAAAGTTATGGCAAGAAAAGCATTGTCCATTGAAGAAACTTCTGCAGTTATCGAATCTACGAGCCAATTGATTGTAATTTCTATTGTCATCTATTCTTGAACCAAATTGAGAAGATTTTACCTGTGGCTGGTTGTAGCTTTTGTTCACCCTTAAGATGGATTGCCCCTGATAGTTTATGTTTGTAATTCGTCCCTGCTTTACCTGATGATCTTCATTGTGCTTTTGCTCATTTCTTCTTGCTGCATCAAGATAACTTTTTGAGGTGGATGCTTGAGAAGTTTCTCCATTATAGCCCAGACCTGTCTTGTTTAGTGGAGACCGCTGCACATTGATAATCTCATCCAAAATTTCAGATCCTTTGACAAACTTGAGATTAATAGCTTTTGTTTTCTCAATCTCTTTTCTAAGACCAACAATTTCACCTTCTAATTTTTCAAGATGTTTTTCCTTTTCATCAATTTGAAATTGTAGAGTATCAATGATCATGTTCTTTTCTTCTATACATCTCTTGAGTCTAGTAATTTCATCATAAAGGTTATCCACATCTATAGCATCCATATAATCATCATCTTCAAATGCCATTAACAACTTATATTCATTACCTTGTTCATCTTCATCACTGTTTGATAGACCATCACTATCTTCATGAGTGTAGTAGCTTTTCTTATTTGCGTTCTGTTTCTTGTTCCATCTACCAGGTTCCTTTCCTTTATCCTTATAAGGACCTTTTGCAGCATAATGACCTACTCTTCCACAAGAAAAGAATTTAAAAGGTAACTTACCTCTGAACCTTCCAGAACCCCTTTGAAGATTTCTGACAAAATTTGATTCTTCTTCCTCTTCTTCTGGGACGTGGCTTGCTTCATAATAATCTCCTTTGCCTGATGCCTTGAAAGCAGCTTCTCTTCTGTCTCATGGACCTCCCTTTCTCATTTCATAAGCAATTAGAATTCCATGTAGCTGTAGATTTTCCTTTTCTTCTATTGCAGATACTTTAGATTCAAACTTGGGGGACAATGATCTTAGAACATTTTCAACCACAATAGCCTCTTTTATTTCTTCACCCAAATTTTTCATACAATTAACAACCTCATCTACTCGAAGAAAATAGTTAGCCACACTTTCATCATTATACATTTTGAGAGTCTCATACTGAATTCTGAGAGTTTGAAGTTTAGCACGCTTTACCTGTTCATCTCCTTCATAGCTCGTGACAATTTTGTCCCATATCTCTTTTGCGGATTTATAGTGCATTACCTTCATGAATTCTGATTGAGATATACATCCTAATAGACTACTGACTGCTTTCGCATTTGTTTCATACTTCTTTTTCTCAGCTGCATCTGTAGGAGTAGCTGAAGGAAAAGCGTAGCCTGTCTCTACGATGTCCCAAACTTCTGTACCAAGAGATTGAAGATAGGTAGTAACTCTTACCTTCCAATAATTGAAGTTTGTCCCATCAAAAACCGGTGGCCTGATTGATGCTTCTCTCTCGTAGTTGCTCATGATGAACGATCTACCTTCAAGCGATCAAGCTTCTCTGAAGGCCCTGCTCTGATACCAATTGTTGGAAATAATACTGAGAGGGGGAGGTGAATCAGTATTATCTAACAATTTTAATAAATCTTCCTTATTTGTTCCTTGAATTATTTTTGCATGTCAGTACCATAAAATAATGAACATGAACAAAGAAAACAGATAGTCACACCAAAGAACACAAGATGTAAGGTGGAAACCCAATGTGGGTGAAAACCACCTGCTGCAATATGTCTCTATCTTCTTTCAAATTAGAAACTCCTTTTACAATGGTTTTGTACTGGTGCAGTCCTTTACCAGTACGCAGGCTGCAACCTGCAGAGAGCTACAACTCTCTCTCGTTTTCCAGTCTCTCCTGGAAGGGAGCTACAACCCCCTACTTCTTTTCTTACAAGGACCACTTTTCATAAATTTTCAAACTGGATCCATAAGCATCAAATGATCATCAAGTATAAGAGAATCACCCAGTCAATGATAGGACCAAACCCAGAACACAACAATGATAAACAAAGATTTTAAGAGAAGTAAGCACCCTGCTCAACTGCTCGCCTGCTTACGTAAGCACCCTGCTCAACTGCTCGCCTGCTTACAGTACGCACCCTGCTCAACTGCTTGCCTGCTTACAGTACGCACCCTGCTCAACTGCTCGCCTGCTTACGTACGCATCCTGCTCAACTGCTCGCCTGCGTACCTCGCTCTGAGTCTATTGAACTGCCTATGGACCTCCGCACCTGCAACCCTTCTGTGCCTGCGTATGTACGCACCTGAAACCCTTCTGTGCCTGCGTATGTACGCACCTGAAACCCTTCTGTGCCTGCGTATGTACGCACCTGAAACGCTTCGTTCCTGCGTATGTACGCACTTTTCTTTCACTCTACCTGCGTACCTTCGGGCATAGATGATTTCAAGACTTCAAGAATAACCCAGACAGACAGATCTACAGATCTGATCATGCGCCGAAGAGATCTCGATCCATCAATAGATTCGCCTTATTTAAATCTAGACATTACTTCCAAGAGATCATAATATTTCAGATCTATCCCTCATAAGATATTCAACCCAAAACATGCTCAAGCCAAATGATCTCCTTTGCTTTATATAGGAAAGCTCTTCCTTAAATCATGGATCAATACCACGAGCCGACACCATAATAACACAATACCGTCGGCTAAATACCAAGAGTAAAACATAAGAAAACCCCACATGTGAATTTCTTTGCCTTGAAATGTGTGCACTGGGGGTACACACCTCCTGAACGGGATAATTGTGGGTATGTACGCACTTTATGTAACACTGACCTGCGTGTACGCACCTTATGTAAGGTGTACCTGCGTACCCCTTATTTTCTTCAATATTTGATAGCTGATCATCAATCTCTGCTGCTGACTTGAAGTACTGTGATCTATCACCTGAATGGGTTGCCATCAAGGACAACACTTTAGCCATAATGCCAACAATGCTTTATCAAAGGAAGGACAAAGAAAAATGTTGGGGATATCACTTTCTGTGAATATTCCTATGATTTTTTGCAAAGATTTGGGAAAATACATGTTACATAGCCAAACTTTATTTTAAGATGTATTATGAGAGATCAAAACATGATTTTTGTTTTTGTTTCAAAATAGGGGATGAAGTACTACATATATAATGCATTAAATGCACATATCAGAGTAAACAACAACCATCCATAATGTGATATTGTGCACCATTTCTAAATACTTTTAAATTTCAAGCAAGAGCTCAGTAAACTCTAACTTGAGGAGCACAACAATGTTGCTAACATTTTATCAGAGGATGGACAAAGCAAACTGCTGGGGATATCACTTTCTGTGAATATTCATATGATTTTTTGCAAAGATTTCTAAAAATGCATGTTGCATAGCCAGACTTTATTTTGAGATGTATTATGAGAGATCAAAACATGTTTTTTCTTTTTGTTTCAAAATAGGGGATGAAGTACTATATATATAATGCATTACATGCACATATCAGAGCAAACAACAACCATTCATAATGTGATCTTGTGCACCATTGCTAAATACTTTTAAATTTCATGCAAGGGCTCAGTAAACTCTAACTTGAGGAGCACAACAATGTTGCTAACGCTTTATCAAAGGAAGGGCAAAGCAAACTGGTGGGGATATCACTTTCTATGAATATTCCTATGATTTTTTGCAAAGATTTGGGAAAATACATGTTGCATAGTGAGACTTTATTTTGAGATATATACATACATACATACATATAGATATATATATATATATATATATATATATATATATATATATAGATATATATATATATATATATATATATAGATATATATATATATATATATATATATATATATATATATATATATATATATAGAGAGAGAGAGAGAGAGAGAGAGAGATATATATATATATAGATATAGATATATAATGCATTAAATGCACATATCAGAGTAAACAACAACCATCCATAATGTGATATTGTGCACCATTTCTAAATACTTTTAAATTTCATGCAAGAGCTCAGTAAACTCTAACTTGAGGAGCACAACAATGTTGCTAACATTTTATCAAAGGAAGGACAAAGCAAACTGCTGGGGATATCACTTTCTGTGAATATTCATATGATTTTTTGCAAAGATTTCTAAAAATACATGTTGCATAGCCAGACTTTATTTTGAGATGTATTATGAGAGATCAAAACATGTTTTTTCTTTTTGTTTCAAAATAGGGGATGAAGTACTATATATATAATGCATTACATGCACATATCAGAGCAAACAACAACCATCCATAATGTGATCTTGTGCACCATTTCTAAATACTTTTAAATTTCATGCAAGAGCTCAGTAAACTCTAACTTGAGGAGCACAACAATGTTGCTAACGCTTTATCAAAGGACAAAGCAAATTGGTGGGATATCACTTTCTATGAGTATTCCTATGATTTTTTGCAAAGATTTGGGAAAATACATGTTGCATAGTGAGACTTTATTTTGAGATGCATTATGAGAGATCAAAACATGTTTTTTCTTTCTGTTTCAAAACAGGGGATGAAGTACTATATATATAATGCATTACATGCACATATAAGAGGAAAAAACAACCATCCATAATGTGATCTTGTGCACCATTTCTAAATACTTTTAAATTTCATGCAAGATCTCAATAAACTCTAACTTGAGGAGTACAACAATGTTGCTAACGCTTTATCAAAGGAAGGACAAAGAAAATAGCTGGGGATATCACTTTCTGTGAATATTCCTATGATTTTTTGTAAAGGTTCAGGAAAATACATGTTGCATAGCCAGACTTTATTTTGAGATGTATTATGAGAGATCAAAACATGTTTTTTCTTTTTCTTTCAAAAGATGGGATGAGGTACTATATATATAATGCATTATATGCACGTATCAGAGCAAACAAAACCATCCATATTGTGATCTTGTGCACCATTTGTAAATGCTTTTAAATTCCATGCAAGAGCTTAGTAAACTTTAACTTGAGGAGCACAACAATGTTGCTATCGCTTTATCGAAGGAAGGACAAATAAACTGCTAGGGATACCACTTTCTGTGAATATTCCTATGATTTTTTCCAAAGATTTGGGAAAATATATGTTTCATAGCTAGACTTTATTTTGAGACGTATTATGAGAGATCAAAACATGTTTATTTCTTTTTGTTTCAAAACAAGGCATGAAGTACTATATATATAATGCATTACATGCACATATCAGAGCAAACAACAACCATCCATATGTGATCTTGTCCACCATTTCTAAATACTTTTAAATTTCATGCAAGTGTTACAGGAAAATTTGGGCACATCAACCCCAACTTCCAGATCTGTATTATTAGGGTCCATCAACCCATAATTTAGTTTTTTTTCATTCCCTAATGAAGTTAACCTACATCATGCTTGCTTCCTAAGAGTTTCATGACACCATTCATCTAGAAAATGTCCCTAAGGAGATCATCGCGGGTGGCCTTCTATCTAGCTGCAATGAATGGCAGGAACTACACTATCTGGGTTCTATGCATAGCACCTGGCCTTTGTATCACCTGCGATTTGCGAGATCCATTGAATTTTTCAAATGAATCCATTGGATTCCTTATCCAATGGATGCTTCTAGAGGTTTCTAGAAAGATTGGGCTTGCCTTTGGATGAGGAAGCAGGTGAATGAACCTTAATCCATTATCCCTTCTTCCATGGAACCACTTCGCAAATATGGAAAAGAATTCATGAGGAACATTAATGGCCTAACCTCCTCTTTTCAACTATAAAAGTACCAAACTCTCAAAGGCTGGTCTACGTTGAGACTTCTTAAGCTAAGGAAATGATGCTTGGATGAGATTAGTAGAGAGAGTAATGTTATCATGTCAAATTGTTGTTTCCATGAGCAGAGAAGGCTTTGAAGTTGGGAGAATGACGCTGAATCAAACATGCATCTACATGGTTGTAATCTTCCTTTCTATGAATAAAGAGTTCTATGCTTTTTCCTATTCATGTGTTATGTGATGTATATTGTACTTTTGATTCTATAATGTGTTTAGTTAACATATCAATATGTATGCTTTGATGATTTTCTGTCTCAGCTTGTGTGCAGGTACCTTTCAAGCGAGTTAAGTACGGAAGGGAGTGGCAAAAGTAGTTAAAGGGAAGAGGGATTGAGTGAGAGATATAGGTTGGTACTTTTGGTCCTCTTTCTTTTATCTGTTGGCTATAGGAAAAGCAATGGAATTACTTTAACTGTTGTTCTAGACTTGCTACTAGGTCTAGGGGTTAGTCGTTCGAAAAGACACTAAATTTGACCATAACAAAATGGTGATGTTGTTGGGGAACGATCCTATCCATTATAGTAGCTAATCAATCTCTTAAAACACTTTGACATACTTTACCCTCTATTTTTCATCGAATTTAAGTCCAATTCACTAAAATTGAGTCAATTTTGAGCATAAAATTGTCATTCTGCAATCATCGCAGCTCTGTAACTGAGACAGTGCACTGAATGGAACCCTATGCACTGAGACAGTGCTATGCATTACACTGTCCCTCACTCTGACCTGCACTTATTCCTTTTGGATCATTTTTCCCATCTAGGAGTTGTAGTCTTAAGTCAATTTTCAGTTGTTTGAATTGTCTGTTGGCTTTAGATGATTTCTTGTCTCTGAAAGTAGTCTTTGTTTCCTTGTTTTGACCCATTTTAGATTGGATTGTTAAATTTTTGTTTATGTATTTGTTTATCATTTCAGTTCTTAGTCAAAAAGTAGTTTCAGTCGATTTTTTTGTCAAATATGAAGTGTCGTAAAATCTTCCTTCTTAGAATAATTGATTGGTTTATTTTGTGCAACTGATTCATATTTTCCTTTAAGTGTCAAAAATCTTGGTTTCCGTAAAGTTGAAAGTGTCGTTTAGTCATCCTTTATCTTTAAGTGAAATTGTCATAAATCGACGTTTGTGTGAAAACAACTTTTGAATCATTGTGCATTTGTTTTTCTTAGTGCATAATTCACATTAAGAAGAACAAAAGAGAAAAAGAAATTCTTGTAATTGCATCTTAGAGTTTGATTATGTGTGCTTAAACGAAATGGTCAGGGAAATGCATTAGTGAGTGGTCTTTGTTGTTTGAAACAAAAAGTACTTGTTTTCTCTATCCCTTATTAGCTAGGATTTTCATTGTCAAAATGGAAAGATTGCTTCTCATTTAGCTGCATTCTTAGGAATCTTGGAAAACATCACGTGGTGAAACCCAAAGGCAAATTTTAAGCAATAACAACTTAAACTTAACTTCAATTAACCTAATAACACATTGGAATTTAACACAAACATCTAGAGATGTATAGGCTAGAGACGTGTTCCAACGTCTTAAAACCTAGTGGTTGCTATTTCATTGAGGTTGGGTGATTCCTCCTCTCTGAATCCATAAGTACTAGTATGTACTTGTGCTCCTTGTACTGTCGTGTATATAGTGGGAGACCCCAATAGGTTTAAATCCTTTATCCCTAGGAAGTTGATTCTGTCACCTTACCAATCACAATTCACCGAACACAGCATTCGGGAACACTGACTACCGTACGGTAAATCCTTGGTAATTTCTCTTTGATTTACCACCAAGGTGTATATTGCCATTTTGTGATCAGTTTGGTAAACCCTCTTGCTTAGTATCTCCAGAGCAGCCACTTCTTCTCCTTTTCGACTCCTTAGAAAATGTTCATCTGAGCGCTTGTCCTTTCAAGCTCATTAAACAACGAAAGCGACTAGAGTCATCTTTTACTTTTTCTCGACTCTTAAAAAATGAAAAAGCAAAGTTAAGTTCTTATGTCGTAAAAATTAATTGACCGTGGATAACATCTTCCACGCTTGTTTTTTAGTTGATCTTAGATTAAAACATATGGCAACAAATCCGAAGTCCACCAACCAAGGAATTCCTTTTGATGGGAATCCTAGTCCTTTTCCTCCATTTGGAAATATTGGTGCTCCATATATGGCTACATTGTCCCTTCCGGGATTTACCATTGGCTTGCCAGTATGGTTGTTTTCAACCTCATTGGTTCAAAATGATGCGATTTCTCTGCAATTGAGTACTCCTCCAACTGGACAAAATCAACCTCCAGTTGATCCTAAAGTTGACCCTTTGTCTTCTTCCTCGGTTGTTCCTTCCTCCCCTTCTTCCTCTTCGCCTGGTGAAAGTATTGGTACTAGTAACCAGGTGGCTAAGAAGAAGAAGAAAGGGAAGAAGAAGAAGAAGAAGCCAATTCAACAGAGGGTCAACTAAGCAACCATTGCTTTGAATGCAAAATCTGATGAGAAACCATCCATTAAGCCTCACAAAGTTCGATATCCATGCAAACTTTGTGCAAGAGACCATCTTCTTCAAAATTGTCTTGATATTCCTCAGATCTTAGAAGAATGGTCTTCCCGTTCACATCATCCCATTTCATCAACCTCTGGAGATCATGTTGGTGACATACCATCAACTAGTGATAGTAAACTTCATGGAAAGAAGGGAAAAGTTAAGTTTCCCTGAAGGTTATGTGAACGGAATCACCCCATTCACCTTTCTCCCTATCTGGATGAAGCAACGGATTCCATCTAGTTACAGGAGAGTATCCCTTAATCCTTCACTAGTTGATGGATTGACTGACCAAAATCAACTGTCAATCAAACCCACTCTCTCTGAAAGTGAATCCTCTGAGTCTAAACCCGGCCCAAATCAACAAGTCGAGGTAACAGTTGACCCGATTTTACATTCAGTAAATTGTACCCTTCCTGAAGAGAGTGAAAATGATACCACTCAAATTCTTTTTGTTTCATTAGATTCAAATGAGCTTGGGGGTAATCCTCTTGTTCCATCAAGACAAGAGGAAAATCCTCCAGTTCCCGTAACTCAAGGGGTTCATCCTCCTATTCCTACGGTACCCCCTCCAAGTAGTCTAGTCACTTCCTTTGATTGGAATCGACTAGCAACATTCCGCCTTCCTTCTTATGTGCCTTTCCAAATCATAGTATAAGTTTGTAATATGATTGTATTAGGCACTATTATAGACGAAGGTGCATCAGTGAGTATCCTTTCCTCAACTTCTTGGCAAGCGATTGGTTCATCATCGCTTATGCCAGTTACATAGAATCTGTTGGGTTTTAACAGAGGAACAAGTCAACCATTAGGGATCCTCCCTCAGTTACCTATTACTTTGGGAGGAAAAGCCATTTATCTGAATGTGATGGTAGTCCCAGGCCCTTTAGATTACAATTTACTTCTTGGGCGTGACTATGTTTATGGCATGGGAGCTATTGTTTCAACACTCTTTCGAGTGATTCGTTTCTCACATGAAGGAAAAATTGTCACCGTTGACCAACTTTCATTTCTCGGTCCAAATATGGCTCCTAGTCAACCATCTTCCCTAAATGATCCTTTTATACTAATGGTATCATCCCCACCACGAGTTAATTATGTGGCAACTTGTTCCATACCTACATCAACTGACGATCAATTCAGTGATGTTGTACAACATGTACTGGGGGAATTGGAACCAGATCTCTCCATCATGACCTCTTATGAGTTGTGATTAGGGCTCGAGGATAGTTTGTTGTCTTGTGTCAACCTCGTTACAAAATGAAACAAGCGCCTGAGGATAGTTCGTTGTCTTGTGTCAACCTCGTTAAAAATGAAACAAGGAATCTGAGGATAGTTCCTAGTCTTGTGTCAACCTCGTTAAAAAGTGAAACCAAGGAATCCAAGGATAGTTCTTTGTCTTGTGTCAACCTCATTAAAAAATGAAACAAGGATCTGAGGATAGTTCTTTTACTATTTCAACCTCGTTAAAAAAAGGAAATAGGTCCATGAGGACAGTTCCTTGTCTTGTGTCAACCTCGTTTAAAAATGAGACAAGGAGTATGAGCATAGTTCCTTGTGTTGTGTCAAGCTCATTAAAAAATGAAACAAGGTACCCTGGAGAAAGTTCCAAGTCAAGTCTTTGATTATATCTCATAAAATCCCAGTCAAGTATTTCACTTAATCTTGTAAAATAACCTTCATTCAATCCACCTGACAACCATGAGTAGTCTACTTAGGTGAATGTAATGAAGCTTGGGGGGAATGCACCTAATGGTCAATTTAATTTTCCCTTTAGGTTATGTGAAAGGAATCACCCCATTCACATTTATCTATCTGGATGAAGCCAAATAGGTGTTGGATAACCGTCCTGCTTCACTATAGCGACTTCCATCTGGTTACAGAAGACTCTCCCTTTCATCATGCTAGGGGCATGTAAACCAATTCAAGCATAGTTTTTCATTTTAAGCTTGTGTAAAAATGAAACTGAAGCCTCCAAATGAACCCTCGCCATCTTAGTACGAGTGTCACACACCCCCGTAGCTAGCTTGCAGATGCACACCTCGACTGGCTCCTCCTCAGGAATGGCCAACTTTGGGGCCATTCAACATGCCTCCTTGATGACTTGCATAATGCGCTTGTTATGATTGGTCACCTCGGTCACAACGACAATGGCAGAGTCTCAATGTAGTGCCATCTCCTTGTTGTTGATTCATTGTTCACTGATCCCCTGGAGGGCGCAGTGCTCATGGACCCTCTACTCTACAATCACTCCATACTGTAAGAAGGGGAGCGCTTCACCAAGGAGCACTGCTAGATTCAACCCTACTCCCTTTAGGGTGCTAACAGTGGACCTCTCGGCTTTGTTCTCCATGGTCAGTGCTCCATTAGGAAACACTATCACACTGAAGACTTTCGTGCACAACATCTTGGCAGCCTCTGAAGTACCGATAGCAAGGCTAGTGGACATCGTGCTAGCCTGAGACGCGTGGGTCTGCAGCTCCTGTAAACTTGTTTGGATAGCCCCCAATATTATCTACTATTTCTACTCAAACTATTTCAGGGCCTCCGGAGTGACATCCCACACCGTGTCACCGATGTCATGCAGATCACCCTCTATTAGCATGATAGGTTCCAGTGATGTCTTGGTAGCCTTTGACTTCTTCCTAGAACCTCCTTTCTCCTACTCCCTTGGGTGCTTAATGCAGGCGGACGTCTCTTGAGGGTATGTACCATGCTATTCTGTTTGCTCATCTATCTCCTCCTCTATCTCAGGTGAAGGTGACCTCACACCTTTGTCACATCCTCACTCTATCCCACCTATCTACTTCGTTTTCTACTACATGGCATCGGATTCCACTTGGGCCTTATCAGCGGCCTCCTTTTTCCTTTTTTCAGCCAACTGTGCCCTCTTAAGCTTGGCCTCCTCCTTCTTTCACTACGCAAAGGACTTCCTTCCTCCCACCAACAAGTCTGTTGCAGCGCACCACTCTGCCAGTCATTGATCAAGTACCGCATCAATGGTGTCATCCGTTGCGAGGTAAGCCAAGTCGTAGCATTTTTGTGTAAGGTCCTTCCATGCCCTAATGGACACATGGTGAAATCCTGCTTTAAACTTTGCATAGCCTTGCAAGTTGTCATACACCGTAGGTGACAATTGCAGTTTGTGATTGATGGCCATGCGGATGTTCATCTCCAACAAGATCCAAAATATCTTGTTGTCCTTGATTCGCTATGCGTCCTTAGTCGCTTACAACGAAGCATACTTCGCTGCTTCTGGTAGGTCTGGCACGACCAAAGGGAATTGACTATCCTTTGGCAACTCCCATGCTACCAGCACAATTGACAACAAGAGCCATGTGTAGTGGAATGTCTTGCTGAGCTCCTACGCTTTGCGATAGTTTTCTAGGAACTTGCCGTGAAGGTAGTCTGACCAATTGAACTGGACTCCTTCGAAGCACTGGGCTACTAGCATGATGATAGGTGCCGACACCTCATTAGCGCAACACTTCCTCATCACTTTCCCTGCTAGAATCTACATGGCTACCTTTACAGCAGGGTCACAGATGTTGGATATAGCATATCCACGTGGCTTCTTCACTAGCTTATATTTTTCTTTCATGGATTCTACGAGGGCTTTCTCACCACCTTTTCTGCCAAATATCATGGCCCAATTCTCTCCCGTGTAAGGCAATAGTGTGATCCTGTGGATCAACCTGTTAGTGATGGGGATTGGCTCCTCCAGCCACAGACACCCATCATGCACCAAGCATAGTAGCTACTTGATGACCAATACGGTAACTGGGGTGTGGTTTTAGTGTGCAACCCAAAGAAGGTTGAGAAACCCTGCCTTATCTACTCCTCTGAGCCACCTCCGTGGCTCCAATGTGTCATTCTGGTGTTTATGTTGATGATGCGGCGCATCAACTGCTCAGTCGCCAGGTGTGGGAACTTTTCGTGATCAGCCAAGTTCCACTCCTCAAGTTTTAGCAGTGGTACTCACACCAATTGCATGTTGAAAATAATACTGAGAGGGGGGGTGAATCAGTATTATCAGAACTATAAAACTTTTTCAATGCTCAGAAACATATACGCTACTTTCGTTAAGTGAACCAGCGTGTACACGCAACTGTGTCTAAAGAAAACAGCGTATAGCCAGAAATCTTATAATTCAGTTAGTTTATCTTCAGTTAAGTGCATAAGGACATTATTCACCATATTAAGAGTAAACAGATGCAGTAGAACAGATCACAAAAAAACCACACACATGAACACCATGATATAAGGTGGAAACCCAATGTGGGTGAAAACCACCTGCTGCAAGTCGTCTCTATCTTTCTTTAATATGAAACTTCAGTTTACAATCTTTTTGTACTGGTGCAGCCTTATACCAGTACGCAGGCTACAACCTGCTGAAGGCTTCAACCTTCTCTCGTTCTCCAAACTCCCTTGGAAGGGAGCTCCAACCCCCTTTGCTCTTGTACTAGCTAAGATACTAGTACGTAGGTGCTGACCTACAATCTTCTTTCTTTCAGGTACCACCTTTCATACATTTTCAGACTGGATATTCCTGAAGCACAACATTACAATCTGAAGACCACAATTCATTCAACTTTCACAACAGATCATTGAAGCACAAAACAACCAATACTAGCATCATCAATCTTTGAATCACTGAACCACTGAAACCCTGTCAACACCAGTCACAAGAACTCAGAGCAGACTACAGAACTCTGCAATAGCAGTCAAATCCAACTGCAACCCCAAAAATCAAACTTCAAAAGATATACGCTACTTCAATGAGAGAAACCCGCGTATACACGCACTTTTACCGAAGACAACCAGCGTACAGATCTAAAAATAAATTCTCTTAACTTGCAGCTGTACCAGACATCAGTTAGACCCAGAACATAACATTGCGTCAGTATGCAGATCTAGAAATACGCATAATCAACCATATCATAATAGTGCATTTCAAACCATTAGATCCCGATCTATCCTTAGATCTAGTCTTCCATCAACCGATATGATCTCTCCTTAGCTTAGATCAAGCAACCCAGAACCTGCATATCAGATCTCTTTCTTTTTCAGATATTCAAGCCTTTTCAAAAAGATATCTTTCCCTAATGATCTTCTTCTCCTTATATAGCCTTAGGCCTTACTCAATACCAAGAGCCAAAACCATAGAAATCCAATACCATCAACTTAAAAACTAGGGATCAACAAGTCTGTCGAGATACTTTGGTCCAAATTCATAGGCTCAAGTACCGAGGACTAACTACCACTGACCAAAAGGAAGTTTCCCGACATATACGCCCTTTTCTGTTCATTCATCTGCGTGTATACGTGCCTTCGTATATAGCTCTCCTGCATATACGCGACTTAGTATGCAAATCACCAGCGTGTATACGCAACTTGGACTTAATTAACCTGCGTATATGAGATTTTCTCTTCATTCTGTAGTCTGAACGGAGATCTGTCATCAAAGAGATTTTCCATCAAGGACAACACCTGTATCATAGCGCCACCCCTGTGCAAAAATGCCAACAATCTCCCCCTTTAGACTTGATGGCAACCTCAAGCTCCTTAGAATCATTCTCCCCCTTTGTCATCAAGGGCAAAGGGCTGTGCTCCCCTTGAGTACATGCTGATACCTCTGCTGGGCTGTGCTGAATCATGCTCCCCCTGACTGTAGGCAAGATCTGCAAACGATGTTCTTCAAAGAGAACCAAGACTTATACACCATAAGGGACCTTCCTATCACCAAAAGACTCAATACATACATCCATACTCCCTACCAAGAGGGGACACATCAGAAACAATCAATTATAGTACACCATTCATCCCAGGCATAGTGGGGAAACCAACATAGGCCGTTACATGACCTTGACACCATAAAAGAGATATCACACAAGAGATACATGACATAGAGACAACAAATCTAGACCAAGACTTATGAAAGTCACCAGCAGCATCTGATAAACAACTTTTAGATCAGCAACTAAGATTTCTTTCTGAGCTCCTTCTCCTGAAACCAACATCAGTCAAACATCAAAAATGCCAACAATGCTTTATGAGACTTTAAGTTGCTCCCCCTCAACCTGTGCCTGCTGCACCCCCTGAAACTGTGCCTGAAGAATTCTGGCATACCCATCTCAGACCTTTTCCAACCAGAGTCTGACCTTGTTGTTCAGAACTCCATATACGCGATTTCTCCTACATAAACCTGCGTATGTACGCAGATATACTTACTGCAGCATGCGTACATCATACACGCGACTTTCCCACCATAAATCGGCATGTATACGCGGATATCCCTTACGTAACTTGCATATACCAACTTTTCTGTAGAACAGACAAGCTTCAACAGCAGGATGAAGCATCAACTACTCCCAGCTTTTGTCTGAGATATTCAAAAGTTTCCCTGGGCAGTGGTTTTGTGAGAATATCAGCAATTTGTTCCTTAGAGGGAACATACTCCAACTTGACCTTCTGCTCAAGCACTTGTTCCCGAAGAAAATGGTACTTGATTGGTATGTGCTTGGTTTTTGAGTGCATGACTGGATTCTTTGAAATGCTGATTGCACTTGTATTATCACATAGGATAGAGACTGGTGGAGTGCAAGTGATTTGAAAGTCCTGCAAGGTCTGCATCATCCAAAGAATTTGTGTGCAACAAGATGTTGCAGCCACATATTCTGCTTCAGTTGTAGATAAGGCAATCGAACTTTGTTTCTTGCTGAACCAAGATACTAATCTGGAGCCCATAAAGAATGCACCACCACTTGTGCTCTTCCTGTCATCCACGCTTCCGGCCCAATCTGCATCTGTATAAGCATGAAGTGTGAGATCTGTATCTCTAGGATACCATAAGCCATAATTTTGTGTCCCTTGAAGATATTTGAAAATTCTCTTCACTGCCTGAAGATGAGTCTCCTTTGGATTTGCATGAAATCTTCCAACTATTCCGACTGCATGCATGATGTCTGGTCGGGTACCTGTTAAATAAAGCAAACTCCCAATCATGGATCTATAAGTTGGTTGATGAACTGCTGCTGATTCATCATTTGCACTGAGGCTGCATCCTGTAACCATGGGTGTACATACTGGCTTTGAGTCTTCCATGCCATACTTCTTCAAGATCTGCTTGAGGTACTTGGTTTGAGACAAGAAGATACCTCCTTCATTTTGTTGGATTTGCAACCCAAGAAAGTATGTCAATTCTCCAAGTAGTGACATTTCGAATTCTTTCTGCATAACCAAGGCAAAGTTTTGACTCATAGTCTCTTCATTGCTGCCAAAGATAATATCATCTACATAGACAACAAGTATTAGCAATTTGTTATTTTCAACTTTTATATAGAGATTGTTATCTGCTGATCCTTTTGAAAAGCCTTGTTGGTGAAGATATTTGTCCAACCGATAATACCAAGCCCTTGGAGCTTGTTTGAGTCCATAGAGAGCCTTTTTCAATCTGCATACAAGGTTTGGATCATTCCCAAGAATGAAACCATCTGGCTGCTCAATATATACTTCTTCTTCTAAGTCTCCATTCAGAAAGGCTGATTTCACGTCCATTTGAAACACCTTGAAGTTTTGAAAGCTTGAGAGAGCAAGGAACATTCGGATGGCCTCAAGTCTTGCCACAGGAGCAAAGGTCTCTTCAAAATCTATTCCTTCTTGCTGCGCATACCCTTTACAAACAAGTCTGGCCTTGTTTCTAATTACTTCTCCATTTTAATTCAATTTATTCTTGAAGACCCATTTTGTTCCTATTACATTCTTATCTTTTGGTCTAGGAACTAATTCCCAAGTGTTGTTCTTTTCGATCTGCTGAAGTTCTTCATCCATTGCTTTGACCCAACATTCATCTTTGCATGCCTCTTTCACATTTTGTGGTTCAGTGGTGGAGAGTAATGCCAAATAGCTTGAAGCTTCTGCAAGTGTCCTTCTTGTTTGTACTCCTGCTTCTTTCTGCCCCACAATCTGAGATTCTGGATGATTCTTTTGAACATATTTGGATGGAGTCTTCTCTTCTATTCTTGTCTGCTCCTCTGGTTCTTCTTGAGGTTCTTCTTCTTCTTGAGGTTCTTCTTCTTCATCATTCCGCCTTTGAGGATAGCCTTCATCTTCTTCAATGTCTTCATGATGAACTTGCCTAGGAATATATCCCTTCTCATCAACCACTACATCAATGCTGTCAACAATTCTGCCAAGTCTTTTATTGTAGCACTTGTATGCTTTGCTATGTGGAGAATAACCAAGAAGAATGCCCTCATCTGCTCTTGGTTCAAGTTTGCCAAGTTGCTCATCAGTATTCTTAATATAACATTTGCTCCCAAAGATTTTGAAGTGCTTCACCGAAGGAGTCTCACCACTCCAGAGCTCATGAGGTGTTTGAGTGCTGTTTACTCGGACATTTGTTTTGTTAAGAATAATAACCGCAGCATGTGCAGCTTCACCCCAGAAGGTTGCGGGAGTACCTGATTCATCAAGCATAGCATGAGCCATTTGTTGGATTGCTCTGTTCATTCTTTCCACAACCCCATTTTGCTGAGGAGTTCTAACTGTAGAGAATTCTCTTCTTATCCCATGTTCTTCACAGAAATCGAAAAATTCGTTTGAGGTAAACTCCCCACCTCTGTCAGATCTGAGGCACTTAATTTTGTGTCCTGATTCATTTTCAACCAAGGCTTTGAAGGATTTGAATTTTTCGAATGCTTCATCTTTGTGCTTCATGAGCCCTAACCAAACAAATCTGGAGAAATCATCAATGAATAATATCAGATATTCTTCTCCTCGAGGTGTCCTCTTCCTAAATGGACCACATACATCTGTATGGACTAGCTCGAGAGGCATGCTAGCTGATCCTTCCTTCTCTGGAAAGTTAGTTCTGGTTTGCTTTCCAAACTGACAAGATTTGCATATGGTATTGTCTGGAATTTTGATATCTGGAAGACCACGAACTGCCTGATATTTGCATGCTTTCCTTATTTGTGAAAAGCTTAGATGCCCCAACCTCCGATGCCATAGCCAATGTTCATCATCCTTGCTTAAGTAGCATTGTTGTCTTTCCTCAAAGATATATAGATTATTTGGAGTCCTTCTTCCTTTGATCACTTTTTTACCTGTATCAAGATCGCGAACACAACATCCATTTGATCTAAATATTACCTCGGTTCCTTCATCGCACATCTGACTGACACTCAGAAGATTATGCTTCAATCCATCAACATATAAAACATTTCCTGCTTTGACCTTCTCTTTCAATGGAGCAACACCTTTTCCTTTTATGGCTGCAGAGATATCGTTCCCAAAAGAAACTTTCTTCCCCTTTTCTAATGTGGTATATGACTCAAGCTTTTCTTTGTCCCCTGTCATATGCTTCGAACATCCACTATCAATGTACCATAGACTTTCTTGACCTTCTGCATAAAAGGCTATCCCACATCTTTCTGGTTGTGATTCTTTTATTCTCCATGTTCTAACATTTGAGGTTTGTTCCTTCTGATTTTTCTTCCGGAACCTGCTCCTACATTCAGAGTCTTCATGACCAAAGTTATTACAAATAGAGCATTCAACTTCATTTTCAAGAACCGAAAAATTGTTATAAGTCCTTTTCATGGTTCCAGTCATTCTCCCTTGCTTTTGAGCTTCTCTAGTCATGATTGTCTTGTAGGCAACACATTGAGCTGCTTTGTGACCGAAATTATGGCAAGAAAAGCATTGGCCATTAAAGAAACTTCTGCGATAATCAGATCTATCATCCAACCGATTGTAGCTTCTATTCACATTCATTCTTGGAGCAAATTGGGAAGATTTTACCTGTGGCTGATTGTAGCTTCTGTTTTTCCTTAAGGCAGTTTGTCCCCGAATTTCTTGATGGTCTTTATTTGTTCTTGGGGTAAACTGTCCCTGATTCACCTGATGGCTTTTATTTGGCCTTTGCTTGCTTCTCCTTGCTGCATCAAGATAACTTTTAGAGGTAGAGGCTTGAGATGTTTCTCCATTATATCCAAGACCTGTCTTGATCAGAGGAGATCGCTGCACATTGATAATCTCATCCAAGGTTTCAGATCCTTTAACAAACTTAAGATTAATTGCTTTGGTTTTCTCAATCTCCTTTCTAAGACAAACAATCTCACATTCCAATTTTTCAAGATGTTTTTCCTTTTCAGCTAGTTGACATTGTAGAGAATCAATAATAGCACTCTTCTCTTCTAAACAAACTTTGAGATCTTTCATTTCTTCATAAAAGCCTTCTACATCTATAGCATCCATGTAGTCATCATCTTCAAAAGCCATCAAAAGTTTATATCTATTACCTTGTTCATCTTCATCACTATTTGAAAGTCCATCACTATCTTCATGAGTGTAATAGCTTTTCTTCTTTTCATATTGTTTCTTGTTCCATTTAACAGGTTCCTTTCCCTTGTCATTCTTATCTTTGTGAGGACATTTGGCAGCATAATGACCTACTCTTCCACAAGCAAAGCATTTAAAAGGTAACTTACCTCTGAACCTTCCAGAACCCCTTTGAAGATTTCTGACAAAATTTGATTCCTCTTCTTCATCTTCTGGCAGGTGACTTGCTTCATAATAATCTTCTTTGCCTGAAGCCTTGAAGGCAGCTTCTCTTCTGTCTGATGGACCTCCCTTTCTCATTTCATAAGCGGTTAGAATTCCGTGAAGCTGAGACATAGTAAGAATTTGCAAATTTTCTTTTTCTTCTATGGCAAACACTTTAGATTCACACTTGGGGGACAAAGATCTTAGAACCTTTTCAACCACAATAGCCTCTTTTATTGCTTCACCCAAGTTTTGCATGCAATTGACAATCTCATCTACCCTAAGGAAGTAGTTAGCCACACTTTCATCATTATACATTCTGAGAGTCTCATACTTAATCCTGAGAGTTTGAAGTTTAGCACGCTTTACCTGATCGTCTCCTTCATAGCTCGTGACCATTTTATCCCATATTTCTTTTGCATATTTATAGTGCATTACCTTCATGAATTCTGATTGAGAGATGCATCCCAATAGAGTATTGACTGCTTTCGCATTTGTTTCATATTTCTTTTTCTCGGCTGCATCTGTAGGAGTAGCTGAAGGAAAAGTGTAGCCTGTCTCTACGATGTTCCAAACTTCTGTACCAAGAGATTGAAGATAGGCAGTAACTCTTACCTTCCAATAATTGAAGTTTGTCCCATCAAAAACTGGTGGCCTGATTGATGCTTCTTTCTCGTAGTTTCTCATGATGAACGATCTACCTTCAAGTGGTCAAGCTTCTCTGAAGGACCTGCTCTGATACCAATTGTTGAAAATAATACTGAGAGGGGGGGTGAATCAGTATTATCAGAACTATAAAACTTTTTCAATGCTCAGAAACATATACGCTACTTTCGTTAAGTGAACCAGCGTGTACACGCAACTGTGTCTAAAGAAAACAGCGTATAGCGAGAAATCTTATAATTCAGTTAGTTTATCTTCAGTTAAGTGCATAAGGAAATTATTCACCATATTAAGAGTAAACAGATGCAGTAGAACAAATCACACAAAAACCACACACATGAACACCATGATATAAGGTGGAAACCCAATGTGGGTGAAAACCACCTGCTGCAAGTCGTCTCTATCTTTCTTTAATATGAAACTTCAGTTTACAATCTTTTTGTACTGGTGCAGCCTTATACCAGTATGCAGGCTACAACCTACTGAAGGCTTCAACCTTCTCTCGTTCTCCAAACTCCCTTGGAAGGGAGCTCCAACCCCCTTTGCTCTTGTACTAGCTAAGATACTAGTACGTAGGTGCTGACCTACAATCTTCTTTCTTTCAGGTACCACCTTTCATACATTTTCAGACTGGATATTCCTGAAGCACAACATTACAATCTGAAGACCACAATTCATTCAACTTTCACAACAGATCATTGAAGCACAAAACAACCAATACTAGCATCATCAATCTTTGAATCACTGAACTACTGAAACCCTGTCAACACCAGTCACAAGAACTCAGAGCAGACTACAGAACTCTGCAATAGCAGTCAGATCCAACTGCAACCCCAAAAATCAAACTTCAAAAGATATACGCTACTTCAATGAGAGAAACCCGCGTATACACGCGCTTTTACCGAAGACAACCAGCATACAGATCTAAAAATAAATTCTCTTAACTTGCAGCTGTACCAGACATCAGTTAGACCCAGAACATAACATTGCGTCAGTATGCAGATCTAGAAATACGCATAATCAACCATATCATAATAGTGCATTTCAAACCATTAGATCCCGATCTATCCTTAGATCTAGTCTTCCATCAACCGATATGATCTCTCCTTAGCTTAGATCAAGCAACCCAGAACCTGCATATCAGATCTCTTTCTTTTTCAGATATTCAAGCCTTTTCAAAAAGATATCTTTCCCTAATGATCTTCTTCTCCTTATATAGCCTTAGGCCTTGCTCAATACCAAGAGCCAAAACCATAGAAATCCAATACCATCAACTTAAAAACTAGGGATCAACACGTCTGTCGAGATACTTTGGTCCAAATTCATAGGCTCAAGTACCGAGGACTAACTACCACGGACCAAAAGGAAGTTTCTCGACATATACGCCCTTTTCTGTTCATGCATCTGCGTGTATACGCACCTTCGTATATAGCTCTCCTGCGTATACGCGACTTAGTATGCAGATCACCAGTGTGTATACGCAACTTGGACTTAATTAACCTGCGTATATGAGATTTTCTCTTCATTCTGTAGTCTGAACGAAGATCTGTCATCAAAGAGAGTTACCATCAAGGACAACACCTGTATCATAGCGCCACCCCTGTGCCAAAATGCCAACATTGCAGTCCTTTGAAAACAATCTCATCCAACAGCAGAGGGGTTTGCAAGGGGGTCTTTCTCTCATCAATGTCTTTTGACACCTTGGTCTTGCCCTTGGGCGGAGGGACATACTTAGGCAACCGAATGATAGCGTCAACACCCTGGGCTTCAACTTCCTCCACTTTGACTCCCACATCCTCGTCATCCATCAGGATGTCTTTAATTTCTTCCTCCTCCGGCTCTAAATTGATGGCTTTTCCCTTCTCCTGTGAGGTGGGCTTTGGTGGGTTTCTTTGTGGCGATGCACGCACCAGTATTGTAGGCTGCTTGCACTTCTTATCCTTCACGGTTTCCTTAGTTGGGGTGGGCTTTGGTCTCAATATTCTTGATGAGTTAGGGACATCAACTAATACCTCGACAACGTCTGGACCAGCTACTTTTGCCTCCATCTCAACTTTTGGCACTGACTCCTCTACTTTGGTAGCTATAGCTTCTCTGGGCACCGACATGATTTTTTGCTGGAACTCCTGTGTCTCCTTTGGCAATGTCTAAAAGACTTTACTTGCTATCAGAAGTTCGTAGTGCTCATGATTCATGTGTGCCTGAGATATCAACAACTCAATTCTCAAAATGCCAAGTGTTTTTTGCTAGACAGCCACTTGTAATTTATAGGGCATTTTGAATTCAAATCCAATCATTCCCCCCAAATTCAATTCATTAATGCTAGATTAGCGGCAGATCTTCAAGGATCTGACCCATAGATTTCATCTTAAATGCCTATCGCCCACCCCATTTGGCCACATTTCTACCATTAAATCATGAACAGTGACTTTAACGGTTACATTCCAACTGACTTGTGTGTTTTCTCCCTGGGTAGCGCAGCTCCCTCCGTACTACCACGAAATGTGTGACATTTCCTTGCTTCACATAGTCCTCAAATTGCACAGCTCCCCAACCCGAGCAGTGTAGTTTACTGTCCTGCACCGCCTTTCAGCTACCTAGAGCGCTAAGAATCATGTAGTCACATGGCCGGACCTCCAGTGTACAGCTTCAAGCGACTGCCATTCACCTTTCTTGGGAAGGAATCTCCATTCAATTTGACCATTTGTAACATTCCTCTATCGGTAATCTCCTTAGTGACATAGGGCCCTAACAAGTGCATTCTAAAATTCCCTGGAAATTTATCAAACTTACTATCATATAATAAAACCAGGTCATTTACCTTAAAGGTATGTAGCTTAATGTGCCGATCATGCCATGCTTTTTCTCACTGCTTTTGGACCTGTTGGTGAAATCCATCTAGAAATATCTCTTCCTCTAGTTCAACCAGCTGTGCGAGCCTCTCCTCCATGGCTCCGCTATCCATCATACCCATGAGTGCCGCTATGCGTAGACTAAGCACAACATATTCCATTGGCATTACTGCTTCAACACCATAGACAAGTGCAAAGGGTGTTTTTCCAGTCAACTTCTTTCATGTTGATCAATGAGCCCATAGTACTGCAGGTATGCGTAGGTCCCAATCACTTCGCTTACAAACATTGATGCAAGATCCAAATTTGGGGGTTCAACAGATCCATGGGCAGTTGAAAAATCTTTGCCTTGAGATCCAGAGTTTGAAGCAGGACAGAACTATTCGACCAGAGGTGCACAAAGAGGTATGGTGCCTCAAATGCAAGGTTCAGGGTCATGACAAAGACCATTGCCTAGTATTTGCGAACTATATTGTAGGAGGAGGACCCAAGTCCGCCGTAAAGAAAGGAGCAGAAAAAGATCTTGTGGATCTCTGTATATAGGTACATGTCCAACCATTTTTCCTTTATCAGTTGTAGGTTCCTGTTCTCCTGCACAGTGAATTCGTGGATCTTCCTATCCAACCAGTCTCTGATCTCTTTCGTAGTTGGATTCTAGCAATATGACATCAAACATCTCTTATGCAGATTCTGGTCCTGGCAATGGAACCATTTGTTGGCTTCACGGGGCCTGACCCAGGTTTAGCATTAGTTAGCTAAATAAATCCCTACACTACTGGCCCTTTTAGCATCAGCCCACAGAGAGTTGACCAAAGTCTCACCCGAAGCAGTATGGCGGGATGCTGCAACCAAGTTCCCACACCCTAAGATGGTCATGATGTTGGTTTATTCCTTCTATTCCTGCCTTCATGCAGGTCACTTAGTCCTAGGGCTTTCCAGACTATCCCTCTATTCTGCCCTTCAGTACCTCCGTGAAAAGGTACAATTGACCTTCGTGCAACCCTAACCTGCGGCTCAAGTAATTTCACGCTGTTAGGGTAGTATGACGTGCAGATTCCCAAACTAGTCTAAGTGTCTTACTTATCTTATTAAACAATCATAGTTAGCACCACGTAAATAGATGTTCTTACTTTCATTCACTTAACCAACATAATTACATACATTCATGCACCATATAAGCATTATAAATTAAATTCATACACAATATGGCAAGATGCATTAACCAGAACAAAGACACAGAATTTGCAGAATACTTCTCTTTATTGATATCTTCAAGTGATTAAAGACTCTATCCACCCTACGCACACAGCTGTAGGGGTCTGCAAACTCAGTTGCGGACTTCCACCCTAGGCCTCTGCACACTCAGCCACAGATCCTCTACCTACGCTACGACTTGAAACTTAGACTTCTTACTCCAAAACTATGACTATCTAACTCCTTATCACTACTTAGAGATTACTTACTTAGCTCTTTATATACAATCCCATGGTCCATGGACCATGGGTAGATCTTTTATAGCCAACTTTACTTTACAAAAATAAGGGCGAACAACCCTTTATGACTCAGAACACCTTCGCGTTCCGAGACCACAAAATGCAGAGAATTTATAATTTATTACAAAATTTGACCCAAAACATGGGCTTTTAGCCCGAAAACTATCCTTGGGGGATCTCGTTCCCAACACTAACTTGTATGCAAAGGATTTGATGTTTCATTTTCCATTCCTCTCTAGAATGTAGTCTGCTTACCCATATGTACCATCTATGTTATTTTTCAAGATCATCTACCTCTCAATATTTGGCATGCCTGCAAAATACATAACATGACCAACCATGCCACAGCCCTAATCCCTCCATGCAAAGTAAACTCACTTCTTATGTCCATTGACACCTTGTTTTTCCAACCGCCTTGTGTTCACTCTCCATTGAGGAAAACTCACTCATATACTAAGCATATGTTTCAATATACACTACCAATGCTAAACAAAGATCCCAATTTAGGGCACAAAAACATAAAACAAAGTTTTGTAAAGTTGTGCATTGTCTAGTAAAACAATTTGTCATTTAGGGCCACCGATTTTTCTCCCATGATAGCTAATTGTATTATGACCTTACTCCGTTATTTGGGAAATATTACATGAAATTCAAAGGGATTTTTTTTTAAATGTATATACGATGGAATGACGACCTTATCAATATATTTTTGATGACATCTTGATACTTATTGACTTGAATATGTCACTTTCCTTTGCACAAATTACGACAGGAACAAACCTGTGCCATAACAAGCTATGTGTAGTCTTGTTCTACCACCCTTTGCCTCATGTGTGTGTGTACACACACACACACACACACAAAGAATTTTTTTTTTGTACATTCTCCAAATACAAGGCCAAGCATGATCAACACAAAACAAACAATTTTTTCAAGGTGGGAGGCAGAGTATGGTTATAGTTGAACAAGGAGAGGCCAAAAGGTCATGGTAAGAAAATTAAGGCTCTATGGTATGATCCCTTTGAGATACTAGAATAGGTTGGAGATAATTCCTATAGACTTTGTCTACCCCCATACATGCACATTTACTCAGTTGTAAATGTAGATAATCTGAAACACTATGAGCTTTCCATGTTGGATCAGGAAGAGGAACAAGCCCTACCTTCTGTAGAGGATTTGGCACCAGATGCTCATGTAGAGTTTACAAAGGATATTTGTTTTGTAGAAGAGGTCCAGAACTCAAGATAGGGGCAACATGACCCTTGATAGATTGGGTTGAAAGGAAATCTTCCAGGTAAGGCTAAATGGTACATGCAAGAGAAGGTGGAGGAAACATTTCTTCACCTAATTCAATAGAAGCTTTTGGGGAGAAAAATCCTCCCAAAATGGGGAGGTTTCTAGATTGGATAATTATATCAGTTTTTATCAATATCAATGTTTCCAAAGTGGAAAAGGTGGCGGAATTAGCTCATGGGACAATTTTACCGGTGAGACCCAATTTGGAAAATTGGGGTCTAAAAAATTTTGGGAGCACTTTGAGGCATCAAAAAAAAAAATTTGTGCGTAGTTTTTTTTCTTAAGCACAATTTTTATTTTCATATTCTACACAAAGAAGCCTTTCCAATGACATAAGAATCACCTCAATCGGAGTCCATATGAAAAAGTTATGCCACTCAGAAGTTGATCTTCCCGTTTTGGCCACGATAATTCGAGATGATGCCATTTCAACCCCCATTACTCAAGGAAAAGAGGCTAGCGATGTGATCATGATGAATAAGTCTCTAGAAGATTCCACATTGCAACTCTAGTTTATATTTGAAGGAGTCAAACTTAACCACTAGTAGCCTAGCGAGTTGTGTTATAACTGGACCACTATGAGGAAAAGGTGCTCCGCTATTTTCACGTGCATTTTGTTTCATAAATCAGCAAAGTAGCCAAGAGGGATAGGGAGAGAGGACATAGAGATGATTTGTGCACTGTAGTAGCCCACGAGCCACAATCCCTTTTTATACTTGCAACTATTTTCTATTTAGAGAATGAGAGCAAAGTGGCCTCACTTTCCAGTTGATTTTTCTCTCAAAAGGGTTTCCCAAGATATATCTTATGCCAAATGTGGTTTCGTGAGTTTTTATTTCATTGTTCTTTGTTTTCTACTTAAATTTTAATTTGTATGCATACACAATAGACAAATTATAATCTACAGTTCCAAAAATCTAAAGAAGAATAAACCCTAATAATGTATATTTTTGGATTTTTAAGTATATATTTATCATATATGTTTTGACAAACTATCCACTGGAATATCCATGGCAATTTACAGATCAAAGACTTACTACCAAAGACACATTCCCTAATGCTTCTAAAGACACTCTTCCTCTGGAAAATTCAACACACTAACATCCCAAATATTTTGAGAACTATTCCTCTCTGGTTTATGAGTAAAGGCATGCACCATTTCTTTTCCCATCAATAAGAATTTCTTCATTAAGCAACTAATCAAATTTTCTCTACCAAAACTTTTTGATTTGAAAAGCCTTCTTATTTCACCATTAATATTAACTTTCAATTTTTTAGATCTATTTTCTACATTGTCATCATTTTTTCCCCTTCCCAAATTGCCCATTCTAATTTTTTCATCTTCTTAAATCAAAAAGCTAAAGATAATCTTCCAATACTATTGCCTTTCACCATGTTAATTTGAAAAATATAACTATATAACATATATGCACATATCCAAAAACAACAATAACCATTTATAATTTGAAATACGTATTTTTCATTATATACACATATCAAGACAAACAATAACCATTCATAATTTGAAATATATATTTCGCATTCGAAATACTATATATATAATGCATTATATGCACATATCATAGCAAATAACAACCATCCATAATGTGATCTTGTGCACCATTTTTAAATACTTTTAAATTTCATGCAAGAGCTCAGTAAACTCTAACTTCAGGAGCACAACAATGTTGCTAACACTTTATCAAAGGAAGGACAAAGCAAACTGGTGGGGATATCACTTTCTATGAATATTCCTATGATTTTTTGCAAAGAATTGGGAAAATACATGTTGCATAGTGAGACTTTATTTTGAGATGTATTATGAGAGATCAAAACATGTTTTTTCTTTCTGTTTCAAAATAGAGGATGAAGTACTATATATATAATGCATTACATGCACATATCAGAGGAAAAAACAACCATCCATAATGTGATCTTGTGCACCATTTCTAAATACTTTTAAATTTCATGCAAGAGCTTAATAAAATCTAACCTGAGGAGCACAACAATGTTGCTAACGCTTTATCAAAGAAAGGACAAAGAAAACAGTTGGGGATATCACTTTCTGTGAATATTCCTATGATTTTTTGTAAAGGTTTGGGAAAATACATGTTGCATAGCCAAACTTTATTTTGAGATATATTATGATATATCAAAACATGTTTTTTCTTTTTCTTTGAAAACAGGGGATGAGTTACTATATATATAATGCATTATATGCACATATCAGAGCAAACAACAACCATCCATATTGTGATCTTGTGCACCATTTCTAAATGCTTTTAAATTTCATGCAAGAGCTTAGTAAACTCTAACTTGAGGAGCACAACAATGTTTCTAACACTTTATCGAAGGAAGGACAAAGAAACCTGCTAGGGATACCACTTTCTATGAATATTCCTATGATTTTTTCCAAAGATTTGGAAAAATACATGTTTCATAGCCAGACTTTATTTTGAGATGTATTATGAGAGATAAAAACATGTTTTTTTCTTTTTGTTTCAAAACAGGGGATGAAGTGCTATATATTTAATGCATTACATGCACATATGAGAGCAAACAACAACCATCCATAATGTGATCTTGTGCACCATTTCTAAATACTTTTAAATTTCATGCAACTGTTATAGGAAAATTTGGGCACATCAACCCTAACTTCCAAATTTGTATTATTAGGGTCCATCAACCGATAATTTATTTTTTTTCATTCCATAATGAAGTTAACCTATGTCATGCTTGCATCCCAAGAGTTTCATGACACCATTCATCCAGAAAATGTCCCTAAGGAGATCATCGCAGGTGGCCTTCTATCTGGCTGCAATGAATGGCGGACACTACACTGTCTCGGTTCTATGCATAGCACCTAGCCTTGTATCACCTGTGATGAGCGAGATCCATTGAATTTTTCAAATGAATCCATTTGATTCCTTATCCAATGGATTCTTCTAGAGGTTTCTAGAAAGATTGGGCTTGCTTTTGGATGAGGAAGGAGATGAATGAACCTTAATCCATTATCCCTTCTTCCATGGAACCACTTCCCATATATGGAAAGGCATTCATGAGGGCCATTAATGGCCTAACCTCCTCTTTTCAGCTATAAAAGGAACAAACTCTCAAAGGCAATTCTAGGTTGAGACTTCTTAAGCTAAGGAAATGCTACTTGGATGAGATTAGTAGAGAGTAATGTTATCATGTCAAATTGTTGTTTCCATGAGGAGAGAAGGGTCTGAAGTTGGGAGGATGACGCTGAATCAAACATGCATCTACATGGGTTGTAATCTTCCTTTCTATGAATAAAGAGTTCTATGCTTTTTCCTATTCATGTGTTATGTGATGTAGATTGTACTTTTGATTCTATAATGTGTTTAGTTAACATATCGATATGTATGCTCTCATGGTTTTATGTCCCAGTTTGTGTGCAGGTACCTTTCAAGCCAGTTAAGTACGAAAAGGAGTGGCAAAAGAAATTAAAGGGAAGAGGGATCGAGCGAGAGATACAGGTTGGTACTTTTGGTCCTCTTTCTTTTATCTGTTATCTATAGGAAAAGCAATGGAATTACTTTAACTGTTGTTCTAGACTTGCTACTAGGTCTAGGGGTTAGTCGTCCGAAAAGACACTAAATTTGCCCATAACAAAATGGTGACTCTGCTAGGGAACAATCCTATCCCTTATAGTAGCTAATCGATCTCTTAAAACATTTTGACATACTTTACCCTCTATTTTTCATCGAATTTAAGTCCAATTCACTGAAATTGAGTCAATTTTGAGCATAAAATTGTCATTCTACAATCATCGCAGCTCTGTAACTGAGATAGTGCACTGAATGGCACCCTCTGCACCGAGACAATACTATGCATTGCATTTTCCCTCACTCTGACCTGCGTTGATTCCGTTTGGATCATTTTTCCCATCTAGGAGTTGAAGCCTTAAGTCAATTTTCAGTTGTTTGAATTGTCTGTTGGCTTTAGATGATTTCTTGTCTCTTAAAGCAATCTTTGTTTCCTTGTTTTGACCCATCTTACACTAGATTGTTAAATGTTTGTTTATGTATTTTTTTATCATTTCAGTGCTTAGTCGAAAGTAGTTTCATTTGATTGTTTTGTCAAATACGAAGTGTTGTAAAATTTTCCTTCTTAGAATAATCGATTGGTCTATTTTGTGCATCTGATTCATATTTTCGTTTAAGTGTCAAAAATATTCATTTCCTTAAAGTTGAAAGTGTCGTTTAGTCTTCCTTTATCTTTAATTGAAATTTTCATAAATCGACGTTTGTGTGAAAAGAGCTTTTGAATCATTGTGCATTTGTTTTTCTTAGTGCATAATTCACATTAAGAAGAACAAAAAAGAAAAAGAAATACTTGTAATTACATCTTAGAGTTTGATTGTGTGTGCTTAAATGGAATGGTCAGGTGTTATAGAAATTTTTGGGCACTGCAACCCCAAGCATAAAATGTCCATAAACCAAGGGCTCCTAAGTCCCTAAAAATGTTGTTCCAACCCCTAAAGGAACAAGGTCAACTGATTACAGCTTCTCCCAGAAGTTCTCCATGAAAAACTACTCAGAACTGGTCAAAACAGGATCATTTCACCTGCTCCATAGGCAAAGTGTGTTGCATCTCACCTAAGTACACTCAATGGGTGCGTTAAGCCCTTCTATGGGGTGCGATGGGTGAGAAGAGACAAATGGCAGTGTCAATCCCTGAGGTGGAGAAGCATGGAATCTTCCAGAAACTTCTCCTATGACACTTGGCTCTCTGAATTCGACCAAGGATGAGTAAGATATCATCAATCTCCAAGTGGAAGCAGAAATATCAGAGGGAAGACACTAATCAAATCACAAGCTGACTCATCTCCCTTGCAGACATCTATATATGGATCCCTCATCCCAGAGACCCAGAGGCTGGAATTTTGCATCTTGTAAAGAATTGTTGTTGGTTTCTTGAGGCAACATCATAGTGTTGGGTGATCTAAGGTTTGCATGAGGTGAAGAAGGGCTTACTTGCTGAGAGGATGATGTTGGGTCAGAACAACTGGTTGTAACTCTCTTGGCTCTTTCTTGATTATCAATAAAGCTATTCAAGTTTTCCTCCATACTCTTGTGTCATTTATGTTTTATGCATTTGTATGGTCAATTTACATCTGATCCTAGATTGTTTATGATAGTAGATCCATGTTCTTGTGCAGTTTTATGCTGCTTTGATTCTACAGGTACTCTGTGAAGTTGAGTACCAGAAAACAAGTAGCAAAGGACTATCAGAAGAGAGAGGAATCGAGCAAGGAACCAAGCGCAAGACATAGGTTGGTCTCCTTTATTCTTCTCTCATCTATCTTTCATAAAGGAAAATGAAAGTAGTTTTACTTTATTTGTTTCTAAGATAGCTACCACACCTTAGTGGGATTAGCAGTTCTACATAGACACTTTTCCCTGTAACAAAATGGCGACTCCGTTGGGGAGCGACTAGGTTTTTTGTCTATCTACATTTGTTTACTTTATAAACTTACAAACGGAGCTTGAAGTCGAGCTAGGTAGCTTTCGAACTGCATTTGCTATGCAAATGCAAAGTAGATAAATGTCGCTTCAGTCAATCTCCAGGTTTTGTTTATGAATTAAACAACTGATTTACAAACTCTCTAATTTCCCTTGTGGTGGCTCTAATAACCTCCTTAGATATACCCCTGTTATTTATTTATTGATTACCACTTGCTCGACCAAAATCCCTGAACTAAACTGCAAACTATGACCTGGAACCCAAGCAAAGTCTTGTTTCTGGTCCAACGCACTCTCTGTTCTATGAATCTCAAATTCAGCACACTTCCCGAGTGTAGTAGGTGCACTTCATTTCAAATTCACTGTGTTACAGGTGCGCTGATCAGACTAGGCATTGTTCCTGAATTTTGGTTTTTGTTCACTCTTTTCAGATCTATTCAAGAATTTTGCTGCCTGTAGTCAGTACACCTCTGTTTGAAACCCCTTTCCTTGCTGTTATTCTACCTCCATTGTGCAAAGGACTGTAAATGTTTTTGTGTATTTGTTGAGTCATTTTCAGTTCTCTTTTGCAATAAAGTAACGTAATTGTACTGTCGTTTCTTGATTTGAAAGTGTCGAAAGTGTCGTTTTCAGTCATAGAAGAGAGTTTGATTGCTCTTTATAGTCAATTACCCTGTTACTATTGTATTTGATCTGAATTAGTAGTTTTTCTAGTGTCGAAAGCAAGTTCTCATTTCCAAATCGTAAAGTGTTGTCATTATCTTCATTTTTTATTTTGAAAAGAAACTTGTTAGTAATTGTCGCTTTGAAAATAATTCAGATTTGCGCATTAGCTTTCTTTTATCATTCACATATTAAGAAGGCTGAAAACAAATACATGCATGTGCATTTGCATTTAGACTTTTTGATTGGTTTGATTTAGGACAGTGCATACAGTGTGTACTCTTTGGTCTTTGTTGAAAGAATATTGTCTCTCTTTCCTTAGTAGCTAGGATTTTCGTTGCGCAAAGAAGATAAAAAGATTGTTTATCATCTTAGCTTGCAGTTTAGGAATTTTACATCTACATCACACAGTGAACCTGAAAGTAAAATTTCTTAAGCTAGATCAACTATAAAATAAATTTAATGAATCTAACAACACTTTGGAACCTAACGCACAACGTCTAGAAGTCTAGGCTAGAGACGTATTCCGGCATCGTAAAGCCTGGTAACTGTTGTTCTCACCGTTGGTTGGGTGATTACTCCACTTTGAAACGATAAGTGCCAGTACGGACTTGTGCTCCCACGTACCGTCGAGTATATTTTGGGAGACCACAATAGGCTTAATCCTTTATCCATACGAAGCCGTGTCTTCTACCCTATCGATCGCAATGCACTGAACACAGCATTCGGGAAGATTGACTGCCATACCGTAAAAAGTATTCTGCAGTTTTGCAATTGGTTTGGTAATCCCTCTACCTAGGTTTCCAGAGCAGTCCCATTCGTTCCTTTTCAGACTCCTTAACGGAAAAGGTCCATCTGAGCACTTGTCACTTCAGGCTCATTAAAAATCGAAGGCGACTAGAGTCATCTTTTGTTTTTTCTTGACTCCTTAAAATTGAAAAAACAAGTTGTGTCAAAGCATCTAAAATTTATTTTAAACGGAATAATCACCACCTTTCCTATGTTGGTCTTAGGTTGAGAGAATGGAGTCCACCAACCAAGGAGTTCCCCTTGGAAGAAATCCTAGTCCCTTCTCCTCTTGGGGAGATGTTGGTGCACCCCACATGGCCACATTGTCACTTCCAAGATTGACGATTGGTTTCACGTATGGCTTTTCTCAACCTCCGTTGTTCAGAATACCGCAATTCCTGAACAATCAAGTCAACAACTAGACAATTCCAGAGTTACCTCCCAACCCTCTACTTCGTCCAATTCTTCCTCTCCTCCTTCCTCTTCGCTTGATGAGGCTGGTAAAGCCAAAAATCAAGTACCTAAGAAGAAGAAGGAAAAGAAGAAGAAAGAGAAGAAGAAGAAGGAGCCAAAGGCGAAAAGGGGCAACCAAGCGTCGTCTAGCGAAAATCCACACACTGCACCAACCAGGCCTAAATCGCCATGTGTCATTTGCAAAGGAGACCATTATCATAGAGATTGTCCCTACATCCCTCGGATCTTAAGGGACTGGTCTCCTCGTTTTCACAACCCGGTGTCGTCAACCTCTGATGATCATGTTGAAAGCACACCGTCGACTAGTGAAAGTGAAGTCCTTGGACAAAAAGGAAAGTGAAAATTTCCTTGTAAATTGTGTGAAGGCGATCACGCCGTCCACCGTTGTCCCTTCTTAGATGAGGCTAAAAGATTTTTGGACGATCGTCTGGTTTCACCGTTACGACTTCCTCCTGGATATAAGAAACTATTGCCGAGTCCGTCACTAGTTGAAAATCCGGCTGACCCGCCCAGGTGGTCGGCTGAAGCATCTACCATTGAAGATAAACCATCTGAACCCATACTAGATGAAAGTAAAAAAGGTCGAGGTGGCAGTTGACCCAGTCTTGCCTTCAGGGGTTCCATCTTCGGATGATACAGTCACCGAAGAGAACAAGGATGACACCGTCCAAATTCTTTTTGTAAGCACAGACTCCGATGAACATGGGGGCAATTTACCCATTCCTTTACCGCAGGAAGGAAGTTCGTCAGAGTCATACCCGGCCGTCTATTTGGTCCCACCTCCAAGCAACCTAGTTGTTTCCTTCGACTGGAATCAGCTAGGCAGACCCCGTTTACCGGCTAGTGTACCATTCCGAATCATTGCTCAAGTATATAGAATGGTTATGGCCGGTACCATCATAGATGAAGGGGCTTCTGTGAGTATCCTTTCCTCGATTACTTGGAAAGTGCTTGGTTTTCCATCGCTTTTGCCTGTGATGAGAAATCTAACAGGCTTTGACAAAGGAACCAGTCGACCATTAGGGATCCTTCCCAATGTGCCCATAACATTGAGAGGGAAAACCATTCACATGAACGTAATGGTAGTCCAAGGACCCCTGGATTATAATCTACTCCTTGGACAAGACTATATTTATTACATGGGAGCCATTGTCTCATCACTCTTTAGAGTAATGTGTTTTCCGCACGAAGGAAGAGTGGTCAAGCTCGTAGACTAGCTTTCATTCCCCAGTTCACGCATAGAAAATAGTCATATATCATCCCTAAATGGTCTTTTCACACAAGGAACTTTTCAATCCCTAGTCCGTCCACCTGATGAGCGCGAGTGATTCGGGGGACATGACTGAAACCCAGGCGACATGCACCCTGGTTTGCTTTGGCAGGAAAAATTCAGGTATAGGATAGGTTTCCGCGAGGGATATATGACTAGTCTGACACTCCCGTCTGTGATTGGAAAAGGGGGTTGGACTGGAATAAGATTCCCTTGTCAAATTTATGTGGGTAGAGGCGTTTGCGCCACTCGCCTTTTTCTATTTCGGTAGGCATCGCCAAAGAAGTGTTTTGTTTGCGCTGCAGATAAAACAATCTTTGGTAACCTGAAAGAGGTAAACCTTTCTCGATAAAACAAATGTTTTGTCGGTAGATTGAGAGGTAACCTTGAAACTCTATTTTATACTTGGGGGCATGCAAACCTTTTGGCGTGCAAGCAAAGAGCGACCATTTATTTTTTTAAATTTGTAGGTCCTCTAACCCTTTAAACTCATAGGATTTGTCGTTTCCTAACTTGCATAAAGAAAGGATGTGGGGCAAAACTTTAAAAATTGTCGTTTTCCTATATGAGACATTCTTATTATACGATTGGATTAATCGAGCAGTTTTAACGCGGACTTCATGCTCATTAAAAAATAAACATAAGAAATGAGCAAATGTTTCCCCCAGCATTTAAGCTCAATAAAAAATGAACCAATTCCCGGTAAATAACCATCGTGAATGTAGTACTTTAGCCTTTAAAGCCTTGGTCATGTTCTCATCATCTCCTCCACTCTGTATTGGCCGATCATTCACCTCCATTTGATTATTTACCCCTTTTGAGGAACAGCTGTGAAGAGTGATCCTATTAGCCATCCTTGTAACACTGCCGTGATTGGAAAATTCCAAACCTTACCTAGAATCAGCTGCTACCCAATTTTATCACTCATTCCTCAAAGACGAGTCTCCTTTAAGCTCTTTTCAACTAACTCGTAAAATATGAAAAGATTTCCGACCCATTGGCCTCTCCAACTCGTTAAAGGGACCGGAAGTGCTATCCCTCCTTTAGATTTTAATATTTTTGGACCTGAGGGATTATTACACAAAAAGATCGAGCGCTTGTTTTATTCGGCTCGTTAAAAGTATCGAAAATTCATCCCTTCTGCATTGTTTTATACTTTTTCGGACTTAAGGGATTAGATGACGAAAAAGGATTTTTGGAGTTTCCTTTACGTCCCTTTTCAGACTCTCTAAAATTGAAAAGGACCAAGTTATCTTTGTCGTTAAACTCGTTAAAACCTAATAGTGACAAACTTGTCCATAGCAGACAAGAATGAGTTTCACTATCGCTAGGCTCGTTAAAACATAGCGATGGGTTTGCCCGAAGGGAAAATTATAGAACAAGCATATGTTATCCTCCTCAAGCTTGAAAAAAATAAAGAGGTACAGGTCAGCAATGACTGGGGAAAAATTGGGAAGAAAACTTGAAGAAACTTTGTTGGTAGCAAGTCGCTCTTGAACATGACACTTTCACTCTGCATCCAAGTCGGGTTGGGTTGTTTCATTCACCGGTCACATCACCATGGTCAAATCACACCATCCACATTTGGGGTTAATGCTACCAATCCATCATGTCAGTGTCGCTGATATGTTCAAGAGAAGTCACTCAAAGAATTCACCTGTGTCTCACCCGTTGCAATACATTTACGCTCCATTCTTTCATGACCACCACCCTAAACCTTATATCACCAGATCATTTTCACCTCCATTAAAATTATTTGCTCCGTTCTGTGTCATTGATGTGGGATTCATTAAGGCCCTCCTATGATGGATCGCTTCTTGTCGACATCAGCTCATTATCCAAGAAGTCGATCTAGGGACACCCCTTTCAGTACTTTGAAGCTTGCATGCCTGAATGGCAAGTTTCTCACTTCCTGCGATAGGTTTACATCAATGGCCTTCGACCGAAAGATTTTGCGTGGTGTTTGACGCCAAGTCCCTTATTCACACCACGTGAATTATACTGTAGTACCTTGAGGATCATTATCATTATCGGTGATTCCTCTCGCGCCTGTTAACAGCTTACATCATTGGCTGGTAATTAGGCGATGTCTTTCCATGTTCGACTCCAGAACATCTCTCACATGGATCGACTTGTACTTTGAGTGAAGATCGAACGAGATTAAAGACCCCGGATCTAGTTTCATCCATCTAGGGTGATATATATTCAGGAAAATAAAGACATCAAATGTACATCATTTATGCACAGATAATCATCCAATCTATGGGATGATGGCTCCTCCAGAATCATCAGTCTACACTCAGACGATTGTCTATCCTATGTACATGAAAATGAATTTATAAAGCTGAGCATGGGAATGCCCGCCTCAGCTAGATCATGAAAATATTATGAAGATAATGTATTGTATTGTATCTTATTACAGGTCTCCTCCCAGCTTGAAAGAACTTCAGATCCTCATGATAAAGCATTTCACCCGACATCAAAAAAGATTAATGACCTCATGCTTTAGGGGGCAACTGTTATAGACATTTTTGGGCACTGCAACCCCAAGCATAAAATGTCCATAAACCAAGGGCTCCTAAGTCCCTAAAAATGTTGTTCCAACCCCTAAAGGAACAAGGTCAACTGATTACAGCTTCTCCCAGAAGTTCTCCATGAAAAACTACTTAGAACTGGTCAAAACAGGATCATTTCACCTGCTCCATAGGCAAAGTGTGTTGCATCTCACCTAAGTACACTCAATGGGTGCGTTAAGCCCTTCTATGGGGTGCGATGGGTGAGAAGAGACAAATGGCAGTGTCAATCCCTGAGGTGGAGAAGCATGGAATCTTCCAGAAACTTCTCCTATGACACTTGGCTCTCTGAATTCGACCAAGGATGAGTAAGATATCATCAATCTCCAAGTGGAAGCAGAACTATCAGAGGGAAGACACTAATCAAATCACAAGCTGACTCATCTCCCTTGCAGACATCTATATATGGATCCCTCATCCCAGAGACCCAGAGGCTGGAATTTTGCATCTTGTAAAGAATTGTTGTTGGTTTCTTGAGGCAACATCATAGTGTTGGGTGATCTAAGGTTTGCATGAGGTGAAGAAGGGCTTACTTGCTGAGAGGATGATGTTGGGTCAGAACAACTGGTTGTAACTCTCTTGGCTCTTTCTTGATTATCAATAAAGCTATTCAAGTTTTCCTCCATACTCTTGTGTCATTTATGTTTTATGCATTTGTATGGTCAATTTACATCTGATCCTAGATTGTTTATGATAGTAGATCCATGTTCTTGTGCAGTTTTATGCTGCTTTGATTCTACAGGTACTCTGTGAAGCTGGGTATACCAGAAAACAAGTAGCAAAGGACTATCAGAAGAGAGAGGAATCGAGCAAGGAACCAAGCGCAAGACAGAGGTTGGTCTCATTTATTCTTCTCTCATTTATCTTTCATAAAGGAAAACAAAAGTAGTTTTACTTTGTTTGTTTCTAAGGTAGCTACCACGCCTTAGTGGGATTAGTAGTTCTGCATAGACACTTTTCCCTGTAACATCAGGGAAATGCATTAGTGAGTTCTCTTTGTTATTTGACCCAAAAAGTACTTGTTTTCTCTATCCCTTATTAGCTAGGATTTTCATTGTCAAAATGGAAAGATTGCTTCTCATTTAGATACATTCTCAGGAATCTTGGAAAATATCACGTGGTGAAACCCAAAGGAAAATTTTAAGCAATACCAACCTAAGCTTACCTTCAATTAACCTAATAAGGCATTGAAATTTAACGCAAACATCTAGAGAGGTCTAGGCTAGAGATGTGTTCCGGCATCTTAAAACTTAGTGGCTGTCGTTTCATTGAGGTTGGGTCATTCCTCCTCTCTGAACCGGTAAGTACTAGTACAGACTTGTGCTCCTTGTACGGTCATGTATATAGTGGGAGACCCCAATAGGTTTAAATCCTTTATCCCTAGGAAGCCAAGTCTGTTGCCTTACCAAACACAATGCACCGAACACAGCATTCGGGAACACTGACTGCCGTATGGTAAATCCTTGGTAATTTCTCTTTAATTTACCACCAAGGTGTATATTGTAGTTTTGTGATTAGTTTGGTAAACCCTCTTGCTTAGTATCTCCAGAGTAGTCACTTTTTCTCCTTTTTGACTCCTTATAAAAGGTTCATCTGAGCACTTGTCCTTTCAAGCTCATTAAACAACGAAAGCGACTAGAGTCATCTTTTACTTTTTGTTGACTCTTAAAAAATGAAAAAGCAAAGTTAAGTTCTTGTGTCGTAAAAATTAATTGACCGTGGATAACATCCTCCACACTTGTTTTTTAGTTGATCTTAGATTGAAACATATGGCAACAAATTCGGAGTCCACCAATCAAGGAATTCCTTTTGATGGGAATCCTAGTCCTTTTCCTCCATTTGGAAATATTGGTGCTCCATATATGGCTACATTGTCCCTTCCAGGATTTACCATTGGCTTGCTAGTATGGTTGTTTTCAACCTCATTGGTTCAAAATGTCATGATTTCTCCACAATGGAGTACTCCTCCAACTAGACAAAATCAACCTCCAATTGATCCTAAAGTTGACCCCTTGTCTTCTTCCTCAGTTTTTCCTTCCTCCCCTTCTTCCTCTTCACCTGGTGAAAGTATTGGTACTAGTAACCAGGTGGCTAAGAAGAAGAAGGAAGGGAAGAAGAAGAAGAAGAAGAAGCTAATTCAACAGAGGGTCAACCAAGCAACCATTGCTTTGAATGCAAAATCTGATGAGAAACCATCCATTAAGCCTCACAAAGTTAGATATCCATGCAAACTTTGTGCAAGAGACCATCTTCTTCGAAATTGTCTTGATATTCCTCAGATCTTAGAAGAATGGTCTTCCCATTCACATCATCACATTTAATCAACCTCTAGAGATCATGTTGGTGACATACCATCAACTAGTGATAGTAAACTTCATGGAAATAAGGAAAAAGTTAAGTTTCCCTGTAGGTTATGTGAATGAAATCACCCCATTCACCTTTCTCCCTATCTGGATGAAGCCAAAAAAGTGTTGGATAACCATCCTGCTTCATCGCAGCAGCTTCCATCTAGTTACAGGAAAGTATCCCTTAATCCTTCACTAGTTGATGGATTGACTGACCAAAATCAACTGTCGATCAAACCCACTCTCTCTGAAAGTGAATCCTCTAAGTCTAAACCCGGCCCAAATCAACAAGTCGACGTAATAGTTGACCCGATTTCACCTTTAGTAAATTGTACCCTTCCCGAAGAGACTGAAAATGATACCACTCAAGTTCTTTTTGTTTCATTAGATTCAAATGAGCTTAGGGGCAGTCCTCCTATTCCATCAAGACATGAGGAAAATCCTCCAGTTCCCGTAACTCAAGGGGTTAATCCTCCTATTCCTACGGTACCCCCTCCAAGTAGTCTAGTCACTTCCTTTGATTGGAATCGACTGGCGACATTTCACCTTCCTTCTTATGTGCCTTTCCAAATCATAGTATAAGTTTGTAATATGATTATATTAGGCACTATTATAGATGAAGGTGCATCAGTGAGTATCCTTTCCTCAAATGCTTTGCAAGCGATTGGTTCATCACCACTTATGCCAGTTGTTATCACTCAGGTTGTCCCTCAGGTTGGAGTAAAGAGATACGGCCGAGGTAACCACAGACCAATCTTTAGACTGCAGATTCTAGCCCACCTGCAGTCAGAGAGGGCTCTCTCTTTCTGATTTAGCTTTGTTGATAATGATTTTAGGCTAGTTAAAGAGTTCAAGGGGTTTTTGTTTTGATTTTGGTGGGAAGATTGATATTTTCAAGTAAAGAGGCAGGTATAGTATGATAGTCTCAAACCATTGGGCATGGAGTCAAGGAGTAGGACTGCTGGTGCGTTTTCTTGGTCAAAAGAGAGACATATGGAGCGAGGTAGCTGCACATGGAACAATGTTTCAGGTTAAAAGGATGGAAAGAATGCTGAGGAATGAGAGGTAATTAAGAATCTCTCAATCAGCTTAACAGAGAGGCGAATGAGCTCTATCTAGGAGCAGTAAAGAATCCCTAGACAACAGTCATACACAAGAGAATTAGGGTAAATATGAACCTTAGGGAATTCATATTCATGTCCAATTCATTTCAGATGAAAACATAAAGAAACAACAGAAATTGAGCCTAGAGTGTAGTTAAACAAGTTCTAAGCTAATCTTTCTTTCTGCTATTTAGATGGTGCAAAAATGAAAACAGAGGTAAGAGGCACTTATTGAGTCATGTTGCAGCACAAGAATTCCACATTTACTTCCTCAGACCATTAGACACAGAGCAGACAGTCATTCCTCCAATCTTTTCAGCAATCTTTGATTAAGTAAACATATCAGGTATATAGTGCGAGTCTCTAGTGAAAATTACCAATCGACCAACCCTTGAAACAATACAGAGGGTCGTATATATAGGAAAAATTCTCCAATATTGTTTATTACAGCTGTGACCTAAACAGGTCTGAAAGTAAATAATTACTTTAACCTAAACCTATCAGAAATAAATGCAAGAAAATATCTATGGGCTGCGCTGAGGGCAGCCGTATCAAAACTGAATTAATGCGTTGTCCTCGGTGGCTTGATGCAGTGCTTCTGTAATAACTGTGCATGGGATTCTGCTCCATTGTAGCTCGGTGGCTTTAAGTGCTTTAACTATGATTTGAGAGCTGGGATGGGCTTGCACCACCTGATTTGACTTTGCTGGAGGCCATTCAATGTTGACCTGCTTTGGGAACTGAAGATTTTCATTAAAAAATGAACTGATACTCTTTGTCGCTTCATCTTTCCTCTGATACTCTTTGACAAATGAATCGGGCTGGTTTTCTCCTTTGCTGTGGGTCAAATCAAAACTTAATGGCCGCTGTTCGGCCCTCTGTTTCCCTTAGAACTGTCTTTTGCTCCTTTCTGAAAGCTTCGCGAAGAAAAACGGGTCATTCGGCGCCTTTCGGGCTTGCTGGGGGCTGCGCGATGAGGGGCTTTCCACTTTGGCCCTTTTCCTGTAGCCATGCGCGATTAGCGCTAGGCGCTAATCGCGCATGAAAAACTGCCTCAGAATTTGAATCCGGGCTTCCTAAGCACGATTTTCGCCTCTCGCGCCAAAATTGATGATGACGTCAGCGGGTGGGACCCAGTACGGCGGATTACGTCAGCAAGATGACATCAGCATGGTGATGTCAGCATGTACGGCGGATGACGTGGAAGGGACACTTTGGAAGTGACGTGGCAAGGGTGACTTGGCAGGAGGTCGATGTGTGCAGATGACGTGGTAGCGTCCTGGTGCACTCGTCAGGGGGAGGGACAGAAGGCAGTTTGTGGTTTTCATCAGACCGCCTTCTGTACGAGGGTGGTAACTGTCATAGCAGATCGGATGCAATCACGGGCGGACGCGTGTCCTCCTGTACAACAGAAAAATCGCTGGGCTATCGGGCGCTAACGGTCGGGCAACGGGACGGCTCCGAAATCGTCGAGAGCCGTCGGATCTAGGAGGGGCGGATTGGAGGGCTGACGGGAGACGGAGCTGGTGGGAGGTTTATATGGGGGATTTGCGCGAATATTCAGATCTTAATAAAATGCTGCGGGGAGGGTTAAACTTTGGTTTTGTGGGTTTTATGGGTTTGTACAAGCGGGGGAGAACAAAACTTAATGTTTCTTAAAACTTTTAAACATTATCTTTGTGCAAATTATTGTGGGGGAGGTAAAGTTACAGGGTTTTGAGAATAGAGAGGTGGGTAATTGATCCAAGTGGATGTTGGTGGCCACCCATCTATCCCATTTGGACCCCCACAACTGTCTCTCTCAGTTTTTCACTTTCCTTAATTATAGTGCAGTTTACTATTTTTAGCAGTTTTTCAGGTCCTAAACTTCCGGAGCCGTTTTGAGGCCCTAAACGACGTTTTTTGGGAAATCCACTGCCAGCGATTTTTTTGATAAAAATCATCTTTTTTGTCGTAGTCCTCGGAGAGATCTTTCCAACAGGCTATCATGCGCGTCAAACGGAGATAAGACGACCAATTCGTGACCCCGGGAAGTTGGCTGTCCAACTCACCCCAAAACGGGGCCCACAATTTGGCGTTTCATCTTCTAGGGTTAGGTTTTGGAATGTGAAAGGTTTTCCATTGTTTCTCAATAATAAATAGGCCTTCGAGCCTCATTGTAAAGATAGTTCGAAACAGTTCAGAGGCATGTAGCCGACACATCTCTTCTCAGAGATAAGCTACCATCGCCCTAGCTGGGTTATTTCTATTTGTAAGCATATTTCAGTATTCTCCATTAATGAAATGAAGTATTATTTCCGCTGCATCTCTGTTTTTATGGTTATCGCATCTCTTTTTTTATGGTTATCGCGGCTCTGTATTTATGGTTATCTCTGTAATCTATTGCATTCCTTCTTAAATCTGGATCAGTGGTATCAGAGCGGTCTTCTTTTTCTTTGTTTTTCTTTGCATGTCCCCAACGAGGTCGGGATATAAGGAGTTAGGGCTTGAATTGGTCGAACCTTTGCAAGACCAGCCTCACAAATCTCGACGACCTCCCATGGCGGATGAGAAGAAAGACGAGGGGGCAGGAGATCCTATCAGAATCTTGCTCGAAGAAGCCCTCGAGCGGCAAAGGAACGCGATGATGGATAGCTTTGCGCAGATCCTTCAGCGGCTACCCAGAGGCGACGCATCGGCTTCCAACAGCTACTCTAGAAATGCCACACCGTTTAAGGTACAAGTTAATTTTGAAATCCCCATCTTTGAGGGTCAAATAGACCCAGATGTCGTAGATAAATGGTTAAATCTGCTAGATGGGTATTTTTCTGTTCATGAATTTTCAAGTCGGGAAAGATTATTTTCGCTCTTCTCAAAGCAGCCCCCCACGTCAAGGACTGGTGGGAAACATACTACGAGAAGAAGGATGAAAGTACAGGCTCACTGTTTTCAGCCGCCCCCACTTGGAAGGACTTCCGGGATGCCATCAAGGAGCAGTACTACCCTGTCAAAAGCTATGAGGACAAATACATCAAATGGACCACACTGCGGCAGGGACGAGACTAAGATGTGCCAGAGTTCACAAATATTTTTCATACCCTTCGCACATAGTTGTGTATCAAAGATTCTGAGCTACATCTGGTACTCAAATACCGCGGCTGCCTACACAAATACATCCAGGAAGAGATGGAGTTCTTGAACATATCCTCACTCGGCACAGCATACCGATACGCTGTCAAAATCGAGCAAAAGTTCAAACAGAAGAAGCGAGACTTTGGATCTACAAATCCGAAGCCTAAAGGAAAAAGCCAAGGCGGGGTGACCCAAGACAACCCCTTGAAGCCGCAAGAAAAGAACACCACCACGAAGCTGAAGAAGGACACAGGAAAGTGGTGTGAGTTCCAGAAGAGTCCCACTCATAACACAAGTGAGTGTCGGACCAAGTAGTCGCTGGTGGTCGAGTTGAAGGCTTCTGAATCAGATGCATGTTCCGACTCTGAGCCAGAACCCAATAAGGGGAATGTCAAAGGGAAGCAGATCATTGATGCGGATCCTAGTGCCACTGTTGCCACTGCCAAGATCTAGAAGAATGAGCCCGAAGAGCCAGAGGAGGGGGAACGTCTTTTCCACTCACAAATGTGGGTGAAGGGTTCGCCACTGCAATTCATTGTCAACAGTGGAAGCCAAAAGAACCTCATTTCAGCAGAGGTCATGAAGCGGTTGGGCCTACCGACTACACCACACCCGCAACCGTACAGTATCGGGTGGCTTCACGAAGGACGAGATCTCAAAGTTCGCCATCAGTGCCGCCTTCCCTACAGCATCAAGCCCTTCACAGACGAGGTATTATGTGATGTTACACCTCTGGATGTTTGTGATGTACTATTAGGCCAGCCATACTTGTGGAGGCAACATGCTGTGTATGAGTCAAGGCCTCGCGTTGTCATTATTTCTTTGGATAATTCATTATACAAGATACCGAAGGTAGCCCCACCTACTGCTAGCTCTTTGATCACTGCTAAGAAAGGCAGCAAGATCATCTCACAGACTAGGAAATTTATTTTCTGTCTGGTTCGCTCCCAAAGTAAGGGGAAGATCGTTGCTACATCCATGACCCCCACGAAGGGTTCCTCCATGCAGCAACAGCAACAGAGGGATACAGTCAGAACAGAACACAGGAACAAATTCTTCTCACCCACAGGGGTACCACACAAGTTTCAGGTGGGGAACAAAGTTTGGTTGCATCGACAGAAAGAACGCCTTACCAGAACCCATCAGAAGCTCAGGCCACTCCGACATGGTCCGTACACCAGTACCAAGGCTATGGGAAACAATGCTTTGAAGCAAAGCATTCCTCCATTCCTTCGCTTGCATCGAGTGTTCAATGTGGACCATCGTCGACCATGCTTCCCACCATTTCTGGACACATTAGAGATTGCAGAACAACTCACCAGAGACCCAGCTCAGCAGAAGCTTCCTCATCTCAGGGAGGAACTCAACGCAATGGGGACCATTGCTTCCTAAGGGGGGAGGAATGATCCAAGTGGATGTTGGTGGCCACCCACCTATCCCATTTGGACCCCCACAACTGTCTCTCTCAGTTTTTCACTTTCCTTAATTATAATGCAGTTTACTATTTTTAGCAGTTTTTTGGGTCCTAAACTTTCGGAGCCGTTTTGAGGCCCTAAACGACGTTTTTTGGGAAATCCACCACTAGCGATTTTTTTGATAAAAGTCATCTTTTCCATCGTAGTCCTCTGAGAGATCTTTCCAACGGGCTATCATGCGCGTCAAACGGAGATAAGACGACCAATTCGCGACCCCGGGAAGTTGGCTGTCCAACTCACCCCAAAACGGGGCCCACAATTTGGCGTTTCATCTTCTAGGGTTAGGTTTTGGAATGTGAAGGGTTTTCCTTTGTTTCTCAATAATAAATAGGCCTTAGAGCCTCATTGTAAAGACAGTTCGAAACAGTTCAGAGGCATGTAGCCGACACATCTCTTCTCAGAGATAAGCTACCATCGCCCTAGCTAGGTTATTTCTATTTGTAAGCATATTTCAGTATTCTCCATTAATGAAATGAAGTATTATTTCCGCTGCATCTCTGTTTTTATGGTTATCGCATCTCTATTTTTATGGTTATCGCAGCTCTGTATTTATGGTTATCTCTGTAATCTATTGCGTTCCTGCTTAAATCCGGATCAGTAATGGTTCTTGGTCTATCCAGAGGTTTAGACCAATCCCAGTTTCTTGACACGGATGGGTTCACAATAGCCCCAAGTGGACTACTATGTCCCAGGACTGAAAAATACATATCTATAGTGCTATAAGGTGGGATATTTACATAGGGGAGTTATTAACATAGATTTAGTAGGGGAGGGGAAATAGATAGGGGCTATATAGTACAGTCAGTAGTTAATATGACAAGTGATAAGAAAGCGCAAGGTAAGGCACCTTAGGCTATTTTGGGGAAAAGTGAATTATAGAGGAAGCATGGAAATCCTTAAGCGAAGCTGATCTTCACCAAGGCCAATGTTATGGAACATGATGAAACTAAGAGGCATCAAGCAGATCTTGACCTCTTTGGGGAAATCAGTGAGTGATTTGGGGAATAAGAAGAAGGGGGAGTTAGTTATGTCCAGCTTAAGCTCCTCCAGATGAAAAAATGCATCATGATTGTGATCTGAAAATATATAACACTTTGAAACACAAAATTGATCATAAATCATCATTCTGCAACCTCAAAACTACCTACCCAGCCTACTTTCCTAGCATTTTTTCCTTCTTTTTGGTTTGGGTGCACTTAGACTTGCAGACCCAGCTTTACAATTTTTCTTTTTTCTGTCCTCCTATCTAAGTCTACACTTATTTCTGCCAAGGGCCCAGATTAAGCAGTTGGGCTCCTTTGATTCTCTACCTATCTACAAATCTGCCAAGATTAAGCTGTTTGGACAGATATCATTCTCTATATTCTAAAACAAGAAATTGAAACCCAGGGAGACCAAGGTTAAGCTGTTTGGCCTTCCCTTAACTGAAAAATTCTTCAAAAATGGAACAACTCATCAAAAATTGAAGTACAGTAGAGGCACTTGGACTAGCACACTTTTATGACTTCTTCCTTGGCTTTCTTTAAGGAAATATGGAACCTTGCAGCATGAAAGATGACATATTTGGCATGTAAAAAATGTCAATCATGAAATATGAACACCTATTGCAACAGGAGGCTAACATCAATTACATAGAATCTGTTGGGTTTTAACAGAGGAACGAGTCAACCATTAGGGATCCTCCCTCAGTTACCTATTACTTTGGGAGGAAAAACCATTTATTTGAACGTGATGGTAGTCCCAGGCCCTTTAGATTACAATTTACTTCTTGGGCGCGACTATGTTTATGGCATGGGAGCTATTGTTTCAACACTCTTTCAAGTGATTTGTTTCTCGCATGAAGGAAAAATTGTCATCGTTGACCAACTTTCATTTCCTGGTCCAAATATAGCTCCTAGTCAACCATCTTCCCTAAATGATCCTTTTATACCAATGGTATCATCCCCGCCACGGGTTAATTATGTGGCAACCTATTCCATACCTACATCAACTGACGATCAATTCAGTGATGTTGTACAACATGTACTGGGGGCATTGGAACCATACCTCTCCATCACGACCTCTTATGAGTTGTGATTAGAGCTCGAGGATAGTTTGTTGTCTTGTGTCAACCTCATTAAAAAATGAAACAAGGGCCTGAGGATAGTTCGTTGTCTTGTGTCAACCTCGTTAAAAAATAAAACAAGGAATCTGAGGATAGTTCCTAGTCTTATGTCAACCTCGTTAGAAAATGAAACCAAGGAATCCAAGGATAGTTCTTTGTCTTGTGTCAACCTCATTAAAAAATGAAAAAAAGGATCCGAGGATAGTTCTTTTACTATTTCAACCTCGTTAGAAAAAGGAAATAGGTCCATGAGGACAGTTCCTTGTCTTGTGTCAACCTCGTTTAAAAATGAAACGAGTATGAGCATAGTTTCTTGTCTTGTGTCGAGCTCATTAAAAAATGAAACAAGGTACCCTGAAGAAAGTTCCAAGTCGAGTCTTTGATTAGATCTCGTAAAATCCAAGTCAAGTATTTCACTTGATCTCGTAAAAGAACCTTCATTCTATCCACCTGATAGCCATGAGTAGTCTACTTAGGTGAATGTAATGAAGCTTGGGGGGAATGCACCTAATGATAAAGTTAAGTTTCCCTGTAGGTTATGTGAAAGGAATCACCCCATTCACATTTATCTATCTGGATGAAGCCAAATAGGTGTTGGATAACCATCTTGCTTCATTGCAATGACTTCCACCTGGTTACAGAAGACTCTCCCTTTCATCATGCTAGGGGCATGTAAACCAATTCAAGCATAGGTTTTCATTTTAAGCTTGTGTAAAAATGAAATTGAAGCCAAGCATAGTTTTTCATTTCAAGCTTGTGTAAACATGAAACTGAATCCAAGCACAGTTCCCTATTGTTCAATCTTGTCTAAAAAAGAGCACATTTCCATTTTAACCCTTGTGATTTCCATTCTATCAGCCTTTTCATCAGATGAGCCGTAGTTGTTTTCATCCCATTGCCACCATCCCTTTGGCCGATCATACACTTTCACTTGGTTATTTTACCTTTTTTGAGGAACAGTTGCAATGAGTGGTCTTATTAGCCAACCTATTCACATAAATCAACATGTTTTGAGAAGTTCCAACATCACTGGAACTAGTTGCTATCCTAGACACCACTCCTTTGTCAAAATGGAGTCCTCATTAAGCTCTTTTTAGACTCTCTAAACATGAAAATATTGCTGAGCACTTGTCGTTTCTAGCTCGTTAATGGAATAGAATCGATATCTGCTCAGTATAGTTTTACCCCTTCTTCGGGCTGAGATAGATTAACTACAAAAAAGGTACTCATTGATCGAACATGATCAATAGGTTCTCTCTTTTATTGTTTTATGCCTTTTCGAGCTTGAGAGACAAATTTACAAAAAATAACTTTTGGATTTTTCTTTTAGTCCCTTTTCAGACCCTTTTCAGACTCTCTAATGTGAAAAGGACCGAGTTATCTTTATCATTAAACTCGTTAAAAGCATCAAATAGTGAGAAACTTGTCCATCTAGACAAGACTGTGTTTCACCTTCTCTAGACTCATTAAAACATCAAATAGGAATGGATTCACCTGAAGGGTAGAATTATACAACAAGCATATGTTATCCTCCTCAATCTTGATTAAAAATAAAGAGGTACTGGTCAGAAATGACTGGGAAAAATGGGAAAAATCCGAGAACACTTTATGGTAGTAGGTCACTCTTGAACATGACACTTTCACCTCATCACCATGACTATGTGGGTTGGGTCATTCAGCTTGATGGTTATCACACCATTAGTCTATCATACCATCCATCACTTTGTTTGGGTCAATGCTACCAATTCACCTCAGTGTCGCCGATATGTTCAAGAGAAGTCATTCAATTCAAAATCTCATCCTTTACAATACAGTAAACCTTCATTTTCATGCACACCATTCCTGAACCTTGTGTCGTCGGTCGATATTTCATCTCAAAAATAATTTACCTCGTTTTGTGTCATTGATGTGGGATACATCAAGGCCCTCCTATGATGAGTCGCTTCTTGTCAAAATCAGCACATCATCCAAGAAGTTGACTTGGAAACACCCCTTCAGTACCTTGAGGCTTGCATACATCAATGGCAGGTTTCGCGCTTCCGACAATAGGTTGACATCAATAGCCTTTGACCGAAAGACTTCGTATGGTGTTCGACATCAAATCATTTCTTCACACCATGCGAGATGTACTGCAGTACCTTGAGGGTCATTATCATTATCGATGATTCCTCTCGCGTTTGTTAACAGCTTACATCATTGGCTAGTAATCAGATGATGTCTCTCCATGTTCGACTTCAAATCATCTATTCAGGTGGTTAGACTTGTATTTGAATGAAATATTGGACGAGATTGAAGACCCCGGATCTAGTTTCATCCATCCGAGCTGTGATATATTCAAGAGTACTATATCAAATGTACAATGGCTTTACAGTCATGGTCATCCATTCATGGGTCTACATATGTAGACAACTATATTTGTACACGTAATGAAAGTTTATAAAGCTGAGCATGGGAATGCATTCCCTCGGCTAATTCTGAGAAAAAATCAAAGTATCGTATTATTTGTATTGTAACTGATGTAGGTCACCTTCCTCTTCAAAACCTTCTCTCCAAAGTGGTAAAGCACCTCACTCGACATGGTTATTTTCGACTTCATGCTTTAGGGGGCATCTGTTACAGGAAAATTTGGGCACATCAACCCCAACTTCCAGATCTATATTATTAGGGTCCATCAACCCCTAATTCAGTTGTTTTCATTCCCTAATGAAGTTAACCTACATCATGCTTGCTTCCCAAAAGTTTCATGACACCATTCATCCAGAAAATGTCCCTAAGGAGATCATCACAAGTGGCCTTCTATCTGGTTGCAATGAATGGCAAGCACTACACTGTCTGGGTGGTATGCATAGCACCTGGCCTTTGTATCACTTGCGATGAGCGAGATTCATCGTACTTTTCAAATGAATCCATTGGATTCCTTATCCAATGGATGCTTCTAGAGGTTTCTAGAAGGATTGGGCTCGCTTTTGGATGAGGAAGGAGATGAATGAACCTTAATCCATTATCCCTTCCTCCATGGAACCACTTTCCAAATATGGCAAAGCATTCATGAGGGCCATTAATGGCCTAATCTCCTCTTTTTATTTATAAAAGGACCAGACTCTCAAAGGCTAGTCTAGGTTGAGACTTCTTAAGCTAAGGAAATGCTGCTTGGATGAGATTAGTAGAGAGAGTAATGTTATCATGTCAAATTGTTGTTTCCATGAGGAGAGAAGGGTTTGAAGCTGGGAGGATGACGCTGAATTGAACATGCATCTACATGGGTTGTAATCTTCCTTTCTACTAATAAAGAGTTCTATGCTTTTTCCCATTCATGTGTTATGTGATATATATTGTACTTTTGATTCTATAATGTGTTCAGTTAACAGATCGATATGTATGCTTTGATGGTTTGTTGTCTCGGCTTTTGTGCATGTACCTTTCAAGCGAGTTAAGTATGGAAGGGAGTGGTGAAAGCGGTCAAAGGGAAGAGGGATTGAGCGAGAGATACAAGTTGGTACTTTTTCTCCTCTTTCTTTTATTTGTTAGCTATAGGAAAAGCAATGGAATTACTTTAATTATTGTTCTAGACATGCTAATAGGTCTAGGGGTTAGTTGTTCGAAAAGACACTAAATTTTCCCATAACAACAAGAGCTTAGTAAACTCTAACTTAAGGAGCACAACAATGTTCCTAATTCTTTATCAAAGCAAGGGCAAAGCAAATTGCTGACAATATCACTTTCTGTGAATATTCCTATGATTTTTTGCAAAGAGTTGGGAAAATACATGTTGTATAGCCAGACTTCATTTTGAGATGTATTATGAGAGATCAAAACATGTTTTTTCTTTTTGTTTCAAAACAGGGGATGAACTACTATATATATAATGCATTACATCCACATATCAGAGAAAACAACAACCATCCATAATGTGATCTTGTGCACCATTTCTAAATACTTTTAAACTTCATGCAAGAGCTCAGTAAACTCTAACTTGAGGAGCACAACAATGTTTCTAACCCTTTATCAAAGGAAGGACAAAGCAAACTGCTGGGGACATCACTTTCTATGAATATTCCTATGATTTTTTGCAAAGATTTGGGAAAATACATGTTGCATAGCCAAAAGTTATTTTGAGATGTATTATGAGAGATCAAAACATTTTTTTTCTTTTTGTTTCAAAACAGGGGATGAAGTACTATATATATAATGCATTACATGCACATATCATAGCAAACAACAACCATCCATAATGTGATCTTGTGCACCATTTCTAAATACTTTTAAATTTCATGCAAGAGCTTAGTAAACTCTAACTTTAGGAGCACAACAATGTTGCTAACACTTTATTGAAGGAAGGACAAAGAAAATTGCTGGCGATATCACTTTCTGTTAATATTCCTATGATTTTTTTGCAAAGATTTGGGAAAATACATGTTGTGTAGCCAGACTTTATTTTGAGATGTATTATGAGAGTTCAAAAAATGTTTTTTTCTTTTTGTTTAAAAATAGGGGATGAAGTACAATATATAATGCATTACATGCACATATCAGAGAAAACAACAACCATCCATAATGTGATCCCGTGCACCATTTCTAAATACTTTTAAATTTCATGCAAGATCTCAGTAAACTCTAACTTGAGAAGCACAATACTATTGCTAACGATTTATCAAAGGGAGGACAAAGCAAACTGCTGGGGATATCACTTTCTGCGAATATTCCTATGATTTTTTGCAAAGATTTGGCAAAATACATGTTGCATAGCCAGACTTTATTTTGAGATGTATTATGAGAGATCAAAACATGTTTTTGTTTTTATTTCAAAACAGGGAATGAAGTACTATATATATAATGCATCACATGCACATTTCATAGCAAACAACAACCATCCACAATATGATCTTGTGCACCATTTCTAAATAATTTTAAATTTCATGCATCAGCTCAGTAAACTCTAACTTAGGAGCACAACAAAGTTGCTAACCCATTATTAGAGGAGGACAAACAAAACTATTGGGGATATCACATTCTATGAATATTCCTATAATTTTTTGCAAAGATTTGGGAAAATACATGTTGCATAGCCAAACTTTATTTTGAGATGTATTATGAGAGATCAAAACATTTTTTTTCTTTTTGTTTCAAAAGAGGGGATGAAGTACCATATATATAATGCATTACATGCACATATCAGAGCAAACAAAAACCATCCATAATGTGATATTTTGCACAATTTCTAAATACTTTTAAATTTCATGCAAAATCTCAGAAACTCTAACTTGAGTAGCACAACAATGTTGTTAACGCTTTAAGAAAGGAAGGACAAAGAAAAATGCTGGGGATATCATTTTCTGTGAATATTCCTAGGATTTTTTGCAAAGATTTGGGAAGATACATGTTGCATAGCCAGACTTTATTTTGAGATGTATTATGAGAGATCAAAACATGTTTTTTCCTTTTGTTTCAAAATGGGGGATGAAGTACCATATATATAATGCATTACATACACATATCAGGGAAAACAACAACCATCCATAATGTGATCTTGCGCACAATTTCTAAATACTTTTAAATTTCATGCAAGAGCTCAGAAAATCTAACTTGAGTAGCACAACATTGTTGCTAAAGTTTAACTAAGGAACGACAAAGAAAAATGTTAGGGATATCGCTTTCTATGAATATTCCTATGATTTTTTGCAAAGATTTTGGAAAATACATGTTGCATAGCTAGACTTCATTTTGAGATGTATTATGAGAGATCAAAACATGTTTTTTATTTTTGTTTCAAAATAGGGTATGAAGTGCTATATATATAATGCATTACATGCACATATCAGAGCAAACAAAAACCATCCATAATGTGATCTTGTGCACCATTTCTAAATACTTTTAAATTTCATGCAAGAGCTTAGTAAACTCTAACTTGAGAAGCACAACAATGTTGCTAACGCTTTATCAAAGGAAGGACAAAGCAAACTGCTCGGGATATCACTTTCTATGAATATTCGTATGATTTTGTGCAAATATTTTGGAAAATACATGTTGCATAGCCAAACTTTATTTTGAGATCTATTATGAGAGATCAAAACATGTTTTTTATTTTTCTTTCAAAACAATGGATGAAGTACTATATATATATAATGCATTACATGCATATATCAGAGCAAACAACAGCCATCCATAATGTGATATTGTGCACCATTTCTAAATACTTTTAAATTTCATGCAAGAGCTAAGTAAACTCTAACTTGAGGAGAAAAACAATGTTTCTAATGCTTTATCAAGGGAAGGACAAAGAAAATTGTTGGGGATATAACTTTCTATGAATATTCCTATGATTCTATGCAAAGATTTGGGAAAATACATGTTGCGTAGCCAAACTTTATTTTGAGTTGTATTATGAGAGATCAAAACATGTTTTTTCTTTTTGTTTCAAAATAGGGGATGAAGTACTATATATATAACGCATTACATACACATATCAGAGCAAACAACAACCATCCATAATGTTATCTTGTGCACCATTTATAAATAATTTTAAATTTCATGCAATAGCTCAGTAAACTCTAACTTGAGGAGCACAACAATGTTACTAATGCTTTATCAAAGGAAGGTCAAACCAAACTGGTGGGGATATAACTTTTTGTGAATATTTCTATGATTTTTTACAAAGATTTGGGAAGATACATGTTGCATAGCCAGACTTTATTTTGAGACGTATTATGAGAGATCAAAACATGTTTTTTAATTTTTGTTTCAAAATAGGGGATGAATTGCTATATATATAATGCATTAAATGCACATACCAGAGCAAACAACAACCATCCATAATGTGATCTTGTGCACCATTTCTAAATACTATTAAATTTCATGCAAGAGCTTATTAAAATCTAACTTGAGGAGAACAACAATATTGCTAACACTTTATCAAAGGAAGGGGAAAGCAAACTGTTGGGGTTACCACTTTCTATAAATATTCCTATGATTTTTTACAAAGATTTGGGAAAATACATGTTGCATAGCCAGAATTTATTTTGAGATGTATTATGAGAGATCAAAACATGTTTTTTTCTTTTTGTTTCAAAATAGGGGATGAAGTACTATAAATATATAACGCATTACATCCACATATCAGAGAAAAAAACAACCATCCATAATGTGATCTTGTGCACCATTTCTAAATACTTTTAAATTTCATGCAAGAGCTCAGTAAACTCTAACTTGGGGAGCACAACAATGTCGCTAATGCTTTATCAAAGGAAGGGCAAAGCAAACTGTTGGCAATATCACTTTCTCTAAATATTCCTATGATTTATGCAAAGATTTGGGAAAATACATGTTGCATAGCCAAACTTTATTTTGAGATGTATTATGAGAGATCAAAACATGTTTTTTTCTTTTTCTTTCAAAGCAAGGGATGAAGTACTACATATAATGCATTACATGCACATATCAGAGCAAACAACAACCACCCATAATGTGATCTTGTGAACCATTTCTAAATACTTTTAAATTTCATGCAAGAGCTCAGTGAACTCTAACTTGAGGAGGACAACAATGTTGCTAACGCTTTATCAAAGGAAGAACAAAGAAAACTGCTAGGCATATCACTTTGTGTGAATATTCCTATGATTTTTTGCAAAGATTTGGGAAAATACATGTTGCATAGCCAAACTTTATTTTGAGATGTTTTATGAGAGATCAAAACATGTTTTTTATTTTTGTTTCAAAACAGGGGATGAAGTACTATATATATAATGCATTACATGCACATATCAGAGCAAACAACATCATCCATAATGTGAGCTTGTGCACCATTTCTAAATACTTTTAAATTTCATGCAAGAGCTCAGTAAACTCTAACTTGAGGAGCACAACAATGTTGCTAACGCTTTATCAAAGGAAGGACAAAGCAAATTGCTGGGGATATCACTTTCTGTGCATATTCCTATGATTTTTTGCAAATTTTTGGGAAAATACATGTTGCATAGGCTGACTTTATTTTGAGATGTATTATGAGAGATCAAAACATGTTTTTTTTCTTTTTGTTTCAAAATAGGCGATGAAGTACTATATATATAATGCATTACATGCACATATTAGAGCAGACAACAACCATCCATAATGTGATCTTGTGCACCATTTCTAAGTACTTTTAAATTTCATGCAAGAGCTCAGTAAACTCTAACTTGAGGAGCACAACCATGTCAGTAACGCTTTATCAAAGAAGTGACAAAGCAAACTGCTGGGGATATCACTTTCTGTGTTTCAATATTCCTATGATTTTTTTCAAAGATTTGGGAAAATACATGTTGCATAGCCGGACTTTATTTTGAGATGTATTATGAGAGATCAAAACTTGTCTTTTCTTTTTGTTTCAAAAAAGGGGATGAAGTAGTATATATATAATGCATTACATGCACATATCAGAGCAAACAACAACCATCCATAATGTGATCTTGTGCGTCATTTCTAAATTCTTTAAATTTCATGCAAGAGCTCAATAAACTCTAACTTGAGGAGCACAACAATGTTGTTGACGCCTTATAAAAGGAAGGACAAAGAAAACTATTGGGAATATCACTTTCCATGAATATTCCTATGATTGATTGCAAAGATTTGGGAAAGTACATGTTGGATAGCTAGACTTTATTTGAGATGTATTATGGAAGATCAAAACATGTTTTTTCTTTTTGTTTCAAAACAGAGGATGAATTACTATATATATAATGCATTAAATGCACATATCATAGAAAACAACAACAATCCATAATGTGATCTTTTGCACCATTTCTAGATACTTTTGAATTTCATGCAAGAGGTCAGTAAACTCTAACTTGAGGAACACAACAATGTTGCTAACACTTTATCAAAGGAAGGACAAAGAAAACTATTGGGGATATCGCTTTCTGTGAATATTCCTATGATTTTTTGCAAAGATTTGGGAAAATACATGTTGCATATCAAGACCTTATTTTGAAATGTATTATGAGAGATCAAAACATCTTTTTTCTTTTTGTTTCAAAACATGGGATGTAGTACTATATATATAATGCATTACATGCAAATATCAGAGCAAACAACAACCATCCATAATGTGATCTTGTGCACCATTTCTAAATACTTTTAAATTTCATGCAAGAGCTCAGTAAACTCTAACTTGAGGAGCACACCATGTTGCTAATGCTTTATCAAAGGAAGGACAAAGCAAACTGCTAGGGATATCACTTTTTGTGAATATTCCTATGATTTTTTGTAAATATTTGGGAAAATACATGTTGCATAGCCAGAATTTATTTTGAGATGTATTATGAGAGATGAAAATGTATTTTTTTCTTTTTGTTTCAAAATAAGGATGAAGTACTATATATATAATGCATTACATGCACATATCAAAGAAAACAACAACCATCCATACTAATCTTGTGCATCGTTTCTAAATACTTTTAAATTTCATGCAAGAGCTCACTAAACTCTAACTTGAGAGCAAAACAATGTTGCTAACGCTTTATCAAGGGAAGGACAAAGAAAACTTTTGGGGATATCACTTTCTGTGAATATTCCTATGATTTTTTGCAATGATTTGGGAAAATACATGTTGCATAGCCAGACTTTATTTTGAGATGTATTATGAGAGATCAAAACATGTTTTTTTTTTGTTTCAAAATAGGGGATGAAGTAATATATATATAATGCATTACATGCACATATCAGAGCAAACAACAACCATCCATAATTTGATCTTGTGCACCATTTCTAAATACTTTTAAATTTTAATGCAAGAGCTCAGTAAACTCTAACTTAAGGAGCACAACAATGTTGCTAATTCTTTATCAAAGGAAGGACAAAGCAAACTACTGAGGTATCACTTTCTGTGAATATTCCTATGATTTTTGGCAAAGATTTGGGAAAATACATGTTGCATAGCTAAACTTTATTTTGAGATGTATTATGAGAGATCAAAACATGTGTTTTCTTTTTATTTCAAAATATGGGATGAATTACTATGTATATAATGCATTACATGCACATATTAGAGCAAACAAAAACCATCCATAATGTGATCTTTTGCACCATTTCTAAATACTTTTAAATTTCATGAAAGAGCTCAGTAAACTCTAACTTGAGGAGCACAAAAATTTTGCTAACGCTTTATCAAAGGAAGGACAAAGCAAACTTCTGGGTGTTAGGGCCTAAATCTACCTTAGGCTGAGAAAGGTAGGATCTAGGGTAATATCAAACCATGCTTAACCTGGTAGCTAGCCCTACTAGGTCGGGAAAGGGCTCTCTCCTTGTCAATCTCAGAAAAAGACGGCCAATAAAGCTTGAGATGACTGATGTAAAGACTAATTTTAGGCTAGGGATCTGCACAGAGGTGTTTGATCGAGTTTAATGTTGGTTTGTTGGCTCAAATGTGAAAGGAAGTTATGTCCGGGGAATGGACACAATCTTGCAGAGATCACTATGGGGAGAGGTAGGCAATGACTTAGTACTTCAAATTGAGTGAGATGAAGAGCTTTTAGATTGGTGAGGAGTTAGAGAGGGCATGAAAGTCTCAGGGATCCTTTTCAAATAGCTAAAAACATAAATAACTAAACAAACCCTAGGTAGAGCACTGCAAACTCAATGAATTCTACCTTTATCCTTGTTTCATTTAGTTAAGATGAACAAAGAGAGAGATGATGGCATATATAAACACTTATAAAATTGCAATTACAGAAGGGAAAAACAATACCAAATCAAGTTGCCACAAGAATCCCATAAAGTGCTGCAAACCCTAGTCTATTCCTTTGCCAAACTGCAAATATGAGTGTACAATAATGCTCATAGCATTCACAAGAGTCCAACCTTTACCAATGACTGAAAAACTACTAGATATAGCCAACAAAAAACTCATGTTAGGCTTTAGGGGTCATATTCATGAGTTTAGGAGCTATTTCAACAAGATCTAAACTAAGAAGTGAAAAGTAGGCAGTGGAACAACTTGCCTCTAAAACCTATGAAACTGATTCATTCAGTTGCAAACTACCTTTTCATGATGAATCTACCTCCATGAGTGAAAATTTAGCATATTTACATCAAAATCCATTAAGTCGCATTGAATTACATTATGAGTTTGACTATTAGAAAGAGAAAAGTCAAACTGAGAAGAAACTAGGCGAAAAACAGAGTCTTTTGGCCAAAATGAGAAAATTTCATCCTGTGCATCGCGCTTTTGTCCCTGTGCACTGCGCTACTTTGGAGCTAATTTTGGAGGCCTTTCTATGCACCAAATGTGCTCCAAGTGGGCTTGTTGGAAAGTTCTGCCTATCTAATTTCCAGAACAAGTAGAATTTTTGAATTTGGTCTCCATTTGCCCCTCCAAAAATGAGTTCTTCCAACATGGCTTCCTGTGTGGCCAAAAAGGGGCAAAAAGAGCATTTTTGAGGTGTTTTTGACCCTTTTGGAAGCTCAAAAATTGTCAAAATTTCTTGGCTATGTGAGGGCATTCATATTTTTCCATGCGGAATCCAAAATTTCTAAGTTCTCCTCCAAAGGAGGTCCCTAGCAAAAGCACACGCCAGGTGGCACAGCGCACCAGGCAGAAAACCCTGTTTTTTAGTTCAAAAATTCAAAATTTGCAAAAAGTTTCCCAAATTTCTTGAAATTTAGGCTGATTTTCCTTCATCAAGTGTTCTGTTGGGTTAAGGAAGCCTCAACCAAGATCTAGAGTCTATCTTGCTCTTTTCTCTTCCTCAATGCTTTCCTCAACTTGGCCTTCAAAATCCTGATTCTCGCTTTGCACACTTTTTTTCTCACCAAGTAGTGGTAGGCCATTTGCCTCAACATCTTTTTCTCTCTATTGGCCTTCTCTAACATCTTTTCCAAGTGAAATTTTGTCCTCTCCAACCAAGATTCACGATTAGCTTCAATTTCTTGTTCAAGTGATGACAGCCTGACTCTCTTCATCTTGGTAGCTTGCCAATTTGCCCTTATGTTTTGGAGCTCCATAATGGTTTGCTTATCCTCTAACTATTTGTTTCTCTACTCCAAATAGTTAATTATCCACCTGGCTCTTTCCAAGTTGAGAGACAAATGATTAATGTCATCTTGCTGTTGTCGGATGATCTCCTTGAGCTTTGAGCTTTGGGAGCCCAAATCAGTGTCATCCTCCCGAATAAGAATGAAATCTGTCTCTTTTCCTTCTGAAGGTCCCTCATCATGTAATGGCTACTTACCCTTGTCCTATACCTGCTCTTCTGATGGAGTAAACGAGACCCCTTCCACCCTAGGTGGAGATAGTACTCGTTTTGCTACTGCAAATAATCTTCTAGTGCCCTTTTGGTAAGTGACAAACACTGGCACACTAGTGGTTTGTGTCTCATGCACCTCTTGCTGATGTGAAGGCTCTCCTACCTCATGAAAAACTAATGGGGGCACTTGAGGACCTATGAAGAATTCATGCGAAATGAAATCCTCCCATGAAACATTCAGTAAACTGAGCTGATGCAAAACCACAATTTTGATTAGTGAAAAATGATAGATGTTGTGCTTTGTGTGCACCGTGCTGGCTCGGTGCATCACGCCTACAAGTTTTCACCTTTGAATGCAAAATCACTCCCTTGGCTTTTGAAAACACAAATGCACTTGCTCTCCTTCACTTTTGGCATGCAAATGAACCTCTTTGACATGAATACACTTTATATACCCATGGTTTTAATTTTTGACTTATGAAAACCCACTTTGCTAATGTTTGCTTTTCACTTGTTTTTTCAAACTCTGTTTTGGGCAGTTTGTCTTACTTTTTGCCTTTGATGGACTAAATGCTCTGAACTTTTGTTTCTTTTGCAGGACTTGGAGTGGCAGAGGCTTGGCAAGGTGACCAGGGCTACCTCTTGAAATCCCTACATATGAAAAAATCAAATTACATAAGATTTGTATATGAAACATAAAAAACTTTGTTTTTCCTCAAAACAGGGTTTTGAGGAAAAATCAATCACTGAGCATGTCATTATTGAAATTTTTGTTGCTAAGACTTTATTTGACCTCCTCATGCACCTGTTGACCATTATTGAGCATTGACAAGACCTTATTGACAAAACCCTAGACCTAATGAGACCTAAACCCTAAAAATGACTCTTGCAAATTTAAAGACAAAAAATGACTGCAAATGACCTAAATGTATGAAAATGGGCCAGCAGGTAAATATCATAATGGAAAAATGTATAATATGCCACTGCCATCAGATGATCCATGACCCTAATGGAATGCAGCTGATCGGATGAGACACCTAACATGCAATGCAACAAGAGAATTTGATCACTGATGGAGGCATGAAGATATCAACACTAACACTAGGGATATCACTTTATGTGAATATTCCTATGATTTTTTACAAAGATTTGGGAAAACACATGTTGCATAGCCAGACTTTATTTTGAGATGTATTACGAGAGATCAAAACATGTTTTTTATTTTTGTTTAAAAACAAGGGATGAAGTACTATATATATATAAGGCATTACATGCACATATCAGAGCAGACAACAACCATCCATAATGTGATCTTGATCACCATTTCTAAATAATTTTAAATTTCATGCAAGATCTCAGTAAACTCTAACTTGAGGATCACAACAATATTGCTAACGTTTTATCAAACGAAGGACAAAGAAAACTATTGGGGATATCACATTCTGCGAATATTCCTATAATTTTTTGCAAAGATTTGGGAAAATACATGTTGCATAGATAATCTTTATTTTGATATGTATTATGAGAGATCAAAACATGATTTTTCTTTTTGTTTCAAAACAGGGGATGAAGTAATATATATATATAATGCATTACATGCCATATCAGAGCAAACAACAACCATCCATAATGTTATCTTGTGCACCATTTCTAAATACTTTTAAATTTCATGCAAGAGCTCAAAAACTCTAACTTCAGGAGCACAACAATGTTGCGAACGCTTTATCAAAGGAAGGACAAAGAAAAATGCTAGGGATATCAATTTAGGTGAATATTCCTATGATTTTTTGCAAATATTTGGGGAAATACATGTTGCATAGCTAGACTTTATTTTGAGATATATTATGAGAAATCAAAACATGTTTTTTCTTTTTGTTTCAAATTACAAGACGAAGTACTACATATATAATGCATTACATGCACATATCAGAGAACAACAAACATCCATAATGTTATCTTGTGCACCATTTCTAAATACATTTAAATTTCATGCAAGAGCTCAGTAAACTCTAGCTTTAGGAGCACAACAATGTTGCTAACGATTTATCAAAGGAAGGACGAAGCACACTACTCGGGGTATCACTTTCTGTGAATATTCCAATGATTTTTTGCAAAGATTTGGGAAAATGCATATCAGAGCAAACAACAACCATCCATAATGTGATCTTGTGCACCATTTATAAATACTTTTAAATTTCATGCAAGAGCTCACTAAACTCTAACCTGAGGAACACAACAATGTTTCTAATGCTTTATCAAAGGAAGGACAAAGAAAACTGCTCGGGACATCACTTTCTATGAATATTCCTATGATCTTTTGCAAATATTTGGGAAAATACATGTTGCATAGCCAAAATTTATTTTGAGATGTATTATGAGATATCAAAACATGTTTTTTATTTTTGTTTCAAAACAGGGGATGAAGTACTATATATATAATGCATTACATGCACATATCAGAGCAAAAAACAACCATCAATAATGTGATCATGTGCACCATTTCTAAATATTTTTAAATTTCATGCAAGACCTCAGTAAACTCTAACTTGAGGAGGACAACAATGTTGCTAATGCTTTATCAAAGGAAGGACAAAGAAAACTGCTGGGGATATCACTTTCTATGAATATTCCTATGCTTTTTTGCAAATATTTGGGAAAATACATGTTGCATAGCCAGAATTTATTTTGAGATGTATTATGAGAGATCAAAAAATGTTTTTTCTTTTTGTTTCAAAACAACGGATGAAGTACAATATATATGATGCATTACATGCACATATCAGAGAAAACAACAACCATCCATAATGTGATATTGTGCACCATTTCTAAATACTTTTAAATTTCATGCAAGAGCTCAGTAAGCTCTAACTTGAGAAGCACAATAATGTTGCTAATTCTTTTTCAGAGGGAGGACAAAGCAAACTACTGGAGATATCACTTTCTGTGAATATTCCTATGATTTTTTGCAAAGATTTGGGAAAATACATGTTGCATAGCCAGACTTTATTTTGAGACATATTATGAGAGATCAAAACATGTTTTTCTTTTTGTTTCAAAACAGGGGATGAAGTACTATATATATAATGCATTAGATGCACATTTCATAGCAAACAACAACCATCCATAATGTGATCTTGTGCACCATTTCTAAATACTTTTAAATTTCATGCGAGAGCTCAATAAACTCTAACTTGAGCAGCACAACAATGTTGCTAATGGTTTATCAAAGTAGGACAAAGAAAATTATTGGGGATATCACATTCTGTGAATATTCCTATAATTTTTTGCAAACATTTGGGAAAATACATGTTGCATAGCCAAACTTTATTTTGAGATGTATTATGAGAGATCAAAACATGTTTTTTCTTTTTGTTTCAAAACAGGGGATGAAGTACCATATATATAATGCATTACATGCACATATCAGAGCAAACAACAACCATCTATAATGTTATATTGTGCACAATTTCTAAATACTTTTAAATTTCATGCAAGACCTCAGAAACTCTAACTTGAGTAGCACAACAATGTTGCTAACACTTTGTCAAAGGAAGTGTTAGCGCTTGAAATTTTACCTCAGGCTGAGAAAGGTAAACTCCAAGGCAACATCAAACCACTTAGCCTCATAGCTAGCCCTACGGGGCAGGAGAGGGTGTTGGGTCCCTATAATACTAGTGATTACCCCATTACTATTGTAGTTATACCCCTTATTTATATTGTTGTGCCCCTATTACCCCCATATTTTTATTTCTGTGCCCCATAGAATCCCTCTATTGTTATTTTTGTGGCTTTATATTATTATTGTTAGGTCAGCTGGATTATATTGTGGCTCCTTAGACTCCTATATATAGAAAGGAGGTTTTGTCATTTGTATCATCCAAGAATTGTTCATTTATGTAATGTAAAGGAGGTTGCCCCCTCGAAGAGGCTGAATTCTAAGGCGTTGATCTATCTTTTCTATCTTTTCTTGAGCTGGTTTCATAACATTTGGTATCAAAGCTTTGGATTCTAGGGTTTCGCTGCTCCAAACAGGTCATCGTGACATGTTCGCTATAACTTGTTTTCTGTGACGTTTCAGAAGTCTCAAAAAAAAACCCATTTGAGAAGAATTGGCGCTGAACCTTGGGACCAAATTTCAGAGCTTTTCGCGTGATATTTTCGGAGATATGATCTGAGGAAGTTGGCCTTTTTGCAGACTCCTGAATTACATTCAAAACAGGTGACCTGGAGAAAATCGTCATAACTCTCTCTCTGAGGATCGGATTGAAATTTCGTAAAAAGGTACAGAAAGAGGACGAACTTTAGTTTCTTGTATGTGTGTTTCAAATTCAAAGGTTGAAACAGTGACTCGTGGCACGTCGTACTATTTCGCTCTACTGAACCAGTCTAAAAGCAAGTCACTGTGGGAGATTTCACATAAATCTTACTTGGAGAATCCAATTTGGCTCAGACTTGTGGCATTGGAAAGAGGACACAGAAGGATACTACAGGTAGCAATTTCAAAAATGGATGATCCGAAATTACAGAGATACATCAGATTCAATATCAGGCTTCTATAAAGTGAAAAAAGGTGTGTAGTTTTTTTTAATTTTTTATCTAAGCTTGGTTTAACGGAATTCAAAGGGCATAGTAAAGCATTATTATCGGTAACTGATGCCCCGAGGAAAGAAAATGCAAACACCTAGTAAGGAACCTGAAAGCTCTAGCATGACTCATGAAGAAGAGGAAGAAATGCTACATGATATATCAAAATTACAAGAACAAGTGCAACAAATGTCACGCTCACAAAAGCTAACAGAAGCTAAGATAAGTGGCGTGGAATCTAAGATAAATGGCGTGGAATCTAAGATAAAGGGCATGGAAGCTAAGATGGAGGATTCGATGGTAAATTTGAAGATAGATTTGAAGACAGACATGGAAGAATTGAAGAACTTGCTACAAGAAAGGGTCACTAATGGTGAAAAGGTAGTAAAGGAAACTCATGATGAGAACAAAAGAAATGTTAATCATGATTCCATAGACTCTAATGTTGGATCGAAGACTCACCATGTTCCAAAAATCGATATGAGGAAGTTTGATGGCAAGGATCCGCCACATGGATATTACAGATGGAGCAATTCTTCGATCTCAATAATGTGCAAAACACACAAAAGGTACGTATGGCAACTTTATATTTGGAACCAAATCAGTTTGTATGGTATCAATGGCTTTGTTCTCGTAAACAATTTATCACTTGGGCAATTTTTACGGAAGAATTGATAGCACATTATGAGGATACAAAAAGCAACACTTTTTTTAGCCAATTGATAAGTCTCAAACAAAAGGGTTCAATAATGGAGCACATTGAGGAGTTCCAAAAATTGAACATAAGGGTAAAAGATATTCCAGAGGAGCATAGGATTGATGTGTTCATAGGGTCTTTAAAGGATAATATCCAACATGATGTGTGCCTTTGGGAACCTGATTCATTAGAGAAGGCATTCAGGTTAGCAAGAAAAATGGAAAGCAAAATTATGGCAACTAGGAAGCATACCATTCACAACTATAAAGATGGAAGTGTTGTTGCCCATAGTCTTCCACAACCTACAAGGTTGACACCACAACAATTGGAAGAAAAAAGAGCAAAAGGGCTTTGTTACAATTGTGATAGCAAATACACAAAAGGTCATAAGTGTGCTGAGAAGAAATTATTCTACATAGATTGTGAAGAGGAAGAAGAAAAGGAGCAAGAAAGGTCAAAAGAAGAGGATATATTCCAGGAACAAAGCCTAGATGAAGAACAAATAAATCCGACCATATCTTGTAATGCATTGGCGGGAATTACCACTCCTCAAACCATCAAGATAGAAGGACAAATCAAGAAGAAAAAGGTAATAGTGTTGATTGATTCAGGAAGCACCCACAATTTTATTCATTGTAGGGTAGCAAAAGAATTGAATTGCTTCCTATATCCAGCACCAGAGTGTCAAGTGATGATTGCAAATGGAGGAACAATAAATTGCTCTGGAAAGTGCCATAATATCAAGCTATCCATGGGAGAATATGTATTGACTAGCCCAATGCTTTCCATTCCAATGGGAGGTGCTGATGTTGTACTAGGAGTCCAATGGCTACAATCCTTGGGTACAATAGCTTTTAATTTTCAAGAACTTTTCATCAAATTTTCTTTGGAAGGAAAGGAAGTTGAATTAAGGGGTATTGCAGGGAAACCAGGAAAGATAATCAGCTCTAATGGTATGACAAAGCTTCTAAAAAAGGAGCAAAGAGGTGTAATTGCACAATTATGTTCGCTAGATGTTTCCACATTGGAATCATCTATTTCTCCAGATCTCCAAAAAGTCTTGGACAATCATTCCAAGGTATTTGAGACTCCCAAAGGTCTCCCACCTATGCGTGATCATGATCATGCTATTCATCTGATTCCAGGAAGTGTTCCTCCAAACATCAGGCCGTACAGATATCCCTATGTCCAAAAAAGTGAAATTGAACGTATGGTTGCAGAAATGCTAGAGGCTGGTATAATTCAACCGAGTCAAAGTTCTTTCTCAGCTCCAGTAGTATTGGTGCACAAGAAGGATGGATCATGGCGCATGTGTCCAGATTATAGGGAGCTCAACAAGCTCACTATTAAAGATAAGTTCCCCATTCCTGTTATTGATGAATTACTGGATGAATTGCATGGATCAATTTACTTCACCAAGTTGGATCTTCGTTCAGGATATCATCAAATCAGAATGAAGATTGAAGACATTCCAAAAACGACATTTAGAACTCATGAGGGTCATTATGAATTTTTGGTCATGCCTTTTGGCCTTACCAATGCACCTTCAACATTTCAAGGTTTGATGAATTCAATTTTCAAACCATTCCTTAGAAAATTTGTGTTAGTATTTTTTGATGATATACTAATCTACAGCAAGTCTTGGAAGGATCATGTTGAACATGTTGACAGGGTGCTACAACTATTGGAGGAGAAACAATTATATGCAAAAAGATCCAAATGTTTCTTTGGAGTCCAGGAGGTGGAATATTTGGGTCATATTGTATCTCATGAAGGAGTTAAGGTAGACCCTAGCAAAATTAAAGCCATTAAGGAATGGAAAATCCCCACATCCATAAAGCATCTGCGAGGATTTCTTGGGTTGACAGGGTATTATCGCAAGTTTGTTAAGAATTATGGGAGAATAGCAGCACCTCTAACAACATTATTGAAGAAAGATTCATTTTCATGGACTCCGGAAGCAACAAAGGCCTTTGAACATCTTAAAGAGGCAATGTGCCAAGCACCGGTCTTAGCTACACCGGACTTCACAAAAACCTTTATTGTGGAATGTGATGCTTCAGGAAATGGAATTGGTGTTGTTCTAATGCAAGATGAAAGACCCATTGCTTTTGAAAGTCGTCCAATCAAGGGAAAGTTTTTAAGCAAAGCTATTTATGAGAAGGAAATGTTGGCAATACTCCATGCACTTAAGAAATGGCGACCCTACCTAATGGGAAGACACTTCAAGGTAAAAACGGATCATGATAGCCTTAAATACTTTTTAGAACAAAGATTATCCTCTGAAGAGCAACAAAAGTGGGTCACAAAGATGTTGGGTTATGACTTTGAAATCATCTACAAAAAAGGGAAGCAAAATGTGGTGGCAGATGCACTCTCAAGAAAGGATGAGGATGTGGAAGCATTGTTGTGTGCCATTTCTATTATCCAACCAGATTGGATAAACGAAGCAAGGGAGGAATGGAAGAATGACGAAGAAGTGTGGGCACTTATTCGAAAGCTACAACAAGATTCCAGTACTTCTGATACATTTAGCTGGCAAAATGATTCGTTATGGTACAAAGATCGCTTATACCTCTGTAAGAATTCCCAGCTAAAACAAAAGATTCTTATGGAATTGCACACTTCTCCCTTAGGAGGGCACTCAGGATTTTTAAAAACTTACCACAGGGTTAAGAAGGAATTTTTTTGGGATGGCCTTAAATCAGATATTCAAAAGTTTGTGGCGGAATGTTTGGTTTGCCAACAAAATAAAGTTGAAACAATTAAGACACCGGGTCTATTACAACCTTTATCCATTCCAAGCCAACGTTGGGAGGAGGTTTCAATGGATTTTATCACAGGTTTACCCAAGTCTGAGGGAAAGAGTGTCATCATGGTGGTAGTTGACAGACTTACCAAGTATGCACACTTTTGTGCATTATCACATCCATTTAAAGCCAGTACAGTTTCTACTGCATTTATGGAAACAGTTCAAAAGCTACATGGAAACCCAAAGATTATTGTAAGTGACAGAGATCCCATTTTCACTGGAAATTTTTGGACAGAATTATTTTCTTGTCTTGGTACTCAGTTAGCTCATAGCTCATCTTATCATCCTCAATCTGATGGGCAAACTGAGATAGTAAACAAATGTTTGGAAGGATATCTTCGTTGCTTTGTATCTGATAAACAGACACAATGGGTCAAATGGTTGCCTCTGGCTGAATGGTGGTATAACACTTCCTTCCATACAGCAACAAAAATGACCCCATTTATGGCACTTTATGGGTATCAACCACCATCCATCACATCATATTTAAGAGAAAATTCTAAGGTTCAGGCAGTGGAACATCACATCGAACATCAACAACAAGTCCTCCAACTCTTAAAGGATAACCTCGTGTTGGCACAAAATAGAATGAAACAACAGGCAGATCAACATCGCAGTGAAAGAAGTTTTGATGTAGGTGATTGGGTATTCCTACGGCTACAACCATATAAGCAAATGTCCCTAAAGCAAGCTAAGAAGGCCAAAGTATTATGGTCCGTACAAGGTGTTGCAAAAGATTGGTACTATGGCATACAAATTGGAGCTTCCTGCAGCTTCTCGATTGCACCCAGTTTTCCATGTTTCATGTTTAAAGAAGGTTATAGGTGACAAGCTCCCTATTCAAACAATATTGCCAGAACTTGACGAGGAAGGAAAAATTATATTGGAACCGGAAGCAGTCACAGAAACAAGAACTCGACAGCTACGAAATCGATCAATTTCAGAGTATCTTATCAAGTGGAAGAACTTATCCGCTGAAGATTCCACATGGGAGGATGAGAATTTTATGCAGAAGTATCCAGAACTACTCAAGCGTTGAGGACAACACTTTTTTGAAGGAGAGGGGCATGTTGGGTCCCTATAATACTAGTGATTACCCCATTACTATTGTAGTTATACCCCTTATTTATATTGTTGTGCCCCTATTACCCCCATATTGTTATTTTTGTGCCCCATAGAATCCCTCTATTGTTATTTTTGTGGCTTTATATTATTATTGTTAGGTCGGCTGGATTATATTGTGACTCCTTAGACTCCTATATATAGAAAGGAGGTTTTGTCATTTGTATCATCCAAGAATTGTTCATTTATGTAATGTAAAGGAGGTTGCCCCCTCGAAGAGGCTGAATTCTAAGGCATTGATCTATCTTTTCTATCTTTTCTTGAGTTGGTTTCATAACAGAGGGCTCTCTCCGGTCTATCTCAGTAAAGATCTTCAATGGGTGAGATGACCAATAGGGAAACACTGATTTTAGGCTAGTAAACTGATCAAGAGGTTTGATTTGGGATTTTTAGGTTTTTGGTGGAAAATTGGGGAATGGCAATTTCAGGTGCGGGGATGGACACAGCTTTTGCAGGGGGTTCTTTGGGGCGAGGTAGGAGATAGTATTGATGCCTTTGATAGAGGTGGATGGATGAGAATGACCGGTGAGGAGTTAAGGAGAGCAAGCAATAACCTTGAATTCCCCTAAACAGTTGAAAACATTGATATTAAGCAAACTTACAAGCAGAGCATGACAGTCATGAATTCTACTTTAACACTTCATTTGCCTAATTTGCAGAAAGAAAAGTAAGGAAATGATTCACATAACACACTTACATATACAAAGAGAAACACACCATCAATACATGTGACCACAAGAATCCCAAAAAGGACTGCAAAACTCTGGTCTTCCTTTGCGAAAAATTGCAGAGATACAGTAGTAATACAATAAGAGCTTCTCCCTCAAGAGTCCAACCATGAAAATGACCAAGAAAGTACATAATATAGGCAATATAACATCTTTCCTTGCCTCTAGAGGTCGAGCTCATCCTTCTAGGAGCTGTTTCAACCAATTCTAAATTGAGCACTAAAATCTAGGCAGTCAAAACAACTTGCCTCTATAAGCTAGGAAACCAATTCATTCATTAAATGTTTGCTATTTCATGAATGAATCTTCTAGAAGAGATAAATAAGTGCCTAAACATCATAAAATTACATCATTTACAACAAGGAGGATGAAAATCAACTCCCAAAAAGTCAAATCTAGTCAAAACTGCGTTTTGCTGAGCTGTAGGTTGATTTCTTATGCAAACTGCCTGATGGGTCGCTAGCAATTCCTAGACGGGTCGTGCGCCTTCGGAGGCACTTTTGAGGAACTTCCAGGTGTCCAAATGAGGCACAAGTAGGCTGGTTAGAAAGGTCTGGATATATACTTTCCAACCCAAGTGGAATTTCTGAATTTGGTTGTCATTTGCCCCTCCAAAATTGCAATCTCCCAAGACTGCTTCCTGTGTGTCAAAAATGTGGCAGAAAGTCATTTTTTGCTTGTTTTTTGACTTTCTAGAGGCCCAAAACTTGGTGAAATTTCTTAGTAATGGCTGAGCAAGTGTAACTTTCCATGAAAAATCCAGAAATGCTGAGTTTTCCCAAAAAGGAGTTGCCCAATGAAAGGGTGGAGAAAACCTGTTTTTTGCCAGAAAAATAAAAAATGACCCAAAATGCTCAATTTTTTTTGAAATTTGTGTTGGAGTTGAGTTATTTAGTATCATGCTCCTTCAAACAAGCCTTAGCCAAGATATGGAGGGGGTCGGGCCCTTTCCTTTGTTTTTGTGCTTTGACCAACCGTCTTTGGAGCACTTTCATTCTTGCCTTGCATACGTGCATCCGCGCCCAATAATGATTTTTCATGTTCCTGAGCAAGTTCTTATCTTGGTTGGCCTTGGCCAGCAACCTCTCCAAATGAGCATTGACCCAAAGAAGCATAGCCTCTCGCTCAATGGGTACCAAATCGCTGGGTCTCTTTCGAGCCAAGCTGCGGTCCTCATGGATCCTCCGCAACTCATCTAGAGTGTGCTCCTCCTCAAGTTGCTTGTTGTGCTGCTCCAAGTAGGTGATGGTCCAATTTTCCATGTCCAATCTTTGCTGCAATGAGTCATTTTTAGCTCTAAGGTGCTGAATGATCTCCTTTGACTCTAGGCTAGGAGAAATAATGTCAAGATCAACCACCTCTATGCCTGGAATACCTGATGGCCCCTCATCAATCCTGGGCTGTTTGTCCCTCTCTGATACCTGTGCTGTTGTCGGAGACAAGGCCCCTTCCACCTGATGTGGAGATAACACTCGTGTTGCTGATGAAGAAGGCGAGACCCCTTCCACCTGGTGTGGAGAAAATACTCGCCGAGCTGCTGCAAATAAGGCCCTGTGGCCTCTCTGATAAGTGACCAATGGAGGAGAGCTGACATGTCTAGTCTCAGGGATATCATGCTGCTGTGATGGTCCTCCCTCCTCATGAACAATCTCAGGATGTGGTGGTGGTACTGTGAAAAACTCACGAGAGATAAACTCCTCCCATGGGATGCCATGCTGAGCCAACTGATGTATGACCACAAGCTGGATCAAGCCATAATGATAAAGGCTCCTATATTGTTGTGCTGGGCTTTTAGTATTTTTGGTAGGGAAACTAAAGAAAAATGATAAGGGAGTAAGAAATGGGATGTAGGAAAATGTAAGGAAAAATAGGAGTGAAAAGGATGACCTTAAAACAGCAAAACAAACACTAGCACTTTGACATTTTTAAATAAATGCACATGGAGTCCTTATTTTGCAAATGATGGTTTTTTAAGAATATTATCATGCTATTTACAAGCTTTAGCAAATAACAATCTTGATGATGGAAGGCCTACCTGCAAGCTTGAAAAATTCCGGGGTCGTTTGGCAGTTCACTGGCAAATTTCTGTGGAGAAAACCCCAACGGGTCACGTGCACTGCCCAACGGGTCGCGCGCAAGGCTCAACGGGTCACGCTTTTGCAGGAGGCTTTTGGAGGCCTTCCCGGTGTCAGAATCAGGTGCAGGATAGCTCGTTGGAAATTTCTTTGAGTCTAATTTCCAACAAAATTATAATTTTTCAATTTTGAGTTCATTTGTACTGTCAAAAATCAAATTTCCCAAGACTGGTCAAAAAGTGCCAAATGAGGCTGCCTCAAGGAAGAGTGCTGTTACAGTCAACTTTTGAATGCCTTCCTCAACCCCAAATTGAGCTCATGATAGCTCATTGGAAAGATCTTTGTGTCTAGTTATCATTTGAACCATCAAGAAAATCATTTGGCCAACCAAGATAGGAGAAAACTTGATTTTCCCAAGGTCACTTCAGAGGTGTCTTTGATTCTCCTAAGGCAACGGTATTATTGACATTTCTCTCAAACCATGACACCTGTGAAAAACGTGAAAGAGGTTTTCCTTCCTTGGCATGTTTTGGACAGAAACCTCTCTCAGTTTCCCAAAATTAATCTTTTATTTCTCTAAAACATCTTTTGAGTGAAACTTATCCCGATGTGTGGAACAGGGGATTTTGCCGAAATGAAGCGGAATGAAGGGGATAAGAGGCTTCTAAATTCTTGGGGAAATTTTTGGAACTAGGGAGGGATGTTAGGAAGTAGGGGAAAGTGGAATCTCAGAGATTGAGTGAGGGGAAGAGGTCCAAAAGGGCAAAACACAGGCCCAACCTAGAAAATTGCCAAGTTGTAGCTAGAAACTAGGGTTTGTGCAAAAATGAGGATTTTGGGGGATCTCAGTGATGGGAAGCATTTGATAAGGTACTTTAAGGATAGGGGAAGGTGTATGAACATTAGGATACAAGTTTCGCTAATGATTTGACTGTCCAAGAGATATTGCCATCAAAACCCTAGGAGAGGGAAATGAGCTTGCCTAGGTGCGACTGAAGCATGAACAAGATGTAAAATGACTCATTAGACACTGACATGATAATGACAACCATATGAATGATGATAGACTCATCTGAATAGTGACATAGATTGGCATTTGGGCAACTTTTAGAAGGAGTGAAAGCAAACCCCAGACCTAATGCCTAGTGACCAAATTTTGCCTGAAGACTCACTGAAATGAAAAAATTTGACCTTAACACTTCCAAATCACTTTTTAAAAGCACGTTTGATCACTGGAGGAAGGCTGGAAATACTGACACTAACATTGGCTCCAATGGGGATGGTAGCTCCTTGAAGGTGCCAAGAACCGCAGATCTCTGTAAGAGCTAAACAGTGCCTTCATCTATTGGGCAATGGAGTCAAAAACTCAAGCTGCAATGCATGACTGAAAACTGATGACTTGACAACACAAATTGACTCTCACTCAACTAAAAACTGACTCAATACTTAAACACAACCGAAAAATTGAAAATGATGCTCAAAGTGGAGCTTATTCATCAAAACCTACTCTAACAGTTTCATTCATCACCTGATCAAGTGAAATGAAACAACCAATGCAACCAAGTAAGTATTCTGTCTGCTGGTTGAATTCTCCACAAGTTCTCGCTTATGAATAACAAGAGAGAACTACTGAAAGGCAACTCCCATGACAACTTAGAAACAGATCCGTTGAAAGATATGAATTCTCTATCCACCTCCAAAAACACTGCATAAGGATCTTGAAATTCAAGCACACTGGAACTTAGTTCATCCAACGGATTACTTCTCTTTCCTTCATACCATGAATGCAAACTTTGATCTGAGCCTTGTGACGAGACCTCTGCTGAAAATAAGAAAGAAACTGGCTGCCGGATCAAATTCATATCAGCACATGTTTCAAGCTCACATGTAGTCAATGGAGAAAGACTTTGACTGCAAACCTCATCCAAAACATCAGCTATTGGATCATGAAAAAATTGAAAAGACTGCTGCAATGTATCCATTGAAAATGTATGACATCCTTCTAGCTGTTCATCTTTTTCTTGAGAGATTTTACGAAGATTCTACCTTATAAACTGAAATGCTTCGAAACAAAAGGGCATAGAATCTTCCTGCATCATCAAATCATGTATTTCGGCTGCCATACCTTCATCTGTAATCTGCCCTTCAAGTTCATTTGGTGGCTGCAAATCTGATGCTACAGGCTGCTCAAGAATTTTGTTATCTGTCTCATCCTCAACATTAACACTGAGAGATTGCTGATTTGTTATAGGCTGTTCATTTGAAGATTTACTATGCAATCTACCCTTCAAAAACTGAAATGATTCAACACAGAATGGTACGGAGTCACCTTGAATCATTAAATCATGTGTGTCCACTTCCAAGTCTTCAGCTGCAACTTGACAATCAATGGCTTCTGGGGGTTGCAAATCTGAATATGTAAAGTATTGAACAAAATTTTCATTGCTCTCAAGATGATTCAAATCAAGACTTGTTGACATTTGATTTCTGATTGCATGGTAGTTATCTCTGATGAACTGAAACGAATCAAAACAAAAAGGCAAATATCCTTCACTTACTTCAAACTTTGATGCACTTTCCTCGGCAATGTCATAGTTGATATGTGATGGTTGAACATTGTATTCAAGCTGCTGAAAATGAACTTTTTCCTCCCACAAACTAGCTGCTGATTTGTCTGCAAGATTAGCTTCTGTTTGGAGAACATAATCATCATCATACTGATCAAACCGAGGCAAATCATCAGTATAAAAGACATCATCAAGCATACATGTCATATCAACAGATCTCTCTTCTCCAAGGTGATCTACAAAACAATCATTATCAGATCTATGACAACTAGGATAAGAAAGAAAATGTTTTGGATCAGCAACTTTTTCCTTTTCAATCAGCGAGCCTTGAACTTGAACATCATAATCATTCCTTGTGTTGATCTTGTCCATCATCTTTTCCACTGCACTTACCAAAATGGCAAGCTTCACCTCTAGAGATGTTGATTCGGCCGGATCTATGTTTTTCATCTCTTCTTCTTTCAACCTTGCCCTTCGGATCAACAGATGAGCTTCTACATTTACTGCACTGTTTTGCATCTCGTGAAGTGTTGCAATATCCCTTTCTCTCAGCTGAAACTCCATCTCCGGATCAAAGGCACCCGGATAGTGCAAGAGAGCAGATCTAGGAGAAGGTCTAATATCAACTGGCATCGAATAATAAACTTGGTTAAATCTGGACGAAAACTGTTGTACTGTCTCCCCTGGCAATCTTTTCAGCTGGTTATACTCTTCTACAATCGAGAAAAGGTTCTGCCCAATCATCCACCTATCGAGAAAAACTTTGACAAACTGCTGGAAATCTAAGATGCTCGCATCAGGTAGGGTTTTGAACCAACTCTTCACTTTGGCTTGCAAAGAAAGAGAAAAAAGCCTTATACTAACATCTTCTTCATCAACTTCAAAAATATCTAGAAAAGTCTCAACATTCTACACATGTTGCTCAGCGTTGATATTCTTACATTCACCGTCAAACCTCGGCAAGTATAGATCATAGTTTTTGGGGAAAGCATGGAGAACAGAAGGTAAAACAAGAGGTTTATACCGATCTGGAATTTTACAAGGTATAGGGGTATGTACAGAAGGTATAGAATCAGTCTTGGTCTCTTGAGACTCATCAATCTGAAGATGGTCATCACAAAATTTAGAAGAAAGGTCTTGATCAAGCTCAAAGGTATGCAAATATTGGTATTCACAATCTTCAAAGGGAAAGAATCAAATGCAGGCCGAGGATCTCTTCTCAAATACAATATACTTTGCAAAGCCTTCTTGACATTCTTGGGAAAAGAGAAGAAATAATTTATGACAAAGAACAAAATGTCTTGGATGAAATTCCAACTTGAATACCTGATCTGTTCATATTGTCCTTTCATGTTTTTGCTGGTCGGGATCATCTTCTAGTGGAGTCTTTGGATCTGATCTCGAAAATGATTTAGAGTCGCCAAGTGAATGATTTCAGCCTTTCAAGTGTCTAATCGTTGTCCACCATCAACCATCAGATCTGAACTTGATACATGTACTGGGGTAAAATGGAAATGAAGTGTTGTATCCACAAGCTCACGAAGATTGACTGAAGCAGCGTTTATCTACTTCCGCTTATGCAAAGCAAAAGCGTTTCGAAGGCTACCTGGCATAACTTCAGGCTCTGTCTAAGACTTATGAAACAAACACATCAATCCACAAACAAGTTTGTTCTCCCTAGTATGGTCGCCAATATGTTAGCGCTTGAAATTTCACCTCAGGCTGAGAAAGGTAAACTCCAAGGCAACATCAAACCACTTAGCCTCGTAGCTAGCCCTACGGGGCAGGAGAGGGCTCTCTCCGGTCTATCTCAGTAAAGATCTTCAATGGGAAAGATGACTAATAGGGAAACACTGATTTTAGGCTAGTAAACTGATCAAGAGGTTTGATTTGGGATTTTTAGGTTTTTGGTGGAAAATTGGGGAATGGCAATTTCAGGTGCGGGGATGGACACAGCTTTTGCAGGGGGTTCTTTGGGGTGAGGTAGGAAACAGTATTGATGCCTTTAATAGAGGTGGATGGATGAGAATGACCGGTGAGGAGTTAAGGAGAGCAAGCAATAACCTTGAATTCCCCTTAAACAGTTGAAAACATTGATATTAAGCAAACTTAAAAGCAGAGCATGACAGTCATGAATTCTACTTTAACACTTCATTTGCCTAATTTGCAGAAAGAAAAGTAAGGAAATGATTCACATAACACACTTACAAATACAAAGAGAAACACACCATCAATACATGTGACCACAAGAATCCCAAAAAGGACTGCAAAACCCTCGTCTTCCTTTGCCAAAAATTGCAGAGATACAGTGAGTAATACAATAAGAGCTTCTCCCTCAAGAGTCCAACCATGAAAATGACCAAGAAAGTACATAATATAGGAAATCTAACATCTTTCCTTGCCTCTATTGATCGAGCTCATCCTTCTAGGAGCTGTTTCAACCAATTCTAAACTGAGCACTAAAATCTAGGCAGTCAAAACAACTTGCCTCTATAAGCTAGGAAACCAATTCATTCATTAAATGTTTGCTATTTCATGAATGAATCTTCTAGAAGAGATAAATAAGTGCCTAAACATCATAAAATTACATCATTTACAACAAGGAGGATGAAAATCAACTCCCAAAAAGTCAAATCCAGTCAAAACTGCGTTTTGCTGAGCTGTAGGTTGATTTGCTATGCAAACTGCCTCATGGGTCGCGCGCAATTCCTGGACGGGTCGCGCACCTTTGGAGGCACTTTTGAGGCACTTCCAGGTGTCCAAATGCGGAAAACGTAGGCTTGTTGGAAAGGTCTGGATGTCTAATTTCCAACCCAAGTGGAATTTCTGAATTTGGTTGTCATTTGCCCCTCCAAAATGGCAATCTCCCAAGACTGCTTCCTGTGTGTCAAAAATGTGGCAGAAAGTCATTTTTTGCTTGTTTTTTTACTTTCTGGAGGCCGAAAACTTGGTGAAATTTCTTAGTAATGGATGAGAAAGTGTAACTTTCCATGACAAATCCAGAAATGCTGAGTTTTCCCAAAAAGGAGTTGCCCAATGAAAGGGTCGCGCGCGGCGCGCGACCCATTGGTGGAGAAAACCTGTTTTTTGCCAGAAAAATAAAAAATGACCCAAAATGCTCAAAATTTTTTGAAATTTGTGCTGGAGTTGAGTTATTTATTATCATTCTCCTTCAAAGAAGCCTCAACCAATATATGGAGGGGGTCAGGCCTTTTCCTTTGTTTTTGTGCTTTGACCAACCGTCTTTGGAGCACTTTCATTCTTGCCTTGCATACGTGCATCCACGCCCAATAATGATTTTTCATGTTCCTGAGCAAGTTCTTATCTTGGTTGGCCTTGGCCAGAAACCTCTCCAAATGAGCATTGACCCGAAGAAGCATAGCCTCTCGCTCAACAAGTACCAAATCGCCGGGTCTCTTTCAAGCCAAGCTGCGGTCCTCATGGATCCTCCGCAACTCATCTAGAGTGTGCTCCTCCTCAAGTTGCTTGTTGCGCTGCTCCAAGTAGGTGATGGTCCAATTTTCCATGTCCAATCTTTGCTGCAATCAGTCATTTTCAGCTCTAAGGTGCTGAATGATCTCCTTTGACTCTAGGCTAGAAGAAATAATGTCAAGATCAACCACCTCTATGCCTGGAATACCTGATGGCCCCTCATCAATCCTGAGCTGTTTGTCCCTCTCTGATACCTGTGCTGCTGTCGAAGATGAGGCCCCTTCCACCTGATGTGGAGATAACACTCGTGGTGCTGATGAAGAAGGCGAGACCCCTTCCACCTGGTGTGGAGAAAATACTCGCCGAGCTGCTGCAAATAAGGCCCTGTGGCCTCTCTGATAAGTGACCAATGGAGGAGAGCTGACATGTCTAGTCTCAGGGATATCATGCTGCTGTGATGGTCCTCCCTCCTCATGAACAATCTCAGGATGTGGTGGTGGTACTGTGAAAAACTCACGAGAGATAAACTCCTCCCATGGGATGCCATGCTGAGCCAACTGATGTATGACCACAAGCTGGATCAAGCCATAATGATAAATGCTCCTATATTGTTGTGCTGGACTTTTAGTATTTTTGGTAGGGAAACTAAATAAAAATGATAAGGGAGTAAGAAATGGGATGTAGGAAAATGTAGGGAAAAATAGGAGTGAAAAGGATGACCTTAAACCAGCAAAACAAACACTAGCACTTTGACATTTTTAAATAAATGCACATGGAGTCCTTATTTTGCAAATGATGGCTTTTTAAGAATATTCTCATGCTATTTACAAGCTTTAGAAAATAACAACATTGATGATGGAAGGTCTACCTACAAGCTTGAAAAATTCCGGGGTCGTTTGGCAGTTCACTGGCAAATTCCTGTGGAGAAAACCCCAACGGGTCGCGTGCACTGCCCAACGGGTCGCGCGCAAGGCTCAACGGGTTCCGCTTTTGCAGGAGGCTTTTGGAGGCCTTCCTCGTGTCAGAATCAGGTTCAGGATAGCTCGTTGGAAAGGTCTTTGAGTCTAATTTCCAACCCAACTATAATTTTTTAATTTGGAGTTCATTTTCCTTGTAAAAAATCAAATCTCCCAAGACTGGTCAAAAAGTGCCAAATGAGGTTGCCTCAAGGAAGAGTGATGTTGCAGTCAACATTTGAATGTCTTCCTCAACCCCAAATTGAGCTCATGATAGCTAATTGGAAATATCTTTGTCTCTAGTTATCATTTTACCCATCAAACAAATCATTTTGCCAACCAAGCTAGGAGAAAACTTGATTTTCCCAAAGTCACTTCAGAGATGTCTTTGATTCTCCTGAGGCAACGGTATTCTTGACATTTCGCTCAAACCATGACACCTGTGAAAAAAGTGAAAGAGGTTTTTCTTCCTTGGCATCTTTGGGACAGAAACCTCTCTCAGTTTCCCAAAATTCATCTTTTATTTCTCTAAAACATCTTTTGAGTGAAACTTATCCCGATGTGTGGAACAGGGGATTTTGCCGAAATGAAGCGGAATGAAGGGGATAAGAGGCTTCTAAATTCTTGGGGAAATTTTTGGAAGTAGGGCAGGATGTTAGGAAGCAGGGGAAAGTGGAATCTCAGAGATTGAGTGAGGGGAAGGGGTCCAAAAGGGCAAAACACAGGCCCAACCTAGAAAATTGCCAAGTTGTAGCTAGAAACTAGGGTTTGTGCAAAAATGAGGATTTTGGGGGATCTCAGTGATGGGAAGCATTTGATAAGGTACTTTAAGGATAGGGGAAGGTGTATGAACATCAGGATACAAGTTTCACTAATGATTTGACTGTCCAAGAGATATTGCCATCAAAACCCTAGGAGAGGGAAATGAGCTTGCCTAGGTGCGATTGAAGCATGAACAAGATGTAAAATGACTCATTAGACACTTAAATGATAATGACAACCCTATGAATGATGATATACTCAGCTGAATAGCGACATAGATTGGCATTTGGGCAACTTTTAGAAGGAGTGAAAGCAAACCCTAGACCTAATTCCTAGTGACCAAAATTTTGCCTGAAGACTCACTGAAATGACAAAATTTGACCTTAACACTTCTAAATCACTTTGTAAAAGCACGTTTGATCACTGGAGGAAGGCTGGAAAGATTGACACTAACACGAAGGACAAAGAAAAATGTTGGGGATATCACTTTTTTTCAATATTCCTAGGATTTTTTGCAATGATTTGGGAAGATACATGTTGCATAGTCAGACTTTATTTTCAGATGTATTATGAGAGATCGAAACATGCTTCTTCTTTTTGTTTCAAAACGGAGGATGAAGTACCATATATATAATACATTACATGCACATATCAGAGCAAACAACAACCTTCCATAATGTGATCTTGTGAACAATTTCTAAATACTTGTAAATTTCATGCAAGAGCTTAGAAACTCTAACTTGAGTAGCACAAAAATGTTGCTAACGCTTTATCAAAGGAAGGACAGAGAAAAATGTTGGGCATATCACTTTCTGTGAATATTCCTATGATCTTTTGCAAAGATTTGGGAAAATACATGTCGCATAGAGATACTTTCTTTTGAGATGTATTATGAGAGATGACAAAATGTTTTTTCTTTATGTTTCAAAACGGGGGATGAAGTACTATATATATAATGCATTACATGCACATATCAAAGAAAACAAAAACCATCCATAATGTGATCTTGTGCACCATTTCTAAATACTTTTAAATTTCATGAAAGAGCTCAGTAAACTCTAACTTGAGGAGCACAAAAATGTTGATAATGCTTTATCAAGGAATGACAAAGAAAATTGCTAGGGATATCACTTTCTGTGAATATTCCTATAAGTTTTTGCAAATATTTGGGAAAGTACCCGTTGCATAGCCAGACTTTATTTTGAGATGTATTATGAGAGATCAAAACCTGTTTTTTCTTTTTGTTTCAAAACAAGGGATGAAGTACTACATATATAATGCATTACATGCACTTATCAGAGAAAACAACAACCATCCATAATATGATCTTCTGCACCATTTCTAAATACTTTTAAATTTCATGGAAGAGCTCAGCAAGCTCTAACTTGATGAGCACAACACTATTGCTGATGCTTTATCAAAGGAAGGACAAAGAAAATTGTTGGGGATATCACTTTTTATGAACATTCCTATGAATATTTACAAAGATTTGTGTTAACGGGAAAAGTGTCTACTCAGAACGCCCCTATCCCACTAAGGTGTGACAGTACCTTAGAAACAAACAGAGAAAACTATTTTCGTATTCTTCTTTATGAACTATAAACGAAGAGGAATAGGATGAACCAACCTGTGTCTTGCACTAGTCCTTTGATCCAATCTTTCTCCTCTTTAACAGCTTCCAGGTACCTGCTCCCTTACTTGCCCAGCTTCACCAAGTTCCTGCAAGATCACAAAAGAGGAAAACTACACAAAGACATGGATTTATATTCATAAATAGCTTAGGATCAGATTTAAGCTAAACATGCAAATATAACAAAACATCATTGATACACAAGCATGTAGGAGAAACTCAAATAGTTTTATTAATATAACAAGAAGGTCCAGGAGGAGTTACAACCGATGGTTCCTGATCCAGCATCAACCCCCTAGCAAAGGAATCCCCTCTTCACCTCCAACAAAGCATAAATCACCCAATACATTGATCTCTATCTCAAAACCAACAACAATTCTCTGCAATGTACAAAATTCCAGCCTTTGGATCTCTGGGATGAGGGATCCATATATAGATGTATGCAAAGAGGATGGGTCAGCTTATGATTTGACTAGTGGCTTCTCTCTGTCAGTTCTTGCTTCCACTTGGAGACTGAGAGCCTCTTACTCATCCTTGGTCGAACTCAGTGAGGCAAGTGTCATTGGGGAAGATTCTGGAAGCTTCCATTGTCTTTCCACCTCGCGGAATGACACTGCCATTTGTCATTTCCCGCTCAGCGCACCCTGGTAGTGCACTTAGGTGTGTTGCAATGCACCTAGCTAGTGTACCTGGGTGCTATGCAACGCAGCTAGCTAGTGGAGCAGCTGAAATGATCCTGATTTGACTGATTCTGAGCAGTTTCTGGTGGAGAACTTCTGGGAGAAGCTGTAATTGGTTGACCTTGTTCCTCTAGGGGTAGGAACAACACTTTTAGGGACTTAGGATCCCTTGCTTTATGGACATTTCATGCTTAGAGCTGTAAGGCACAAAAATGTCTATAACAGTTGCCCCCTAAAGTATGAGGTCATTTATCGGGTGAAATGCTTTATTAGGAGGATCCGAAGTTCTTTCAATGCTAGGAGGAGACCTGTAATAAGATACAATACAATACATTATCTTCATACTGTTTTCATGATCTAGCCGAGGCGGGCATTCCCATGCTCAGCTTTATAAATTCATTTTTATGTACATAGGACAGACAATCGTCTGATGGTAGACTGATGATTCTGATAGAGCCATCATCCTTTTGGTAGGATGATTATCTGTGCTGCAATGCTGTACATTTCAATGTCTTTATTTTCCTGAATATATATCGCAGCCCAGATGGATGAAACTAGATCCGGGGTCTTCAATCTCGTCCGATTTTCACTCGAAGTACAAGTCGATCCATGTGAGAAATGTTTTGAAGTCGAACATGGAAAGACATTGCTGGATTACCAGTCAATGATGTAAACTATTAACAAGCGCGAGAGGAATCACCGATAATGATGATGACCCTCAAGGTACTACAGTACAATTCACGTGGTGTGAATAAAGGACTTGGCGTTGAACACCAAGCAAAATCTTTCGGTCGAAGGTCATTGATGTATACCTGTCGCCGGAAGTGAGAAACTTGCCATTGAGGCATGCAAGCTTCAAAGTAATGAATGGGGTGTTCCTAGATCAACTTCTTGGATAATGAGCTGATGTCGACAAGAAGCAATCTGTCAAATGAGGGCCTTGATGAATCCCACATCAATGACACGGAACGGAGCAAATAATTTTGATAGAGGTGAAAACGATCTGATGATATATGGTTCAGGATGGTGGTCATGAAAGAATGAAGTGTAATGTATGGTAGTGGATGGGACACAGATGACTTCTCTGGATGACTTCTCTTAAACATGTCGGCGACACTTATGTGATGGATTGGTAGCATTTACCCCAAATGTGGATGCTATGGCGTGACCATGGCGATGTGACCAGTGAATGAAACAACCCAACCCGACTCAGGCACGGAGTGGAAGTGTCATGTTCAAGAGCGACTTGCTACCAATAAAGATTTTTTGAGTTTCTTCCCAATTTTTCCCCAGTCATTGCTGACCAGTACCTCTTTATTTTTGTCAAGCTTGAGGAGGATAACATATGCTTTTTCTATAATTTGCCCTTCGAGCAAACCCATCGCTATGTTTTAACGAGCCTAGCGATAGTGAAATTCGTTCTCGTCTAAAGACAAGTTTGTCGCTATTAATATTTTTAACGAGTTTAACGACAAAGATAACTCGGTCATTTTCATTTTTAGAGAGTCTAAAAAGGTACGTAAAGGTAACTCCGAAATTCCTTTTTCGTCATCTAATCCCTTAAGTCCGAAAAAGTATAAAACAATACAGAAGGTATGAATTTTTGATAGTTTTAACGAGCCGAACAAAACAAGCGCTCGATCTTTTTGTGCAATAATCCCTCAGGTCCAAAAAGATTAAAATCTAGAGGAGGGATAGCACTTCCGGTCGCTTTAACGAGCTGGAAGGCCAAAACTCGGCAATCTTTTCATATTTTACGAGTCAGTTGAAAAGAGCTTAAAGAAGACTCGTCTTTTGAGGAACGAGTGATAAAATGGGTAGCAGCTGATTCCAGGTAAGTGTTGGAATTTTCCAATCACGGCAGTGTCACAAGGATGGCTAGTGAAATCACTCTTCGTAGCTGTTTCTCAAAATGGGTAAACAATCAAATGGAGGTGAATGATCGGCCAATGAAAAGTGGAGGTGACGGTGCAAACACGACCAAGGCTTTAATGGCTGAAATGCTTCATTCACGGTGGCTATTTACCAGGGATTAGTTCATTTTTTAACGAGCTTAAATGCGGGTGGAAACATTTTATCATGTCTTATGTTTTTTTTTTAACGAGCTTGAACTATGTGCTAAAACTGCTCGATTAATCCAGTCATATGATAAGAATGTCTCATATAAAATTGGCAATTTTTAGAGTTTTGCCCCACATCCTTTCTTCACGCAAGTTAGGTGACGACTAATCCTACGAGTTTAAAGGGTTAGAGGTCCTAAAAATTTAAAAAAATAAATAGTCGCCCCTCGCTTGCACTCCAAAAGGTTTGCATGCCCCCAGGTATAAAAAAGAGTTTCGAGGTCTCCCTCTATTCAAGCTGACAAAACATTCGTTTTATCAGGAAGGGTCACCCTTTATTCGAGCTGACAAAACATTCGTTTTATTAGGAAGGGTACTACCTCTTACAGGTTACCCAAAGATTGTTCTATTTACGGCGTAAACAAAACACTTCTCTAGCGATGTCTACCGAGATAAACAAAGGTGAGCGACGATGCCCACTACTCACATAACTTTGACAAGAGAATCTTATTCTAGAATAACCCCTCTTCCAATCACGGACGGGGTACAGACTAGTCATATTCTCCCGCGGAAACCTACCCTATACCCAAAGTTTTCCTGCCGAAGCAGACTAGGACGCATGCCCCCCGGGTTTCAGTCATATCCCTCCAAATTACTCGCGCTCATCGGGAGGACGGACTGGGGATTGAGACATTTCTTGCGTGAAGAGACCATTTAGGGATGGTATATGACTATTTTCTATGTGTGATCCGGGAAATGAAAGCTGGTCCACGAGCTTGACCACTCTTCCTTCGTGCGAAAAACACATTACTCTAAAGAGTGAGGAGACGATGGCTCCCATGCAATAAATATAGTCTCGTCCAAGGAGTAGGTTATAATCCAAGGGTCCTTGAACTACCATTACATTCATTTGAACTGTCTTCCCTCTCAATGTTATGGGCACATTGGGAAGGATCCCTAAAGGTCGACTGGTTCCTTTGTCAAAGCCTGTCAGATTTCTCATCTCAGGCAACAGCGATGGCGAACCAAGCGCTTTCCAAGCAATAGAGGAAAGGATACTCACAGAAGCCCCCTCATCTATGATGGTACCAGCCATGACCATTCTATATATTTGAACGATAATTCGGAATGGTATGATTGCTGGTAAACGGGGTCTGCCTAGTTGATTTCAGTCGAAAGAGACAACTAGGTTGCTTGGAGGTGGGACTGAGTAGACGGCTGGGTATGGCTCTGATGAACTTCCCTCCTGCGGTAAGGGAATGGGTAGATTGCCCCCATGTTCGTCGGAATCTGTGTTGATGAAGAGAATTTGGACGGTGTCATCCTTGTTCTCTTCAGTGACTGTATCATCCGAAGATAAAACCTCTGAAGGCAAGACCGGGTCAACTGGCGCCTCGACCTTTTGACTTTCATCTGGTATGGATTCAGATGGTTTATCTTTGATGATAGGCGCTTCAGTCGACCACTTGAGCGGGCCAGCTGGATTATCAACTAGCGACGGACTCGGTAAGAGTTTTTTATATCCAGGAGGAAGTCGTAACGGTGAAACCGGACGATCATCCAAAACTCTTTTCGCTTCGTCTAAGAAGGGACAACAGTGGACGGCATGATTGCCTTCGCACAGTTTACAGGGAAATCTAGCTTTCCCTTTTTGTCCTGGGGCTTCACTTTCGCTAGTTGACGGTGTGCTTTCAACATAATCATCGGAGGTTGATGACACTGGATTGTGCAAACGAGGAGACCAGTCCCTTAGTATCCGAGGGATGCAAGGACAATCTCTGTAAAAGTGGTCTCCTTTGCAAATGACACATGGCGATTTAGGCCTGGTAGGTGCAGTGTGTGGATTTTCGTTAGACGACACTCGTTTTCCCCCATTCGCCTTTGGCTCCTTCTTCTTCTTCTCTTTCTTCTTCTTCTCCTTCTTCTCCTTAGGAACTTGACTTTTGGCTTTGCTAGCCCCATCAAGCGAAGAGGAAGGAGGAGAGGAAGAATTAGAGGAAGTAGATGGTTGGTGGGCAACTCTGGACTCGTCTAATTGCTGATTCGATTGTTCAGGAATAGTGGTGTTCTGAACGACATTGGTTGAGAAGAGCCAGACTGGCAAGCCAATTGTCAATCCTGGAAGCGACAATGTGGCCATATGGGGTGCACCAACATCTCCCCAAGAGGAGAAGGGACTAGGATTTCCACGAAGGGGAATTCCTTGGTTGGTAGACTCCATTTTCTCAACCTAAGATCAATGTAGGAAAAGGGGGTGAATATTCCGTTTAAAATAAATTTTAAGATGCTTTGACACAACTTGTTTTTTCAATTTTAAAGAGTCGAGAAAAAAACAAAAGATGACTCTAGTCTCCTTCGATTTTTAATGAGCATGAAGTGACAAGTGCTCAGATGGACCTTTTCCGTTAAGGAGTCTGAAAAGGAACGAAAGGGACTGCTCTGGAGATCTAGGTAGAGGGAGTACCAAACCAATTGCAAAACTGCAGAATACTTTTTACGGTACGGCAGTCAATCTTCCCGAATGCTGTGTTCGGTGCATTGCGATCAGTAGGGCGGCTGACACGGCTTCCTATGGATAAAAGGTTTTAAGCCTATAGGGGTCTCCCAATATATACTCAACGGTACGTGGGAGCATAAGTCCGTACTGGCACTTATCGTCTCAAAGTGGAGGAATCACCCAACCATCAGTGAGGACAACAGTTACCAGGCTTTACGATGCCGGAATACGTCTCTAGCCTAGACCTCTAAATGTTGTGCGTTAAGTTCCAAAGCGTTGTTAGATTCATTCAATTTATTTTAGGTTGATCTTTCTTAGAAGTTTGCCTTTTGGGATCACCACGAGATGTAGATGTAATTCCTAAAATGCAATCTAAAGATGATAAGCAAGCTTTTATCTCTTTTCAGCAATTAAAATCCTAGCTACAAGGGGAAAAGAAAGACACAATATTTTCTCAAAGAGCAAAGAGCACACTGTAAATGCACTTTTTCCTAAATCAAGCCAAACAGCCTATCAATATGCAAATGCACATATGTATGTATTTGTTTTCACTTTCTTAATATTGATGCCTAAAAAGAAAGTTGATGTACAAATCTGAATTTGCTTTCAAGTGACAAACACAAACAAGCTTCTTTTCGAAATCAAAAGGTAGAGAAGATTACGACACTTTATGATTTTGAAATAAACACTCGTTTCGACACTAGAAAGTGACAAATTCAAACCAAAGGCAAAAGTAAAAGCATAATCGACTGTCAACAACAAATAAACTTTCTCCTAAGATCAAAATCGACACTTGCGACAGATCTAAATCCAAGGATGACAGTATGACTATTCTACTCTTTCAATGGAAAACTGTAAATGATGTAACAAACACACAAAGAACATCTACAGTCTTTTTGTACAAAGGAGGCGGAATTAAGGCAAAGAAAAGGGGTTTTTCAACAGACACACACTGATCATAGGCTGCAAAAATCAGAGACAAAACTGAAAAAATGAAGCAAAGAACCTCAGCTGCACAGGGCTAGGCTGATCAGCGCACCTGTTACACAAAGAAACTGGATTGCAGCGCAGGTAGCCCTCTTGGGAACTGCGTTGAAATGCAGAATCTCTTCACAGAGCCTGCGCTGGGGCAGAAACGAGAATTCCTTCCGTGTTCTGGGTCATGGTTTGCAGTGTAATCTATGGTTTTTGGCCGAGTAAAAGCAATCAGTAATGCACAATCAGAGGGTGGATTTAAAGGAGGTCTAAGAGCTATCACAAAGGGTAATCAGATCATTTGTGAATCAGCTGTTCAAATCATAAACAAATCCAGTGAATGGATTGAAGTAGCAGGTGTCTACTTTGCATTTGATAATGGCAAATGCAGTTCGATTGCTACTTCTGTGTTTATGAAACAAACAAGAAGAGAAACACAAAAAAACTAACTAGACACGCTCCCCAGCGGAGTCGCCATTTTGTTAACGGGAAAAGTGTCTACTTAGAACGCCCCTATCCCACTAAGGTGTGACAGTACCTTAGAAACAAACAGAGAAAACTATTTTCGTATTCTTCTTATGAACTATAAACGAAGAGGAATAGGATGAACCAACCTGTGTCTTGCGCTAGTCCTTTGATCCAATCTCTCTCCTCTTTGACAGCTTCCAGGTACCTGCTCCCTTACTTGCCCAGCTTCACCAAGTTCCTGCAAGATCACAGAAGAGGAAAACTACACAAAGACATGGATTTATATTTATAAATAGCTTAGGATCATATTTAAGCTAAACATGCAAATATAACAAAACATCATTGATACACAAGCATGTAGGAGAAACTCAAATAGTTTTATTGATATAACAAGAAGGTCCAGGAGGAGTTACAACCGATGGTTCCTGATCCAGCATCAACCCCCCAGCAAAGGAATCCCCTCTTCACCTCCAACAAAGCATAAATCACCTAATACACTGATCTCTATCTCAAAACCAACAGCAATTCTCTGCAATGTACAAAATTCCAGCCTCTGGATCTCTGGGATGAGGGATCCATATATAGATGTATGCAAAGAGGATGAGTCAACTTATGATTTGACTAATGGCTTCTCTCTGTCAGTTCTTGCTTCCACTTGGAGACTGAGAGCCTCTTACTCATCCTTGGTCGAACTCAGTGAGGCAAGTGTCATTGGGGAAGATTCTAGAAGCTTCCATTGTCTGTCCACCTCGTGGAATGACACTGCCATTTGTCATTTCCCACTCAGCGCACCCTGGTAGTGCATTTAGGTGCTTTGCAACGCACCTAGCTAGTGTACTTGGGTGCTATGCAACGCAGCTAGCTAGTGGAGCAGCTGAAATGATCCTGATTTGACTGATTCTGAGCAGTTTCTGGTGGAGAACTTCTGGGAGAAGCTGTAATTGGTTGACCTTGTTCCTCTAGGGGTAGGAACAACACTTTTAGGGACTTAGGATCCCTTGCTTTATGGACATTTCATGCTTAGAGCTGTAAGGCACAAAAATGTCTATAACAATTTGGGAAAATACATGTTGCGTAGCCAGACTTTATTTTAAGCTGTATTATGAGAGATCAAAACATGTTTTTTATTTTTGTTTCAAAACAAGGGATGAAGTACTATATATATAATGCATTACATGCACATATCAAAGAAAACAACAACCATCCATAATGTGATCTTGTGCACCATTTCTAAATACTTTTAAATTTCATGCAATAGCTCAGTAAACTCTAACTTGAGGAGCACAACAATGCTTCTAATTCTTTATCAAAGGAAGGACAAACCAAACTGGTGGGGATATCACTTTCTGTGAATATTCCTATGATTTTCTGCAAAATTTTTGAAGATACATGTTGCATACCCAGACTTTATTTTGACATGTATTATGAGAGTTCAAAACATGTTTTTTTATTTTTGTTTCAAAATAGGGGATGAAGTACGATATATATAATGCATTACAAACACATATCAAAGCGAACAACAACCATTCATAATGTGATCTTGTGCACCATTTCTAAATACTATTAAATTTCATGCAAGAGCTCATTAAACTCTAACGTGGGGAGCACAACAATGTTGCTAATGCTTTATAAAAGGAAGGGCAAAGCAAATTGTTGGGGATATCACCTTCTATGAATATTCCTATAATCTTTTGCAAAGATTTGGGAAAATACATGTTGCATAGCCAAACTTTATTTTGAGATGTATTATGAGAGATCAAAACATGTTTTTTCTCTTTGTTTCAAAACAGGGGATGAAGTACTATATATATAATGAATTACATGCACATATCAGAGCAAAAAACATCCATAATGTGATCTTGTGCACCATTTCTAAATACCTTTAAATTTCATGCAAGAGCGTAGTAAACTCTAACTTAAGGAGCACAACAATGTTGCTAATGCTTTATCAAAGGAAGAGCAAAGCAAACTGTTGGGGATATCACTTTCTCTGAATATTCCTATGATTTTATGCAAAGATCTGGGAAAATACATGTTGCATAGCCAAACTTTATTTTGAGATGTATTATGAGAGATCAAAACATGTTTTTTTTTGTTTCAAAACACGGGATGAAGTACTATATATATAATGAATTACATGCACATATTAGAGCAAACAACAACCATCCATAATGTGATCTTGTGCACCATTTCTAAATACTTTTAAATTTCATGCAAGAGCTCAGTAAACTCTAACTTTAGGAGCACAACAATGTTGCTAAAGCTTTATCAAAGGAAGGACAAAGAAAACTTCTGGGGATATCACTTTCTGTGAATATTCCTATGATTTTTTTCAAAGATTTGTGAAAATACATGTTGCATAGCCAAAATTTACTTTGAGATGTATTATGAGAGATCAAAACATGTTTTTGCTTTTGTTTTTCGGGTTTCAAAACAGGGGATGAAGTACTATATACAATGCATTACATCCATATATCAGAGCAAACAACAACCATCCATAATGTGACCTTGTACACCATTTCTAAATACTTTTAAATTTCACGCAGGAGCTCAGTAAACTCTAACTTGAGGAGCACAACAATGTTGCTAACGCTTTATCAAATGAAGGACAAAGCAAACTACTGGGGACTTTTTGTGCATATTGGTATGATTTTTTGCAAATTTTTGGGAAAATACATGTTGCACAGCCGGAAATTATTTTGAGATGTATTATGAGAGATCAAAACATGTTTTTTTTCTTTTTGTTTGAAAACATGGGATGAAGTACTATATATATAATGCATTAAATGCACATATTAGAGCAAATAACAACCATCCATAATGTGATCTTGTGCATAATTTCTAAGTACTTTCAAATTTCATGCAAAAGCATAGTAAACTCTAACTTGAGGAGCACAACCATGTCGGTAACACTTTATCAAAGAGAGGACAAAGCAAATTGCTGCGGATATCACTTTCTATGAATATTCCTATGACCTTTTGCAAAGATTTGTGAAAATACACGTTGCATAGCCAGACTTTGTTTTGAGATGTATTATGAGAGATCAAAACATGTCTTTTCTTTTTGTTTCAAAACAGGGGATCAAGTAGTATATATATAATGCATTACATGCACATATTAGAGTGAACAACAACCATCCATAATGTAATCTTGTGCACCATTTCTAAATTCTTTAAATTTCATGCAAGAGCTCAGTAAAATCTAACTTGAGGAGCACAACAATGTTGCTAACTCTTTTATCAAAGGAAGGACAAAGAAAACTGCGGGGGATCACTCTCTGTGAATATTTCTATGACTGTTTGCAAAGATTTGGGAAAATACATGTTGCATAGCCAGACTTTATTTTGATATGTATTATGAGAGATCAAAGCATGTTTTTTCTTTTTGTTTCAAAACAGAGGATGAATTATTATATATATAATGCATTAAATGCAGAAATCAGAGAAAATAACAACAATCCATAATGTGATCTTGTGCACCATTTCTAAATACTTTTAAATTTCATGCAAGAGCTCAGTAAACTCTAACTTGAGGAACATAACAATGTTCCTAATGCTTTATCAAAGGAAGGACAAACAAAACTGATGGGGATATTGCTTTCTTTGAATATTCCTATGATTTTTTGCAAAGATTTGGGAAAATACATGTTGGATAGCCAGACTTTATTTGGAGATGTATTATTAGAGATCAAAACATATTTTTTCTTTTTGTTTCAAAACAGGGGATGAAGTACTATATATATAATGCATTACATGCACATATCAGAGCAAACAACAACCATTCATAATGTGATCTTGCGCACCATTTCTAAACACCTTTAAATTTCATGCAAGAGCTTAGTAAACTCTAACTTGAGGAGCACAACAATGTTTATAATGCTTTATCAAAGGAAGGAAAAAGAAAACTACTGGGGATATCACTTTTTGTGAATATTCCTATGATTTTTTGCAAATATTTGGGAAAATACATGTTGCATAGCTAGACTTTATTTTGAGATGTATTATGACAGATCAAAATGTGTTTTTTATTTTTGTTTCAAAATACAAGATGAATTACTATAAATATAATGCATTACATGCACATATTAGAGAAAACAACAGCCATCCACAATGTGATCTTGTGCACTATTTCTAAATAATTTTAAATTTCATGCAAGAGCTCGGTAAACTCTAACTTGAGGAGCAAAACAATGTTGATAACGATTTATCAAGGGAAGGACAAAGAAAACTTCTGGGGATATCACTTTTTGTGAATATTCCTATGATTTTTTGCAATGATTTGGGAAAATACATGTTTCATAGCCAGACTTTATTTTGAGATGTATTATGAAAGATCAAAACATGTTTTTTCTTTTTGTTTCAAAATAGGGGATGAAGTACTATATATATAATGGATTCCATGCACATATCAGAGCTACAACAACCATCCATAATTTGATCTTGCGCACTTTTTCTAAATACTTTTAAATTTCATGCAAGAGCTCAGAAACTCTAGCTTGAGGAGCACAACAATGTTGCTAATGCTTTATCAAAGGAACGACAAAGAAAAATTCTAGGGATATCTCTTTCTGTGAATATTCCTATGATTTTTTACAAAGATTTGGGAAAATACATGTTGCATAGCCGGACTTTTTTTATGATGTATTATGAGAGATCAAAACATGTTTTCTCTTTTTGCTTCATAATAGGGGATGAAGTACTATGTATATAATGCATTACATGCACATATCAGAGCAAACAACAACCATCCATAATGTGATCTTGTGCACCATTTCTAAAGACTTTTAAATTTCATGCAAGAACTCACTACACTCTAACTAGAGGAGCACAACAATGTTGCTAATGCTTTATTAAAGGAAGGACAAAGCAAACTACTGGGGATATCACTTTATGTGAATATTCCTATGATTTTTTACAAATATTTGGGAAAATACATGTTGCATAGCAAGACTTTATTTTGAGATATATTATGAGAGATCAAAACATGTTTTTTATTTTTGTTTCAAAATAGGGGATGAAGTACTATATATGTAATGCATTACATGCACATATCAGAGCAAACAACAACCATCCATAATGTGATCTTGTGCACAATTTCTAAATACTTTTAAATTTCATGGAGGATCTCAATAAACTCTGACTTGAGGAGCACAACAATGTTGCTAACGCTTTATCAAAGGAAGGACAAAGAAAACTGTTCGGGATATCACATTCTTTGAATATTCCTATAATTTTTTGCAAAGATTTGGGAATGTACATGTTGCATAGCCAATATTTATTTTGAGATGTGTTATGAGAGATCAAAACATGTTTTTTCTCTTTGTTTCAAAATAGCGGATGAAGTACTATATATATATATATATATATATATATATATATATATATATATATCTATATATATATATATATATATATATATATATATATATATAATGCATTACATGCACATATCAGAGCCAACAACAACCATCCATAATGTGATCTTGTACACAATTTCTAAATACTTTTAAATTTCATGCAAGAGCTCAAAAGCTCTAACTTTAGGAGCACAACAATGTTGTTAACAATTTATCAAAGGAAGGACAAAGAAAAATGTTGGGGATAGCTCTTTCTGTGAATATTCCTATGATTTTTTGCAAAGATTTGGGAAAATACATGTTGCATAGCCAGACTTTATTTTGAGATGTATTATGAGAGATCAAAACATGTTTTTTCTTTTTGTTTCAAACCAGGGGATGAAGTACTATATATAAAATTCTATCAGAGCAAACAACAAGCATCCATAATGTTATCTTTTGTGCCATTTCTAAATACTTTTAAATTTCATGCAAGAGCTCAATAAAGTCTAACTTAAGGAGCACAACAATGTTGCTAACGCTTTATCAGAGGAAGGATGAAGCAAACTGCTTGCGATATCACTTTTTGTGAATATTCCTATGATTTTTTGCAAAGATTTGGGAAAATACATGTTGCATGCCCAAATTTTATCTTGAGATGTATTATCAGAGATCAAAACATGTTTTTTCTTTATGTTTCAATACAGGGGATGAAATACTGTGTATATAATGCATTACATGCACATATCATAGCAAACAACAACCATCCATAATGTGATATTGTGCACAATTCTAAATACTTTTAAATTTCATGCAAGAGCTTAGTAAACTCTAACTTGAGGAGCACAACAATGTTGCTAAAACTTTATCAAAGAAAGGACAAAGAAAACTGCTGGGGATATCACTTTCTAAGAATATTCCTATGATTTTTTGCAAAGATTTTGGAAAATACATGTTGCGTAGCTAGAATTTATTTTGAGATGTATTATGAGAGACAAAACCATGTTTTTTCTTTTTGTTTCAAAAGAGGGGATGAAGTACGATATATATAATGCATTACATCCACATATCAGAGCAAACAACAAGCATCCATAATGTGATCTTGTGCACCATTTTAACTACTTTTAAATTTCATGCAAGAGCTCAGAAAACTCTAACTTGAGGAGCACAATAATGTTGCTAATGCTTTATCAAACAAAGGACAAAGAAAACTGGTTGGGATATCACTTTCTGTGAATATTCCTATGATTTTTTGCAAATATTTGGGAAAATACATGTTGCACAGCCATACTTTATTTTGAGATGTATTATGAGAGATCAAAACATGTTTTTTTCTTTTTGTTTCAAAACAACAGATGAAGTACTATATATATAATGTGTTACATGCACATATCAGAAAAAACAACAACCATCCATAATGTGATCTTGTGCACAATTTTTAAATACTTTTAAATTTCATGCAAGAGCTTAGTAAATTTTAATTTGAGGAGCACAACAATGTTGCTAACACATTATCAAAGGAAGGATAAAACAAACTATTGGAAATATCACTTTCTATGAATATTCCTACGATTTTTTGCAAAGATTTGGGAAAATTCATGTTGCATAGCCAGACTTTAATTTGAGATGTATTATGAGAGATCAAAACATGTTTTTTATTTTTGTTTTAAAATAGGGGATGCAGTACTATATATATAATGCATTACATGCAGATATCAGAGCCAACAACAACCATCCATAATGTGATCTTGTGCACCATTTCTAAATACTTTTAAATTTCATGCAAGAGCTCAGTAAACTCTAACTTTAGGAGCACAACAATGTTGCTAACACTTTAGCAAAGGAAGGGCAAAGGAAACCGTTGGCGATATCAGTTTCTCTGAATATTCCAATGATTTTTAGCAAAGAATTGGTAAAATACATGTTGCATAGCTAGAATTTATTTTGAGATGTATTATGAGAGATCAAAACATGTTTTTTCTTTTTGTTTCAAAAGAAGGGATGAAGTACTATATATATAATGCATTACATGCACATATCAGAGAAAACAAAAACCATCCATAATGTGATCTTGTGCACCATTCCTAAATACTTTTAAATTTCATGGAAGAGCTCAGTAAACTCTAACTTGAGGAGCACAATAATGTTGCTAACGCTTTATCAAAGGAGGGACAAAGAAAACTGTTGGGGATATCACTTTCTGTGAATATACCTATGATTTTTTGCAAAGATTTGTGAAAATACATGTTGCATAACCACAATTTATTTTGAGATGTATTATGAGAGATCAAAACATGTTTTTTCTTTCTGTTTCAAAGTAGGGGATGAAGTACTATATATATAATGCATTACATGCACATATAAGACCAAACAACAGCCATCCATAATGTGATCTTGTGCACCAGTTCTAAATACTTTTAAATTTCATGCAAGAGCTCAGTAAACTCTAACTTGACGACCACAACAATGTTGCTAATGCTTTATCAAAGGAAGGACAAAGAAAACTGCTGGGGATATCACTTTCTGTGAATGTTCCTATGATTTTTTGCAAATATTTGGTAAAATACATGTTGCATATCCAGACTTTATTTTGAGATGTATTATGAGAGATAAAAAAATGTTTTTCTTTTTTTTTCAAAGCAGGGGATGAAGTACGATATATATAATACATTACATGCACATATCAGAGAAAACAACAACCATTGATAATGTGATCTTGTGCACCATTTCTAAACACTTTTAAATTTCATGCAAGAGCTGAGTAAACTCTAACTTGAGAAGCACAATAATGTTGCTAACGCATTTTCAATGGTAGGACGAAGCAAACTACTAGGTATATCACTTTTTGTGAATATTCCTATGATTTTTTGCAAAGATTTGAGAAAATACATGTTGCATAGCCAGACTTTATTTTGAGATGTTTTATGAGAGATCAAAACATGTTTTTCTTTTTGTTTCGAAATAGGGGATGAAGTACTATATATATAATGCATTACATGCACATTTCATAGAAAACAACAACCATCCATAATGTGATGTTCTGCACCATTTCTAAATACTTTTAAATTTCATGCAAGAGCTAAGTAAACTCTAACTTGAGGAGCACAACAATTTTGCTAACGGTTTATCACAGGAGGACAAAAAAACTATTGGGGATATCACATTCGGTGAATATTCCTATAATTTTTTGCAAACATTTGGGAAAATACATGTCGCATAGACAAAATTTATTTTCAGATGTATTATGAGAGATTAAAACATGTTTTTTCTTTTTGTTTCAAAACAGGGGATGAACTACCATATATATAATGCATTACATGCACATATCAGAGCAAACAACAACCATCTATAATGTGATATTGTGCACAATTTCTAAATACTTTTAAATTTCATGCAAGAGCTCAGAAACTCTAACTTGAGTAGCACAACAATGTTGCTAACACTTTATCAAAGGAAGTACAAAGAAAAATGTTGGGGATATCACTTTCTATCAATATTCCTAGGATTTTTTGCAAAGATTTATGAAGATACATGTTGCATAGCCAGACTTTATTTTGAGATGTATTATGAGAGATCGAAAAATGTTTTTTCTTTTTGTTTCCAAATGGGGGATGAAGTACCATATATATATATATCTATATATATATATATATATATATATATATATATATATATATATATATATAATGCATTACATGCACATATCAGAGCAAACAACAACCATCCATAATGTGATCTTGTGCACAATTTCTAAATACTTTTTAATTTTATGCAAGAGCTTAGAAACTCTAACTTCAGTAGCACAACAATGTTGCTAACGCTTTATCAAAGGAAGGACAAAGAAAAATGTTGGGGATATCACTTTCTGTGAATATTCCTATGATTTTATGCAAAGATTTGGGAAAATACATGTTGCATATCCAGACTTTATTTTGAGATGTATCATAAGAGATCAAAACATGTTTTTTTTCTTTTTTTTTTCAAAATACGGGATGAAGTACTATATATATAATGCATTACATGCACATATTAGAGCAAACAACGCCCATAAATAATGTCATCTTGTTCACCATTTCTAAATACTTTTAAATTTCATGCAAGAGCTCAGTAAACTCTAACTTGAGGAGCACAACAATGTTGCTAATGCTTTATCAAAGGAAGGACAAAGAAAACTGCTGGGGATATCACTTTCTGTGAATGTTCCTATGATTTTTTGCAAATATTTGGTAAAATACATGTTGCATATCCAGACTTTATTTTGAGATGTATTATTAGAGATCAAAACATGTTTCTTTTTTTTTCAAAAGACGGGATGAAGAACTATATATAATGCATTACATGCACATATCAAAGCAAACAACAACCATCCATAATGTGACCTTGTGCACAATTTCTAAATACTTTTAAATTTCATGCAAGAGCTCAGTAAACTCTAACTTAAGGAGCACAACAATGTTGCTAACGCTTTATTAAAGGAAGGACAAAGCAAACTACTGGGGATATCACATTCTATGCATATTCGTATGATTTTTTGCATATTTTTTGGAAAATACATGCTGCACAACCACAAATTATTTTGAGATGTATTATGAGAGATCAAGACATGTTTCTTTCCTTTTTGTTTCAAAACGGGGGATGAATTACTATATAGATAATGCATCACATGCACATATCAAAGCGAACAACAACCATCCACAATGTGATCTTGCGCACCATTTCTAAGTACTTTCAAATTTCATGCAAGAGCATAGTAAACTCTAACTTGAGGAGCACAACCATGTTGATAATGCTTTATCAAAAAAAGGACAAAACAAACTATTGGGGATATCACTTTCTGTGAATATTCCTATGACTTTTTGCAAAGATTTGCGAAAATACATGTTGCATCGCCAGACTTTATTTTGAGATGTATTATGAGAGATCAAAACATGTCTTTTATTTTTGTTTCAAAATAGGGGATGAAGTAGTATATATATAATGCATTACATGCACATATTAGAGCAAACAACAACCATTCATAATGTCATCTTGTGCACCATTTCTAAATTCTTTAAATTTCATGCAAGAGCTCAGTGAAATCTAACTTGAGGAGCACAACAATGTTGCTAAAGCTTTATCAAAGGAAGGACAAAGAAAACTGCTGGGGATATCACTTTCTGTGAATATTCCTATGATTGTTTGCAAAGATTTGGGAAAATACATGTTGCATAGCCAGACTTTATTTTGAGATGTATTATGAGAGATTAAAGCATGTTTTTTCTTTTTGTTTCAAAATAGAGGATGAAGTACTATATGTATAATGCATTAAAGGCACATATCAGAGCAAACAACAACAATCCATAATGTGATCTTGTGCACCATTTCTAAATACTTTTAAATTTCATGCAAGAGCTCTGTAAAATCTAACTTGAGGAACACAACAATGTTTCTAACGCTTTATCAAAGCAAGGACAAAGCAAACTGTTGGGGATAACACTTTCTTTGAATATTCCTATGATTTTTGGCAAAAATTTGGGAAAATACATGTTGCATAGCCATACTTTATTTTGAGATGTATTATGAGAGATCAAAACATCTTTTTCATTTTTGTTTCAAAACAGGGGATGAAGTATTATATATATAATGCATTACATGCACATATCAGAACAAACAACAACCATTCATAATGTGATCTTGTGCACCATTTGTAAATACTTTTAAATTTCATGCAAGAGCTCAGTAAACTCTAACTTGAGGAGCACAACAATGTTGCTAACGCTATCAAAGGAAGGACAAAGTGAACAGCTGGGGATATCACTTTTTGTGAATATTCCTATGATTTTTTGCAAAGATTTGGGAAAATACATGTTGCATGGCTAGACTTTATTTTGAGATGTATTATGAGAGATCAAAACGTGTTTTTTATTTTTGTTTCAAAATACGGGATGAAGTACTATATATATAATGGATTACATGCACATATCAGAGCAAACAACAACCATCCACAATGTGATCTTGTACACCATTTCTAAATACTTTTAAATTTCATGCAAGAGCTCAATAAACTCTAACTTGAGGAGCAAGACAATGTTGCTAATGCTTTATCAAGCGAAGGACAAAGAAAACTTCTAGGGATATCACTTTCTGTGAATATTCCTATGATTTTTTGCAATGATTTGGGAAAATACATGTTGCATAGCCAGACTTTATTTTGAGATGTATTATGAGAGATCAAAACATGTTTTTTCTTTTTGTTTCAAACAGGGGCTGAAATACTCTATATATAATGCATTACATGCACATATCAGAGCAAATAACAAACATCCATAATGTGATCTTGTGCACCATTTCTAAATACTTTTAAATTTCATGAGAGACCAGTAAACTCTAACTTGAGGAGCACAACAATGTTGCTAACGCTTTATCAAAGAAAGGACAAAGAAAACTGTTGGGGATATCACTTTCTAAGAATATTCCTATGATTTTTTGCAAATATTTTGGAAAATATATGTTGCGTAGCCAGAATTTATTTTGATATGTATTATGAGAGATCAAAACATGTTTTTTTCTTTTTGTTCCAAAAGAGGGTATGAAGTACGATATATATAATGCATTACATGGACATATCAAAGAAAACAACAAGCATCCATAATGTCATCTTGTGCACCATTCTAACTACTTTTAAATTTCATGCAAGAGCTTAGTAAAGTCTAACTTGAGGAGCACAATAATGTTGCTAATGCTTTATCAAAGGAATGACAAAGCAAACTGGTGGGGATATCACTTTCTGTGAATCTTCCTAAGATTTTTCGCAAATATTTGGGAAAATACATGTTGCATAGCCATAGTTTATTTTGGGATGTATTATGAGAGATCAAAACATGTTTTTTTCTTTTTATTTCAAAATAGAGGATGAAGTACTATATATATAATTCATTACATGCACATATCATAGCAAACAACAACCATCCATAATGTGACCTTGTGCACCATTTTTAAATACTTTTAAATTTCATGCAAGAGCTCAATAAACTCTAACTTGAGGAGCACAACATTGTTGCTAACGCTTTATCAAAGGAATGACAAAGCAAACAATTGCGGATATCACTTTCTATTAATATTCCTATGATTTTTTGCAAAGATTTGGGAAAATACATGTTGCATAGCCAGACTCTATTTTGAGATGTATTATGAGAGATCAAAACATGTTTTTTCTTTTTCTTTCAAAATAGGGGATGAAGTACTATATATATAATGCATTACATGTAGATATCAGAGCCAACAACAACCATCCATAATGTGATCTTGTGCACCATTTCTAAATAATTTTATAATTCATGCAAGAGCTTAGTAAACTCTAACTCGAGGAGCACAACAAAGTTGCTAACACTTTAGCAAAGGAAGGGCAAAGGAAACTATTGGAGATATCACTTTCTCTTAATATTCCTATGATGTTTTGCAAAGATTTGGTAAAATACATGCTGCATAGCTAGACTTTATTTTGAGATGTATTATGAGAGATCAAAACATGTTTTTTCTTTTTGTTTCGAAAAAAGGGATGAAGTACTTTATATATAATGCATTACATGCACATATCAGAGAAAACAACAACCATCCATAATGTGATCTTGTGCACCATTCCTAAATACTTTTAAATTTCATGGAAGAGCTTAGTAAACTCTAGCTTGAGGAGCACAACAATGTTGCTATTGCTTTATCAAAGGAAGGGCAAAGAAAACTACTGGGGATATCACTTTCTGTGAATATTCCTATGATTTTTTGCAAAGATTTGGGAAAATACATGTTGCATTACCATACTTTATTTTGAGATGTATTATGAGAGACCAAAACATGTTTTTTCTTTTTGTTTCAAAACAGGGGATGAAGTACTATATATAATGCATTACATGCACATATCAGAGCACACAACAACCATCCATAATGTGATCTTGTGCACCATTTCTAAATACTTTTAAATTTCATGCAAGAGCTTAGTAAACTCTAACCTGAGTAGCATGATAATGTTGCTAATGATTTATCAAAGGGAGGACAAAGCAAACTCCTGGGGATATCACTTTCTCAGAATATTCCTATGATTTTTTGCAAATATTTGGGAAAATACATGTTGCATAGCTAGACTTTATTTTGAGATGTATTATGAGAGATCAAAATATGTTTTTTTCTTTTTGTTTCAAAATGGGGGATGAAGTACTATATTAATGCATTACATGCATATATCAGAGCAAACAACAACCATCCATAATGTGATCTTGTTCACCATTTATAAATACTTTTAAATTTCATGCAAGAGCACAGCAAACTCTAACTTGAGGAGCACAACAATGTTGGTAACACTTTATGAAAAAAGGACAAAGCAAATTGTTGGGGATATCACTTTCTGTGAATATTCCTATGATTTTTTGCAAGGATTTGGTAAAATACATGTTGCATAGCCAGACTTTATTTTGAGATGTATTATGAGAGATCAAAACATGTTTTTTATTTTTGTTTGAAAACAGGGGATGAAGTACTATATATGTAATGCATTACATACACATATTAGAGCAAACAACAACCATCCATAATGTGATCTTGTGCACCATTTCTAAATACTTTTAAATTTCATGCAAGAGCTCAGTAAACTCTAACTTGCGGAACACAATAATGTTGCTAACACTTTATCAAAGGAAGGACAAATAAAATTGTTGGGGATATCACTTTTTGTGAATATTCCTATGATTTTTTGCAAATATTTGGAAAAATACATGTTGCATAGCGAGACTTTATTTTGAGATGTATTATGAGAGATCAAAATATGTTTTTTCTTTTTGTTTCAGAACAGAGGATGAAGTACTATACATATAATGCATTACATGCACATATCAGAGCAAACAACAACCACCCAGAATGTGATCTTGTGCACCATTTCTAACTACTTTTAAATTTCATGCAAAAGCTCAGTAAAGTCTAACTTGACGAGCACAACAATGTTGCTAACACTTTATCAAAGGAAGGACAAAGCAAACTACTAGGGATATCACTTTCTATGAATATTCCTATGATTTTTTGCAATGATTTGGGAAAATACATGTTGCATAGCTAGACTTTATTTTGAGATTTATTGTGAGAGATCAAAACATGTTTTTTCTTTTTGATGCAGGAGCATACGGCTAAGGGTACTGTGGCCGGTTGTTTGGTCTTAGATAAGGAGGATAGGTTCATTTTCATTTAGTTTCATTTACATTTGTTGATCAAAACAATGTTTATGAACTAGTTCTTTTTTATTTTATTATTAGTTAAGGGATATTAGGAACGGTACAATTAGGTTAGGGTTATTACCATCACATTGTTCTGTCTTTTCATTAATCTAACTTAAAACTATATTTTCATTTAAAATATATATATATATATATATATATATATATATATATATATATATATATATATATATATATATATATATATATATATATATATATATATATATATATATATATATATATATATATATATATATATATATATATATATATATATATATATATATATATATATATATATTGTAAATTCTACAGCACAAGAAAACCAAAATAGTTATCAACTATGTAACTATAAAAGCAACTGAAGGATAATTGTGAATAGTTCGAGTAACTATCTGAGTACAATGCAAAAACAAATGTAATACATTTTGAAGGGTTTCAATGCACGAGAACAGGAATACGAAAAGGAGGCAATAACTTTCAAACATCAGAATATCTAAATCCATCTGTAACCAGTTTGTCTATGACATTTATTTTCTTTCCTCTAATTACTGTGTGTGTAAACTAAATAGCACTACTGTGCATTCCCATCTATTTCTTTCTTTCTATTAAACAGAGACATAGCTACTGAATTTAACAAAGAAGTCATACGAGCGTTCCTAGCACAGAGTTCCAGTAACAACAACAACAGTTTCCAAATACATGAAAACAAACAAAAGTTACGAGCCAATTCTTAACAGAACAAGAATACAACTGCCGGAGAATGAAATACCAAAAACAAAGGTAACCCATTTACACAGAATTTCTTCGTAATTCCTCCTTTGTAATTATAATACTAGCATACATCAAAAATAGTTTCGAATGCTGGACTAAAACAAAGTAAGACAATAATAAACAACCAAACCCTGAAAGATAGGGTTGGACCTGTTATCACTCAGGTTGTCCCTTTTTACTCCCAAAGGGATACGACCGAGGTAACCACAAACCAATCTTTGGATTGCAGGTCCTAGCCTACCTGCAGTCAGAGAGGGCTCTCTCTTTAGGATTTAGCTTTATTTAAGGGATGATTTTAGGCTAGATATGATGCGCATGGGTTTTGTTTGAGTTTGGTGGGATGGTTGATCTATTCAAGCAGAGTTGGCATACAAAGTGTAAGAAGTTCAAACCATTGGGCATGGAGTCAACGAATGTGAATTGAAGGGTGTGTTTTCCTTGGCAGAAGAGGGGAATATGGAGCAGGATAGCTACACATGGCACAATGATTAATGCTGGAACAAAGATGAAATGGAGGTTAGGGGATGAGAGGCAATTAAGGATCTCTCATCCAGCCAAAGAGGGAAAGTGGATGAAGAATATATATGAGCAATGAAGGATTCCTAAACAGCATTCAGAAATGAGAAATAGATTAAACATGATCAATTAAGTATGCATATTTATCACTAATTCAGAGGAAAACATAGAAAAGTTACAAGAATTGAGCACAGAGGGCATGAAAGCCAGCTCTGAACTATTTCTTCTTCCTGCAACTTATATTATCATATACAGATGATACAGATACATATAAACTGATAAACAGAGGGAGGAAAGACTTATTGAAACATGAGCAAGCACATGAATTCCACATCAAAGCTCTTCAGCCATTGAAAGCACAACCATCCAGTTCAGATGCAAATATTCCAGCAATCTTTGATTACAGAAGTTCTTAAGCTTATAGCGCAAGTCTGGAATGAGAAATACAACCAAACAACCCTTTACACTATACAGAGGGTGGTCTTTATAGAGAAAATATATAAAAATATGTACAAACAGCAGATCTGAGGGCAGATCTAGAGAAATGAATGATTGTAACCTAACATTTATTGGAATGAATGAAAAAATATCTATCTAACAGCTGCGCAGGGACAACAGCCTCAAGAATGAATTAATATGGTCCTTTGGAGCTTTGCGCTGGCAATTTGCCATAACTGTGCCTTGGGAACTTGCAGCGCTGCCCTCAAGTGTCTTTATACACTGTTCTGGCAATAACTGGTCTTCAAACACTTGAATTGCCTCTTTAGGCGGTTTTGCTACTGCAAAGTGGCTTTAATGCTGGCTTTAATGCTCATAACTATGATTTGGTGGGCTTTGATGGCTCTGAGCTACTTTATTGACTTTGATGGGGGCCTCTTTAATGTTCTGCTGCTTTTGGGCTACTGATATTTTGAACTGATACTCTTTGACTGTCAAATCGCCCCATTCTGCTCTTTGAATGCAAAATAACTACTACAAGTGCTTTCCGTGGCCCCTAGAATGCTATCGGCGCATGGTCGATCAAAAATGGTCCTTAAACTGATAAATTTGCAACACTGGGTCGAATAAAGGAGCTCTGGCGGCATGCCGAGGAGAAATCCCTACATTTGGAAGTATTTGGGCCCGGAGCGATCTCAAAATGGCCAAGGAAGGCGTCGCTCTTTTGCAGTTGTTGCAGGCGAGAGCGCTGTACACAAAACTTTAAAAATGGCCCTTTTATTATAATACAAAAATGCTTTCAAAATTTTGCAAATTCATGAAATTTGGGCGCAGGCGGCAATTGTTCATTTTATTAAATTCTGGCCATTGGATCCGGCACGGGCCGATCCAACGACTGGCGCTAAATCGCAATATCGGCGTCGGGCGGACCAAGGGGTGGCACATAAACAATCGCCAAAACTGCGCGGACCCGATATGCTATAGGACCTTCCTTTTATTTGGAATCGCGTCCGGCCCATCGGCGATGTCATATCGGCGGACTTACAAAAATTTGGTTTGCGGACCCGAAATGCCTTTGTGCCCATTTTTAATGGAGATCGGGTCTGAACCATTGGAACCCATCATATCGGCAGATTTACATTTGAAACGGGTCCAACGAACCCGAAATCCCTTTCAAAACTGCCCTTTATAAATTATCGGCTTCGGAATATCGGAGACCTCCCTTTTCGTTGTGCCCGGGGACCTTACGGACCCGATAACTTTTACAAAACCTGTCTTTATAGTATTTCGACTCCGGAATATCGGAGCCAAACATAAGGGGTGACCGCCGATTACATATGGGTCGTTGATTTGGTGAGGGCGATGGACGGCTGAGATTGAGTCGGCACTTCGCTATCGGCGGGGTCATGGGGGCTGCCACATAGAAACGTCGAAACCCATCGGACCCGAAATTCTTTATAAGCCGCGCTTTATATCCTTTCGGCTCCACCTAGTCGGAGCCATATATAGGAATGAAGCGATAAAACATTAGCCATTGATCTGGGGCCCAAACGGATGGCTGAGATTTGGTCGGCGTTTCGCTGTCGGAGCAAGCTGGGGGCAGGAAATTATATACATATGACTGCCGATGCGATACGCCGATCGGCGAAATCGCAATCGGCCTTTATTGATCGGACCCCCATATATACATTGTGTTAACACACGACTCCCCTCCCGACTGCGATATCGCATCGGAGGGGGTCCAAATAGAACTCTTTTACAATTGGAGCAAGGCCCAAGGTAAGTGATACGGGCTTTTATGATCGGAGGCATAATTTTTTATGTTTTGAAGGGATTTCAAGGCATCGGAAGGGGTCTGAAAGCCCAAAAAGGGAGGATTCATGCCTTGGAAGGATTCCAAAGGCATTTGGGAGGATTTCTATGTGTTTTGAGAGGGGTTTAATGGCCAAAAAAGGGGTTTATGCCTTAAAAAGGTAAAACAAGGCCAAAAGGATGATTTTTATACATCTGAAGGGAAACTATGCAAAGGAATGAGTCCTTATGCATTTGGGAGATGGTTAGAGGGGGTATTGAGGGCTATTGCTAAGTTTCAGATAAACTTAGCAATTCCCGAGGATGTATATGGTTATCTTTCAACCATGGGGAGGGGATAAGTATATAGGGGAGTAATATACATAGTTTTAGTAGGGGAAGGGGAAATAGATAGGGAGCTACATAGTAAAATTAGTAGTTAATATGACAATGATGAGAAAAAGTGCTAAGTATGATGTCTTAGGCTATCAATGGGGGAAAATGACTGATAGAAGAAGTGTGTACATTCCTTGAGTGAAGCAGATCTTCACCAAGGAAAATGATATGGAGAATGATGAAACTAAGAGGTATCAAGCAGATCTTGACCTCTTTTAGGGGAAGTTAGTGAGAGATTTGGGAAAAGAGGAAGAAGGGGAAGTTAGACATGCCTCGCTTGAAATCCTCCAACTGAAAAAACTGCCTCAAACTAAAAATGAATTGCTTACCAAAAATTGGAACACAGCAGTAGCATTTAGACTAGCATGCTTTCATGGACAGTTCTTTGGCCATCTGTAGCAAATATGGAGCATTGCAGCATGCATAGAATGACATATTTGGCATGTAAAAATGTCGATCATGAAGATGATTAACCTGCTGCAACAGGAGGCTAATAGGACCCTAGTCGGCCACAACAGGAAAAAGTGAATAAATTACAAGTCTCTAGAGCCCGAATAATAGTCGAGATTACATACAAATAGAGCCAAGGTCACTCGACAGCAAAGACAACTAAACAAAGGAGTACTGGACTTTTCTAGTGACTAAACAGAGGAATAACACTACAAGTTATGTAACAGTAGCAGAGAACGACCCTACCGGAGCCATTGCTTGAAACTGTTTCGAAGACCAAGCCTGGAGCAAACCCTAACTTGCACAGAGAGCCAATAGAGCATGTCAATTAAATAAATGCCGAGAGTAACCTGGAAATAAAATTTGACAAGAAAAATCAGAAGGGACGACTTACCTGAAAAGTGTTTACATTGGAGGAACGAAACCCCAACTAAGTCACAGTCAACAATTAAAACCCTGCAGAAAAAGCGGTGAATGTCATTAGTGTTGAAGAAAAATGAAGAAGCATGGAGGGGTAACTTACCTTGCCAGGATCGAGCAAAGCCAAGGAAGCCCACTATGACTGCAACCTACCAGAGCATTAAAATATTCATACATCAACCAGAGAATCAAAACAGGAAGCTTAACTAGAAAAGTTGCAACAGAACAAGACAAGGGAACAGAGGAAAGCATAATAACCACGTAGAAGGTTAAAGAGCCAACAGAGGAACGGCATAAACCCTCTCACGAAGTCGGCAAAGCCTTCAATACAGTGCCCATGTGACCAAGCAATGAAACTGCAAGTGTGGGCAGAGATACCTCATCCGAGGTGAAAGAATTCATAGCTGGGAGCATATAGAGCATTGCTGCCAAGCTCTATACAGTCGCGAGTAGGCTGAGCACAAACCCTCATAGCAGTAGAGAGAAAACCAAGAAATGACCAAATGAAATGAAACAAGGGTTTTGGTAAAACCAAAGAGCGAGAAGGCGAAAATCGAGGCGAGTATAGCTAGCAGACCAACATTAACTCCGAAATCAATGCGACAGATAAATATCCTGATTAATCCAAATTCTTAAGCCTAATTATAAGTATTAATCCCAAAATCATTTATTAATCATCATTTAATCAACATCCACCCATAGTTATAGGATGGTCCCATCATATTGTGGTATCAGAGCAGGATTTGGAGTTTCCTGAGAAATGGAAGTTGGAAGATGAGGTCGTGGAAGAGGTGCTTAGAGAGCAGCAGACAAAGGATTGCAGGAGGAAATCAAAATCCTTACTAGCTGTTTGGAGGTAGTTGAAGCAGGAAGGAGAAGGGATCCGGAGGTAGAAGATGACAGCGAAGAAGAAGCCATAGTTACAACAGATGGATCGAATGAAGAAGGGCCGGAAATGAGATTGTTGAGGTCGGTCATGTTGGCTAGTAGCAAGGCTAAGCCAGAGATTCCAAATTACGATGGCAGCTTGTCCACAGAAGTTCTGTTGGAATGAATCAGCGAATTGGACAAATACTTCCAGTGTGAAGAGGTCAGTGAAGATCGGAGAGTTAATGTTGTTGGGAAAAGTATCCAATACGGAATGACCCTATCCCACTCTAAGGGTGATAGTACCTCAGCAACAATCAAAGCAAAGATATTTGAGATTACTTCTTTATGAGATGTAAAAGAGGGGAGAAAGAGATCCACTAACCGATGTCTTTCGCTAATGATTGATCCAATCTTCTCTCTTTGCTGCTTACTCCCAGCTCCTTGCTCTTTCACTGGCCCAGCTACACCAAGATCCTGCAAAATGGCAAGAGAGGGAAACTACAAGAAGCATACATTCATAATTGATTCAAGGATTAGAATAAATCAAATACACAAGCATAACAATACACCATTGAGACACATGCATATAGAAGAACCTCAAATGCTTTATTAATGGAAGAAGTAAAGTTCAGGAAGTGATACAACCATAAAAGGCCCAATCCAGCATCACCTCCCAGCAGAAAGAAATCTTCTCTTCACCTCCTTCAAAGCAAATCACCCAATAGTTCTATACTCAAACCAACAGCACTTCCTTACATTCACAAGATTCCAGCCTCCAAAGACCTCATGAGAGAGCTCTATATATAGGAGTTTTGGAGAAAGGATGAGTCAGCTTGAATCTGGCATGAAGCTGACTAGTGTCCTCTCCCACTTCAGTTATTCTTCAGTTCTTGAGTCCACTTGGAGGTTCTTGCTTCCACTTGGAGATCTAGATCCTCTTACTCATCACCAGTCGAATTCCCTGATCCAAGTGTCATTTTGGAAGCTTCCTGGGCATTGACACCTTGAGGAATGACTGTGCCACATGTCCCAACTCGCCCAGCGTAAGTAGCCTTCTTTGCAGTTGACATTCAGCGCAGGTACACAGTGGAGCAGTTGACATTCAGCGCAGATGCTCAGTGGAGCAGTTGACATGATCCAGAATTAGCTTGTTTTTGAGTGTTTTCAGGTGGAGAACTGATATTCAGTGTTGTGGTTTGCTGACCTTGTTCCTCTAGGGGTAGGAACAACATGTTTAGGGACTTTGGATCCCTTAGATTATGGACATTTCATGCTTCATGCTGTAAGGCACAAAAATGTCTATAACAGTTGCCCCCTAAAGTATGAGGCTGTTTATCGGGTGAAATGCTTTATCAGGAGGATCCGAAGTTCATTCAATCGCTGAGAGGTGACCTGTAATAAAATACAATACAATACATTATTTTTCATTATGCTTTCATGATCTAGCTGAGGCGGGCATTCCCATGCTCAGCTTTATAAGTTCATTTTGGTACATAGAACAGACGATCGTCTGACGATAGACTGATAATTCTCTGCTGAAATTATCATCCTTTGAGTAGGATGATCATCTGCTGCAATGATGTACATGTCAAATGTCTTTATATTTCCTGAATATATATCGCAGCCCGGATGGATGAAACTAGATCTGGGGTCCTCAAACTCGTTCGATCTTCACTCTAAGTATAAGTCGATCCATGTGAGAATTGCGCTGAAGTCGAACATGGAAAGACATCGCTTGATTACCGGTCAATGATGTAAACCGTTAACAAGCGCGAGAGGAATCATCGATAATGAAAATGATCCTCAAGGTACGACAGTACAATTCACGTGGTGTGAATAAAGGGCTTGGCGTCGAACACCACGCAAAATCTTTCGGTCGAAGGTCATTGATGTATACCTGTCGTCGGAAGTGAGAAACTTGCCATTGAGGCATGCAAGCTTCAAAGTACTGAGGGGGTTGTTCCTAGATCAACTTCTTGGATAATGAGCTGAAGTCGACAAGAAGCGATCTGTCAAAGGAGGGCCTTAATGAATCCCACATCAGTGACACGGAACGGAGCTAATGATTTTAATGGAGGTGAAAACAATCTGTGACATATGATTCAGGGTGGCGATCATGGATGGATGAAGGATAATGTATGGCAGTGGATGGGACATGGTTAACTCTTTCTGAACAACATCTCTTGAACATATGACGACACTGATGCGATGGATCGGTAACATTACCCCAAATGTGGATGGTTTGGCGAGACCATGGTGATGAGACCGGTGAATGAAACAACCCAACCCGATGTGATACGGAGGAAAAGTGTCATGTTCAAGAGCGACTTGCTACCATTAAAGCTTTGAGGTTCTCCCAATTTTTCCCCAGTCATTTCTGACCAGTACCTCTTTATTTTTGTCAAGCTTGAGGAGGATAACATATGCTTGTTCTATAACTTGCCCTTCGGGCAAGCCCATCGCTATGTTTTAACGAGCCTAGCGATAGGGAAACTCGTTCTCGTCTAAAGACAAGTTTGTCGCTATTTAATCATTTTAACGAGTCTAATGACAAGGAAAACTCGGTCCTTTTCATTTTTAGAGAGTCTGAAAAGGTACAGAAAGTTAACTCCAAAATTCCTTTTTCGTCATCTAATCCCTTAAGTCCGAAAAAGTATAAAACAATACAGAAGGGATGAATTTTCGATAACTTTAACGAGCCGAATAAAACAAGCGCTCGACCTTTTTGTGCAATAATCCCTCAGGTCCAAAAAGATTAAAATCTAGAGGAGGGATAGCTCTTCCGGTCACTTTAACGAGCTGGAAGGCCAAAACTCAGCAAACTTTTCATATTTTACGAGTCAGTTGAAAAGAGCTCAAAGAAGACTCGTCTTTTGAAGAACGAGTGATAAACAGGGATAGCAGCAGATTCCAGGTACAGGTTGGAATTTTCCAATCACGGCAGTGTCACAAGGATGGCTAGGTGAAATCACTCTTCGCAGCTGTTCCTCAAAATGGGTAAACAATCATATGGAGGTGAACGATCGGCCAAATGACGGTGGAGGTGGCAGGTGCAAAACACGACCAAGGTTTTTATGGCTGATAAATTTACGATCACAAAGGTTATTTACCGGGATAGGTTCATTTTTTATTTAAAGAGCTTGAATGCGCCAAAACACTGCTCAATCTTATGTTTATTTTTTAACGAGCATGAACTATGTGCTAAAACTGCTCGGATCTTCGCTTTTCTATTTTTTAACGAGCATAAATTCCACGGTAAAACTGATCGATGATAAGTTTGCATGCCCCCAGCATAATAACGTAAATCAAGGTGCATGCCCCCCAAGCTTCATTGCATTCAACTTGGTGGTTGGAATGAAGGTTTACCTTTGAGATTTGGAAAGGGGGTTCGTTTCATTTTTTAATGAGGTTGACACAGTAAAAGAACTATCCTCATGACTCCTTTTTTCATTTTTTAACGAGGTTGACACGAGATAAGAACCATCCTCGGAGCCCACTGTATTTACAGTATTTCTATTAGGGCGATGATCCATGCTGACAAAATGTTTAGGAATCTTCCGAATCCATTAGACATAGAAGATTTCATTTTGTAGGTTTCCACTGTGGCCAATTCCGCCAGATTACTTGGAGGCAGTAGGGCGAAAGTACCCATCAAGGCAGGGTCTTTTAGGAGGCCTACTCCAATATTTTGAAGCGAATGATCACTTCCATGGATCATTGGAATGCTTCCTGTAACTTGTGAACTGTCGGGGAGGAAAGTTTGTTGGTCGACGACTGTAATTCTTCCTTGAAAGGGAAATGCAATTTTCCTGAAGTAGGTCGACACAACTGCGGCCATGGCATATATCCAGGGCCTTCCCTGTAGGATGTTGTAATCGAGGTTTCCGTCGATTACTTCAACATCAACTTCTACTGTTTTGCCCCCCAGTTCAACTTGCAAGTTACTTAAAATCCCGTATGGAGTGTATGATCGCCCATCAAATGCTTTTAACATCGTTGACGATTTCGACAAGGGTGGTGAGCCTAAATTTTTCCAGCAACTCATCGACATAAGACATGTAGATGCCCCCTCATCAATAATTGTTCGATGAACAGTTTTGTTGAGGGCTTTCACTTGAATAAGGAAAGCTAGTTGAGCTGGTAACTGAGGGTCATATCCTTTATGATCAAAGGCCACAAGATTGGAATCCATTGGGCCAATCCCACCTATTGCTGATAATAAAGCTTGCTCTTGGGAGGGGCAATTTTGCGGTACCTCAATTGTCGACATAGCGGACGGTGATTGGGCCAGGTCCTCTACTATGTTATAATTCTGTGCTACTTTTGCACGAGGATTAAATGTCGATTTGTGTACTACTCCCTTTGGCGACTTTATCATTTGTTCAGGAATGATGGGTGGCACAACTTTGGTCAAAGTTGTCGTCGAACTACTAGGTTGTTCATTAGCCTTGTTATTCGACAGCTGTGGATTCCCGTAATCTTTATTCCTTGTCAAAGCATCATTCTGCTGCTTTGAGGTAGACAACATAAGCACTTGGGATCGGGAAGTATTTTGATTAGCAACCAGTTTGGTTTCCGGGCTTGGAAACGGATCAGTCAATACTGCTGGTGTTTTTGAACTCTTAAAGAGTTTCTTAACTTCAGCTATATGTGGACAATCTTTCGTCCAATGATCCTCATCGCATATATGACACCCTGCAGGGGGTTTCCTTTTTCTCCCCTTCTTTTTCTTCTTGCCCCCTGGTTGCTTCAGTTGTTTGCCCTTGTCGGTCGACATGGCATTTACTTCTGAGGCAAGAAGTTCTTCATTTGCATTTTGACTAGAAATTTTGTGTTTTCTAATCACGCCATCGCCGGTGTGAGAGTCATTTTTTGATTTAGGAGGAGGAGGAATTGAGAATTCTGGTCTAGGGGCGTCAGGTATTTTGTCGTAGAGCGTGTCGGACTGAGTATAGACTAAGTCCAGATATTGCGCACGAGCGATAACCTGCTCTTCCGTTACGACTCCCCCCTTTTCCACATCTTCCGTGATGGCAGGAAGTAATGACTTGATAAACCATTCAGCTAATAGCTGATCAGGAACGTACGTTTTTACCATCCTACGATGACGTCGCCACTCATGTATATGATCAGATATGTGGGTGGCAGTCGTCTGTTTGAAGTTGGTAAGGAGTTCTGCTCCCGTTTCATACCTTATTGGTAATTGAAAATGGGTTAAAAAGGTTGTGGCTAAGGTACTGAAGTTGTCGAACGAAGCTCTAGGCAATTCAATGTACCATTTTTCCGCTGGACCCGTTAACGTCCTCTGAAAGAGGCAAAGTCTTATCGAATCATCATTCAGGGTGTTCGATGAACACCATAGATGGAATGTCATCACATGATTCGATGGGTCTTCACCCGGATTTCCATTAAATTTAGGAATATCTGACGGAAGTTTATGTGGAATCGCTGGCCACCAAGAGGCATAAGCAATTGGATCATTCGTCAGCCGGTTTAGATCTGGTAATTCTAGAGTTGCTACAAAGGGCAACTGTTGATTCAAGTTAGGCGAAGCATACCCAGGATAAGATGGGATCGCCTAAGCAATGGGTCTTTGCAAACCAGCATAATGCTGATAACTTTGATAAGGTTGATGGGCATAACCATTATAGTATGGTTTCCCATTACTTACAAAGACTTGTTGCTTAGGTCCTTGATATGATTGCTGGAATGGCGGTTGTTGAGATTGAACCAGCTCTGGTTGTTGGACCATTTGCTGTTGACCAATACTGGATGATTGACCAGGATGAGGAGTCACAGTACTTGTTTGAGCCTGAGTCGCTCCAGATAAGGAGGCACTACCCTGAGATTGTGATTGAGTCGTTGAGACAAGAGGTTGTTGTATTGCAACCTGAGAAACTTGGGGTTGACATACAACAGGTGGAGCTTGTACTTGCGACACACTCACTATAGCAGGTATGGTGGGAATATTCGACACAGGGTGTATTGGTTGCGTTGAATATACAACCCCTGGTTGTTGGGGCAGTATTGGTACCCGACCGCTGGATGTAATTCCAGTTTGACCTGAACTTTGTTGTAAACTCCCATATGGTTGTTCTCTAGGAGGGAACAATGAAAGAGCATACTGCCCTCCATATGGTGGAAATCCAGTACTTAAAGGGTAAATTGGCCTTTGAAGACACATTGGATCAATTTGTTGAGTTTCAACATAAGAAATACCAGATGATAATCCGGATGAAGAAATAGGAACTAACCATGCCATCGTCCCTGATTGGACTCCGGCTTGTTGTTGACAATTTGCCGGAACAGATGGTATACCAGTGAACATCGTCGGAGTAGCAGCAGGAGGCTCTGCTACCGCTGTGTCGGACGACACAGTCCTAGATGTCGACGGTTGTTCAGACATATCTAGTCTATCCAAAAGATTTCTTAGCGATTCTACAAGAAATTACGATGCCAAAAGACTAACTTCGAAGATCAATGAGGGAATGGTGATGATTATCCCGTTTAAAATAAATTTTAACGACGCTTAGACACAACTTGCTTTTTCACTTTTAAAGAGTCGAGAAAAAGCTAAAGATGACTCTAGTCTCCTTCGATGTTTTAACGAGCCCGAAGTGGCAAATGCTCGGATGGAATTTTTCAGTTATAGAGTTTGAAAAAGGCCAAAAGAAACTACTCTGGAGATCTAGGCAGAGGGTGTGCCAAACCTTTCGCAAAACCACAGAATACGTTTTACGGTACGGGTGGTCGATCTTTGTGAATGCTGTGTTCACTGCATTGCGATCACTAGGGCAGCCGACACGGCTTCCTAAGGATAAAAGATATATGCCTATAGGGGTCTCCCAATATATACGCGATGGTACGTGGGAGCACAAGTCCGTATTAGTGCCACCGACTCTCAGGAGGAATCACCCACCTTCTTCGAGATCGACAGTCACTACGTTTAACGACGCCGGAACACGTCTCTAGCTTAGACCTCTATGTGTTTGCGTTATGTTTCAAAGCGTTGTTATGTTCATTCAATATATTTTAAGTTGATCTTTTTAAAGTTTGCCTTTCAAGGTTCACCACGAGATGTATGATACAAATTCCTAAATGCAGTCTAAGATGAGAAGCAAGCTTTTCCAATCTTTTAACTTTGAAAATCCTAACTACTGAGGGAAAAGAAAGACATCATCTTTTCACACAGATCCTAGAGCACACACTAATGCACTTTTTCCTAAATCAACATGCAAACTTATCAAATGCAAAATGTACAATGCAGGTATTTCTTTTCTCTTTCTTAATGTTGATGTAATACAAAAAGAAAGCTGTTGTATAACTTTGAATTCAATTTCAAGTGAAAGCAAACAAGCTTGTCCAAAATCAAAAGACACCTTAAGATTTACTTGTTTCGACACTAGAAATATATAAATTCAAACCATATGACGAAAGCAAAAGCTCAATCAGCTATGAACAGCAAACAAACTAACTCTTAAGATCAAAACGACACTTTATCACAGGTCTAGATCTAAGAGGCCACAGCAAGACTAGTTCACTTTCGTTATGGGAAACTGCAAATGATGCAAGAAATACACAAAGAACAAATACAGTTTCTTTATACAACCGAGGCGGAATAGTGGCAAGGAAAGGTGGTTTCAGATAGGTACATTGACTGATAACAGGCTGCAAAAACAAGGATGAAAACAGGGCAATAAACAGCAGGGAACCCCAGTAGCACAAGGAAAAACTGGTTCAGCGCAGGTAGTACACTGTCAGTTTGACATTCAACGCAGGTAGCCCCTTCGGGATCTGCGCTGAAATGCAGACTGCCTTCACAGTGCCTGCACTGAAGAGATAAACTTTCGTTTTTCTCAGTTTCCGGGTCACAGATTGCTAAAAAATTCACAGTTTTTGGCCAAATCAGAAGCTATCAATCAAGTACACACTAAGGGATGAAAAGGAGGATGAAAAGCTATCACTAAGAGCTGTTCAGAGTCCTTGTGGATCAGCTCTTCAAATCATAAGCATGCCCAGAAACTGAGCTAGAGTAGCTGCCCTCTACTTTGCATTTGAAAGATCCAAATGCAGTTCGATTCGGTACTCCCTGTGTTTATGAAATGAATAGCAAAAACACAAACAACCAACAAGATACGATTCCCCAGTGGAGTCGCCAATTTGTTGTTGGGAAAAGTATCCAATACGGAATGACCCTATCCCACTCTAAGGGTGATAGTACCTCAGCAACAATCAAAGCAAAGCTATTTGAGATTACTTCTTTATGAGATGTAAAAGAGGGGAGAAAGAGATCCACTAACCGATGTCTTTCGCTAATGATTGATCCAATCTTCTCTCTTTGCTGCTTACTCCCAGCTCCTTGCTCTTTCACTAGCCCAGCTACACCAAGATCCTGCAAAATGGCAAGAGAGGGAAACTACAAGAAGCATACATTCATAATTGATTCAAGGATTAGAATAAATCAAATACACAAGCATAACAATACACCATTGAGACACATGCATATAGAAGAACCTCAAATGCTTTATTAATGGAAGAAGTAAAGTTCAGGAAGTGATACAACCATAAAAGGCCCAATCCAGCATCACCTCCCAGCAGAAAGAAATCTCCTCTTCACCTCCTTCAAAGCAAATCACCCAATAGTTCTATACTCAAACCAACAGCACTTCCTTACATTCACAAGATTCCAGCCTCCAAAGACCTCATGAGAGAGCTCTATATATAGGAGTTTTGGAGAAAGGATGAGTCAGCTTGAAGCTGGCATGAAGCTGACTAGTGTCCTCTCCCACTTCAGTTATTCTTCAGTTCTTGAGTCCACTTGGAGGTTCTTGCTTCCACTTGGAGATCTAGATCCTCTTACTCATCACCAGTCGAATTCCCTGATCCAAGTGTCATTTTGGAAGCTTCCTGGGCATTGACACCTTGAGGAATGACTGTGCCACATGTCCCAACTCGCCCAGCACAGGTAGCCTTCTTTGCAGTTGACATTCAGTGCAGGTACACAGTGGAGCAGTTGACATTCAGCGCAGATGCTCAGTGGAGCAGTTGATATGATCCAGAATTAGCTTGTTTTTTAGTGTTTTCAGGTGGATAACTGATATTCAGTGCTGTGGTTTGCTGACCTTGTTCCTCTAGGGGTAGGAACAACATGTTTAGGGACTTTGGATCCCTTAGATTATGGACATTTCATGCTTCATGTTGTAAGGCACAAAAATGTCTATAACAGTTAAGTTCACTACAACAAAGCTGAAGGGACACACAAACTTGTGGTGGGATAGTGTCCAAGCGGAAGAAGAAGGATGAACAAGTTGCCAATAAAGAAATGGCCATGAATGGTGGCCAACTTGAAGGGAAGATTTCTGCCCAAGGATTTCCAGATTGCACTGCATCGGCAAGTGCAGAATTTGAGGCAAAAAGGGATGACAGTGAGAGAATATACTGAAGAATTCTACCGGGTAAATTTGAGAGCTGGTTACACAGAAGACACCCCGAAGAAAACAGCAAGGTATGTAAATGGTCTGAGATTGGAAATATTAGATGAAATCAGCATTCTTTCCCCGAAAAATATAGTGGAAGCTTATGAGAGTGCCATGAAGGTAGAGGAGAAGATCACCAAAAAGAAAAATGCTAGGAGAGGATGGGGAACCGACAGAGGAAGAGGACAGTCCTATGGCAGAGGACGAACTGCCAATAATAGTGAAGAGGGCAGCAGTTCCAAAAATACAGGGACAACAGAAAAAGGAGACAACACTAGAGGTGGCAGGCCATATCAGCGAGGAAGAGGGAATGGCCGAGGCAGAGGAGCTAACTATCAGTGCTACAGGTGCCACAAGTGGGGGCATAGATCTTTTGAGTGTCTTGAAGTGGAACAAGTTGGTGAAAGAGGAGCGTACATTGCACAACCATGTTATAGAAATTTTTGGGCACTGCAACCCCAATCATACATGTCCATAAACTAAGGGCTCCTAAGTCCCTAAAAGTGTTTCTTCACACCCTAAAGGAACAAGGTCAGCTGATTAGTTCATCTCCCAGAAATTCTCCATAGAAAACTGCTCAGAACCGGTCAAAGCTGGACCATACAAACTGCCCAGTGCAGAGGGTGCGATGCATCTCAACGACTCAGTGTAAAGGGTGCAATGCATACTGGAAAGCCCTTCTATAGGGTGCGATGGGCGAGATTAGACAAATGGCAGAGACAATTTGCAAGGTGGATCGTCATGGAATCTTCCAAAAGCTTCTCCTGTGACACTTGCCTCTCTGAATTCACCCAGGGATGAGTAAGAGATCATAAATCTCCAAGTGGAATCAAGAACTATCAGAGAGAGGACATTAATCAAAATCCCAGAAGCTGACTCACCCCCCTGCAATCATCTATATATGGATCCCTCATCACAGAGATCCAGAGGCTAGAATCTTGTATTTTTTTAGGAAGTGTTGTTGGTTTCTTGGTGAAAATCATAGTGTTGGGTGATCTAAGATTTTCATGAGGTGAAGAAGGGATTTCATGCTGGGAGGATGACGCTGGGTCAGAACAATTGGTTGTCTCTGCTCTTGGATAGTGTTATGCCGCTTTGATTCCACAGGTGCTCTTTGAAGCTGGGTAGACGAAGGAGAAGCGGCAAAGATCTGTCAGAAGAGAGAGGAACCAAGCAAGGAACCAAGCGCAAGACTGAGGTTGGTGTCCATTGTTCCCCTCTTATCTACTTCTCATAAAGGAAAGCGAAAGTAGTTTTAATTTGTTTGTTTCTAAGATAGCTACTAGTCTTAGTGGGACTAGCAACTTCGAGTGGACACTAGATTTCCAGATAACAAAATGGCGACTCCATTGGGGAGAGAATAGATTGTTTTCTTGTCTATATTTGTTTGTTTTATAAACTTACAAACGAAGATTGAAGTTAATCCAACTAGCCTTCGAACTGCATTTGCTATGCAAGTGCAAAGTAGATCAATGTTGCTTCAGTCTATCTCCGGGTTTTGTTTATAAACTGAACAATCGATTTGCAAACATCCTAATTGCCCTAGTGGTGGCTCTAGTAACCTCATTAGATCAGCCCCTGTGATTTATATTTACTGACTATCATTAGCTCGGCCTAAATCCCTGAACTAAGCTGCAAACTGTGACCAAGAACCAAGTTGAAGTCTCGCCCCTGGACCATCGCACTTTCTCCTCTTGGGAATCTGGATGAATCGCACCTCCTGCGTGCAGTAGGTGTGCTGCATCACACTTTCCCTATGTTGCAGGTGCGCTGATCAGAAAAGACCTCTTCTGCTCTTAGATTTTGGTTTTGTGTTCACTCTCTTCAGCTTTATTAAGGAGTTTTGCTTTCTGTGATCAGTATACCTCTGTGGAAACTCCCTTCCTTTTCATGATTCTGCCTCCATAGTACGAAGAATTGTGAATGTTTTTATGTATTGTGTGCCATTTACAGTTCTCTTTTACAAAATGTAATGCAATCAAACTGTCGTATTTTGATTTGGAAGTGTCACAAGTGTCATTTTCAGTCAAAGAAAAGAATTCTATTGTTCTGGATGGTTGATTATATAGTTACTCTTGTATTTTATTTGAATTAGTAGTTTTTCAAGTGTTGAAAGCAGTTTTCAATTCAAAATAGCAAAGTGTCATCATTATCTTCCTTTCGTTTTTGAAGAGAAATTTGTTAGTACTGTCGTTTTGAAAAGATAATTCAGATTTGTACTTAGCATTCTTCTTGTCATTCACACATTAAGAAAGCTGAAAACAAATACATGCATGTGCATTTTAATTTAGACTGCTCGTTGGTTTGATTTAGGACATTGCATCTAGTGTGTGCTCTCTGCGCTATGTTGAAAGAATATCATCTCTCTTTCCTTAGTAGCTAGGATTTTCATTACAAAAAGAAGATTAAAAGATTGTTTATCATCTTAGATTGTATTTTAGGAATTTTATATCTACATCACGTGGTGAACCTAAAAGGAAAATTTCTTAAGAAATATCAACTGTAAAATAAATTCAATGAACATAAAAACGCTTTGGAACCTAACGCACAACATCTAGAAGTCTAGGATAGAGATGTATTCTAGGGTCGTAAAGCCTGGTAACTATCATTTTCATTGTTGGTTGGGTGATTCCTCCTCTTTGAGATGACAAGTGCGAGTACGGACTTGTGCTCCCACGTACCGTCGAGTATATATTGGGAGACCACAATAGGCTATATCCTTTATCCATAGGAAGCCGTGTCTGCCACCCTATCGATTGCAATGCACTGAACACAGCATTCGGGAAGATTGAATGCCGTACCATAAAAAGTATTCTGTAGTTTTGCGATTGGTTTGGTAATCCCTCTGTCTAGATTTCCAGAGTAGTCTATTTCGTTCCTTTTCAAACTCCTTAAAGGAAAAGGTCCATCTGAGCACTCGTCACTTCAGCCTCATTAAAAATCGAAGGTGACTAGAGTCATCTTTCGTTTTTTCTCGACTCTTATAAATTGAAAAAACAAGTTGTGTCAAAGCGTCTAAAATTCATTTATTTCGGGACATTTTCCCCTTTATTTTTAGTTGATCGAGTAATCCGCAATCATGGAGGAAATTCAATTGAAACCCCATCATTCGCGGAGACTTACGATTCAACTGTCTTTGTCTCCAGAAACAAAACTATTCCGAGCAAAGTGAACTCATTTAACCGGATCAAAGTCCCCTAGTTTGGTTGGAACAAGTGTCTCGACACCTTCAGAGACTCCGGTTACTCCAAACATTTCTGGTATCCCTACCTCTATAGAAGAAGTTCTGCGGCCACTAGAGGATAGTAGAAATGATCTTTGTGTGAAGGTAAACACTTCTATTCCTGAACCGGCTCCACCCATAGCTGATTCGGAAGGTGTTATTACCCAAACAACTGTCGCTGCAAAATCTACACCTTCTTCGGCACCAGAAATATTTTACGGACCTGACGGTCTACCTCTTCCACCTGGGTTGATTGCAATAGAAGAGATTGTGGAGGATCCCCCATCTAGCACTCTATCACATTTTGGAGTTGGGATCACCCTATATCCTTCTTCATCGGAAATTAGTCTACCGTTATCGGAAGTTCTTGTAGAATCGCTAGGAAATCTTATGGATAGACTAGATATGTCTGAACAATCGTCGACATCTAGGACTGTGTCATCTGACACGGCAGCAGCAGAACTTCCTGCTGCCACTCCAACAATGTTCGCTGGCGTACTGTCTGTCGCAACTAGCTCTCATTCGCTGGATGGAATCCATCCAAGAGTTGTTTCGACAGTATGGTCTATTCCCGTTTGTCCATCTGAAATAATATCTGGAATCTCTTATGTTGAGTCTCAGCAAATTGATTCTTCGCAGTGTCAATTTTGGCAGTCCGGTCCTCAAAGGCAAATCATTCCCTTAAGCATTGGATTACCGTCGTATGGGGGGCAATATGCCCTTTCATTGTCTCCTCTAAGAGAACAAACATACGAGTGTTCACAATAGAATTCAGGTTATGCTGGAATTACATCCAGTGGTTGGATGCCAATACTACCTCAACAACCAAGATTTGTATACTCAATGCAAAAAAGTCTGCCTATGTCAAATATCCCCACTACACCGGCTATTGTCATGGTGTCACAAGTACAAGCGTTTCCTGTTGTATGCCAACCTCAAGTCTCTCAGGTCGCAATTCAACAGCCCCTTGTCTCTACAACGCCACCACAATCATCGATTAGTGGCTCCTTAACTGGAGTGACCCAGGCTCAAACGGGTACCATTACCCCTCATCTTGGTCAAACAGCCAGTATTGGACAACAGCAAATGGTTTCACAACCATGGCTGGTGCAATATCAACAACTGCAATTCCAAAAAGCCTACTAAGGATCTGAGCACCAAATCTTTGCAAGTAATGGGCAGTCGTATATTCAAAACGGTCAAAATCAACCATTTCATAATGGTTATTCCCATCAACCATACCAACGTTATCAACATCAAATGCATTATGCTGGTATGCAAAGACCCACTGCTTAGGCAATCCCATCTTATCATGGGTATGCTTCGCTGAACCTGAATCAATAGTTGCCCTTCGTGGCAACTTTAGAGCTACCCGATCTAAATCAACTGACAAACGATCCAATTGCTTACGCCCCTTGGTGGCCAGCAATTCCTCATAAACTTCCGTCAGATATTCCTAAATTTAATGGAAATCTGGGTGAAGATCCGTTGAATCATGTGATGACCTTTCATCTATGGTGTTCATCTAACACTCTAAATGATGATTCGATCAGGCTTCGCCTTTTTAAATGAACGTTAACTGGTCTGGCAGCAAAATGGTATATCGAATTGCCTAGAGCTTCATTCGATAACTTCAGCATCCTAGCCACAACCTTTTTAACCCATTTTTAGTTACCCATAAGGTACGAAATAGGAACAGAGCTTCTTACCAATTTCAAATAGACAACGACCACTCACATATCCGATCATATTCATGAGTGGCGACGTCATCGTAGAATGGTGAAAACATATGTTCCTGATCAGATGCTACTTGAATGGTTTATTAAGTCATTATTACCTTCTATTACGGAAGATGTGGCAAAGGGAGGGGTCATCACTGAAGGGCAAGTAATTGCTCGTGCGCAATATCTAGACTTGATATATACTCAGTCTAGCACGCTCTACGATAAAATCCCTGATGCTCCTAGACCGGACTTCTCTGTTCCTCCCATTCCTAAATCAAGCAAAGACTCTCATGCCGGAGATGGCATGATAGGTGCAACTAGCACAAAAACTGTAAAAGCTAAATCAAAGAAAGCTCGTACGGTTCTGAGTCAAAATGCAAATGAAGAACTTCTCACCTCAAAGGTAAATGTTGTTTCAACTGACAAAGGCAAAGAACCAAAGCAACCAGGGGGCAAGAAGAAAAAGAAAGGGAAGAAGAAAAAACAGGAGGAGTCGTCTCCTAAAAAATCTTCTGCAAACCCTTCTGGAGATAGGAAACCAAGTCATCCATGCTTTATATGTGATGAGGATCATTGGATGAAAGATTGTCCATACAAAGCCGAGCTTAGAAAATTCTTAAAGAGTTCAAAAACCTTGGTAGTATTGACTGATCCATTTCCAAATCTAGGAACAAATCTGGTTGCTAGTGACAATGCTTCCCCATCCCAAGTGCTAATGTTGTCGGTTTCGAAGCAACAAAATGATGCTTTGATATCGACAAGGAATAAAGATTACGGGAATCCACAATTGTCGGAAAACAAGGCTAATGATCAACTTAGTAGTTCGACAACAACTTTGACCGAAGTTGTGCCACCCATCATTCCTGAACTAACCATAAAGCCGCCAAAAGGAGTACTACACAAATCGACATTTAATCCTTGTGCCAGAGCAGCACAGCATTATAATATAGTGGAGGATCTGGCCCAAACGTCATCCGCTATGTCGACACTTGAGGTACTACAAAATTTCCCGTCCCAAAAATAGGCTTTATTATAAGCAATAGGTGGGATTGACCCAACGGATTCCAATCTTGTGTCCTTTAATCATAAAGGATATGACCCTCAGTTACCAACTCAACTAGCTTTCCTTATTCAAGTGAAAGCCCTCAACAAAACTGTTCATCAAACAATTATTGATGAGGGGGCATCTACATGTATTATGTCGATGAGTTGCTGGAAAACTTTAGGATCTCCACCCTTGTCGCGATCTTCGACGACATTAAAAGAATTTGATGGACGAACATACACCCCATATGGGATTTTAAGTAACTTGCAAGTCGAACTGGGGGGAAAAACGGTAGAAATTGATGTTGAGGTTATCGATGGAAACCTCGATTACAACATCCTACTGGGAAGGCCCTGGATTTATGCTATGGCTACAGTTATGTCGACATACTTCAGAAAGATTGCATTTCCCTTCCAAGGAGGGATTACGATCATCGACCAACAAACCTTCCTCCCCAATAGTTCACAAGTTACGAGAAGCATTCCATTGATCCATGGAAGCTCTCAATCGCTTCAAAATGTCGAAGTAGGCATACTAAAAGACCCTACATTAATGGGGACTTTTTCCCTACCGCCTCCAAACAATCTGGCAGAAGTAGCCATGGTGGGAACCTACAATATGATGTCTTCTAGATTCAAAAGATTCCTAAACATTTTGACAGCATGGATCATCGCCATTTTAGAAATATTGTAGCAATCAATTTTCTTGGCCTGGGGAGCAAACCCAAATCAACACTCATCGAGTGTTTTGATAGATAGGTCTAAGGAATATGGCACCTCTTCAGAACCTTAGTCGCATGTACAGTCTATAAACGGAGGAATCATTCAGTTAATGACGATAAGAGAGGCACCATGGGAAGATTACCACCATCATTCCCATCTTTCGGATTATCACGAAGATTATTCCAGCGACCTTAATCATCCTTCAGTTTTTTATTTTCTATCAAATACTATAAATAGAATGGATTCTAAGGATAGTTCTTTTACTGTGTCAACCTCATTAAAAAATGAAACAAATCCCTTTCCAAATTGAATCTTTAATTACGATCTCGTAAAATCCAAGTTGAGTCTTTTAAAGATCTCGAAGGGAGACCTTCATTCCAGCCATTGTGTTGAATGCAATGAAGCTTTGGGGGCATGCACCTCGATTTGCGTTATTATGCTAGGGGCATGTAAGCTTATCACGAGCAGTGTTACTGCAGGGTTCAAGATCATTAACAAATAAACCCACCACGAGCAGTTTTTATGTGAAGTTCAAGCTCGTTAAAAATTAAACCTAAGCAATGAGCAAATGTTTCCCCCAGAGTTTAAGCTCATTAAAAAATGAACCAATTTCCGGTAAATAACCATTGTGAATGCATTATCATCAGCTCTTGAGCCTTGGTTGTGTTCTCACCATCACCTCCACTCTGTTTTAGCTTATCATTCGCCTCCATTTGATTGTTTACCCCTTTTTGAGGAACATCTACAAAGAGTGATTATGTTAGCCATCCTTGTGACACTGCCGTGATTGGAAAATTCCAAACCTTACCTGTAATCAGCGGCTACCCGAAATTATCACTCGTTCCTCAAAAAACGAGTCTCCTTTAAGCTCTTTTTGTCTGACTCGTAAAATAGGAAAAGATTCTTGAGCAGTTGGCCTCTCCAGCTCGTTAAAGCTACCGGGAGTGTTATCCCTCCTTTAGATTTTAATCTTCTTGGACCTGAGGGGTTATTACACAAAAAGATCGAGCGCTTGTTTTGTTTGGCTCGTTAAAATTAACGAAAATTCATCCCTTTCATATTACTTTATACTTTTTCAGACTTAATGGATTATATGACGAAAAAGGATTATTGGAGTTTCCTTTACGTCCCTTTCAGACTTTCTAAAATTGAAAAGGACCGAGTTATCTTTGTTGTTAAACTCATTAAAACCAATAGCGACAAACTTGTCCATATAGACAAGAACGAGTCTCACTATCACTAGGCTCGTTAAAACATAGCGATGGGTTTGCCTGAAGGGCAAATTATAGAACAAGCATATGTTATCCTCCTCAAGCTTGATAAAAATAAAGAGGTACTGGTCAGCAATGACTAGGGAAAAATTGGGAAGAAAACTTGAAGAAGCTTTATTGGTAGCAAAGTCGCTCTTGAACATGACACTTTCACTCCATGTCTGAGTCAGGTTGGGTTATTCCGTTCATCGGTCATATTACCATTGGTCCATCGCACCATCCATATTTGGGGTTAATTCTACCAATCCATGTCAGTGTCGCCGGTATGTTCAAGAGAAGTCACTCAGAGAATTCACCTGTGTCCCATCCGTTGCAATACATTCACGCTCCATTCTTTCATGACCGCCACCCTGAACCCTGTATCATCAAATCATTTTCACCTCCAAAATCATATACTCCATTCTATGTCGTAGATGTGGGATTCATTAAGGCCCTCCTACTATGGGTCGCTTCTTGTCAACATCAGCTCATTATCCAAGAAGTCAACTTAGGAACAACCCTTTCAGTACTTTGAAGCTTGCATGCCTCAATGGCAAGTTTCTCACTTCCGACGACAGGTTTACATCAATGGCCTTCAACCGAAAGATTTTGCATGGTGTTCGATGCCAAGTCCCTTTTTCACACCATGTGAATTGTACTGTAGTACCTTGAGGGTCATCATCATTATTGATGATTCCTCTCGCGTCTGTTAACAGCTTACATCATTGGCTGGTAATTAGGTGATGTCTTTCCATGTTCGACTCCAGAACATCTTTCACATGGATCGACTTGTACTCTGAGTGAAGATTGGACGAGTTTGAAGACCTCGGATCTAGTTTCATCCATCCGAGCTGCGATATATTCAGGAAAATAAAGACATCAAATGTACATCATTGCTGCACAGATGATCATCCGAATCAAAGGATGATGGCTCTATCAGAATCATCAGTCTGCCACACAGACGATTGTCTGTCTTATGTACATGAAAATGAATTTATAAAGCTGAGCATGGGAATGCCCGCCTCAGCTAGATCATGAAAAATATTATGAAGATAATGTATTGTATTGTATCTTATTACAGGTCGCCTTCCAGCTCGAAAAACTTCGGATCCTCATGATAAAGCATTTCACCCGACATCAAAAGATTAACGACCTCATGCTTTAGGGGGCAACTGTTATAGACATTTTTGGGCACTACAACCCCAATCATACATTTCCATAAACCAAGGGCTCCTAAGTCCCTAAAGTGTTGCTTCACACCTTAAAGGAACAAGGTCAGCTGATTACATCATCTCCCATAAATTCTCCATAGAAAACTATTCATAACGAGTCAAAGCTGGACCATACAGACTGCCCAGTGACGAGGGTGCAATGCATCTCACCTGCTCAGTGTAAAGGGTGTGATGCATACTAGAAGTCCCTTCTGTAGGGTGCAATGGGTGAGAGTAGACAAATGGCAGAGACAGTTTGCAAGGTGGATCGTCATGGAATATTCAAGAAACTTCTCATGTGACACTTGCCTCTCTAAATTCGCCCAGGGATGAGTAAGAGATCATCAATCTCCAAGTGGAATGAAGAACTATCAGAGAGATGACACTAATCAAAATCCCAGAAGCTGACTCACCCCCCTGCAATCATCTATATATGGATCCCTCATCACAGAGATCCAGAGGCTGGAATTTTGTATCTTGTAAGGAAGTACTATTGGTTTCCTGGTGGAATATCATAGTGTTGGGTGATCTAAGCTTTTCATGAGGTGAAGAAGGGCTTTCATGCGGGGAGGATGATGCTAGGTCAGAACAATGGGTTGTAATCTTCTCTTCCAATCTACATATTAATTAAGCTATTCAAGTTTTCCTCCACATTCTTGTATGTCCTATAGTATATGCATTTGTGTGGTCAATATATATTTGGTCCTATATTGTTTATGATTGTAGATCTCTGCACTTTGAAGGTATTATGTTGCTTTGACTTTACAAGTACTCTTTGAAGCGGAGTGGTCAAGGGAGAAGCGACAAAGACCGGTTGGTGAGGAGAAGGAACAAGCAAAGAACCGAGCGAAGGATTGACGTTGGTATTCTTTGATCTTCTCCTATCTACTTCTCATAAAGGAAAACGAAAGTAACTTTAATATGTTTGTTTCTAAGATAGCTACCCGTATTAATGGGACTAGCAGCTCTGCATAGACACTAGATTTCCCGATAACAAGCGAGAGAAAGCAGAGACACCTCCCCAAGAAGCAGAAAATGTGTTGGAAACAGGGGAAGCCTTAGTTCTGAATAAAGTGTTGTTGAAACCAGCCAAAGAAATAGTTGAACAAACTCAAAGGAAAGAATTATTCCAGACAGTTTGTAAATCACATGGAAAATGTTGCAAGTTGATTATCGACAGTGAGAGCACGAATAATCTGGTTGCCATAGAGATGGTAGAGAAGTTGGGTTTGAAGCGGTTGAAGCACCCCACTCCCTACAAGGTATCGTGGTTGTCGAAAGGCCATTAGCTGTTGGTGGACAAACAGTGTGAAGTTGAATTCCATATTGGCAAGTATAAAGACAAGGTTTTTTGTGATATTATGCCAATGGACGTATGTCATATACTGGTAGGAAGGCCATGGCAGTATGACCGAAAGGTAGTGCATGATTGGGAAGACAAACTGTTACAAGTTTGTCAAAGATGGGATCAAGCACACACTTGTGCCCATCAAGGAGGAGGAGACAGTGGAAACAAGAGGGACGAAAGCGTTATTAATGGGTGGAAAATAGTTTTTGAAGCATATTGAAGAAAGTGAAGTGAACTATGTTGTTGTGAGAAGGGTGAAAATGGTGTTGTTACACATAGAGGTGTCAGCTTTGCCTGCATAAATTCAGAAAATGCTGCAAGAATTTAGCGATATTGTAGTGGACGACTTACCAGATAAATTGCCTCCCAAGAGAAGTATACGTCATCATATTGACTTTATAACTGGAGCAAGTCTACCAAACAAGGCAGCATATTGGATGAGCCCCAAAGATAATGAGGAAATCAGAAAATAGGTGCAGGAATTGTTGGATAAAGGGCTGATAAGGGAGAGTTTGAGCGCTTGTGCAGTTCCAACAGTTCTCGCTCCCAAAAAAGGAGGAGAATGGCGAATGTGCACGGATTCGAGGGTCATCAACAAAATTACCATCAAGTACAGATTTCCACTGCCACGGATGGATGATATGATGGACCGCTTGAGTGGGGCAGCATATTTATCGAAGATTGACCTGAAAATTGGTTATCATCAGATTCGAATGAGGGAAGGGGATGAGTGGAAGATAGCCTTCAAGACCAATGAAGGGTTGTATGAGTGGCTAGTAATGCCATTTGGATTGAGTAATGCCTCCAGTACCTTTATGCGACTGATGAATGAAATGATGAAAGAGTTCACTGGAAAGTTTGTAATAGTGTATCTTGATGATATATTAATTTTCAGCAAGACAAGGGAGGAACACTTTCAACATGTTCGAAGTGTGCTGGAAAAATTATAGCAGAATAAGCTGCTGAAAAATCTGAAAAAAAAAAAATGTACTTTTATTCAAAGAGAACTGGTTTATCTGTGTTTTGTGATTACGGAAAGTGAGCTGAAGATGGACCCAGAGAAGATTGTAGAAATTGTTAACTGGCCATCCCCAAAAATTCTATTTGAGGTACGTAGTTTTCATGGGTTGGCATGTTTTTACCATAAATTTATAAGGAATTTCAGTGAGATCTGCGCGCCTATGTTGGATACTATAAAAAAGGCAAGTCAACCTTTTTGTTGGACAGAGGAAATAGAGAAGAGCTTTCAGCTACTGAAGAAGAAGATCACAGAAAGACCGATCCTGAGATTGCCAGATTTTAAAAAGCTTTTTCAGGTTCGTTGTGATGCAAGCGGTATGGCCATTGGAGCTGTACTTAGCCAAGAAGACAAACCTGTTGCATTTTTCAGTGAGAAGTTGAATGAGAGCAGGCAAAAATATTCGTCCTATGACAAATAATTCTATGTTGTCATCCAAGCACTGAAGCATTAGAGACACTATCTGTTGGGGAATGAGTTTGTTTTATTTTCTGATAATTCTGCACTACAATACATGATGCAACAGCATAAGCTGAATCACAAGCATGCTAAGTGGGTTGAATATTTGCAAAGTTTCACCTTTGTGTTGAAACACATTAGCGGGCAGGCCAACAAGGTGGTAGATGCATTGAGCAGAAGAGCCTTGCTCTTGCCGATACAAGTGCTGGGCTTTGAGAATTCGAAAGACTTGTATCAGACCAACATGGATTTCAAAGAGGCTTATGAAGCCTGTCAGAATCCTTTGTTGAGAAAAAATAGTCCATGTTTGGACTATAATTTGCAAGAGAAGCTCTTGTTTAAAGGGGGATAGTTATGCATTGCCGATTGTTTGATGAGAGAGAATATCATTTGAGAGAAGCACGGTGGAGGTCTAGCTGAGCATTTTGGCATAGACACAACATTAGATCAGCTCAGCCATTTTTATTATTGGCCAAGAATGCGAAGGGATGTGCAGATATTTGTGACCAGATGTAAAGTGTGTCAGTTGGCAACAAGACACAGTCAGAATACAGGACTCTACACACCATTGCCCATTCCGATCAAACCATGGGACTCATTCAATTTGGACTTCATCTTGGGTCTACCAAGGACGCAGTGGGGTTATGATTCGGTGATGGTAGTAGTATACCGGTTTTCAAAGATGGCACATTTCATCCGTTGTAAAAAAAACCAGCGATGCCACTCATGTGGCCCACTTATTTTTCATAGATATCATCAGGCTACATGGCCTACCTAAGTCCATTATTTCCAACAGGGACATGAAGTTTACATGGCACTTCTGGCACACCTTGTGGAAGAAGATGGACACACAGTTAAGTTTTAGCTCTGCTTATCACCCGTAGACTGACGGGCAAAAAGAGGTGGTAAACAAGAGCTTGGGAAACCTGCTACAAAGTTTGATCAGGGAAAATTCACGAATGTGGGATCGTGTACTTGCCCAGGCGGAGTTCGCTTACAACGACTCACCCAACCGCAGCACAGGGTACAATCCTTTTCAGATATTATATGGCATGCATCCTCGCAGAGTGCATGAGTTACGAGATCTAGGATAGCAGGAAAAACGAAGTGCTAATGGAGAAGATTTCGCCAAGGCAATGAATAACCTACACGAGTAGGTGAAAATGAAGTTACAGGACAACAGTCAAAAGTATAAGCAGTGGGCAGCTCTGAAGCGGCAAGAGGTACAGTTTAATGTGGGGGATGAAGTCCTCGTGCATTTGCGCAAGGAACGTTTACCTAGAGGTACATATAACAAACTGCAATACAAAAAGGTTGGCCCTTGTGAAATTCTGCGGAATTTTTTAGCAAATGCTTATGAATTACAGTTACCACCTGAAATAGGCATCTCGCCCATCTTCAATGTGGCAGACCTGTTTCCATATACTGCTAATCCTGAGGAAGACAATACAACATGGCCTACATGGGACACACAGGAAGGGAGTGAGACTTGGATGAGACAAATGCCTTCTGCTCAGCCCCTTGAGATCGAGAGGATCCTCGACTCTTAGGTGGCCAAGAAAACTAAGTGGAAAGAATATCTGCAATATCTGGTCAAGTGTAAGAACAATCCCATTGAGGACAATTCATGGCTTAATGTCAGACAGATACAATAGGCATGCTATTCAGTTAAGAAGCTCATGGACCGAAGTCATGAATTTTTCTTACCCCGGGAGCTTGATGCAGGAGCATCTAGCTAAGGGTACCATGACCGGGTGTTTGGTCTCAGCTAAGGAGGACAGGTTCATTGTCATTTAGTTTCATTTACATTTGTTGATCAAAACAGTGTCTAGGAACTAGTTTTTTTTATTTTATTATTAGTTAAGGGATATTAGGAATAGTACAGTTAGGTTAGGGTTATTACCGTCACATTGTTCTGTCTTTTTATTAATCTATCTTATAGCTGTCTTTTCATTTAAAAATAAATAAATATTGTAAATCCTACAGCACAAGAAACCCAAAATAGTTATCAATTATGTAACTATAAAAGCAACTGAAGGATAACTGTGAACAGTTCGAGTAACTGTCTAAGTACAATACAAAAACCAATGTAATACATTTTGAAGGGGTTCAATGCACGAGAATAGGAATACGAAAAGGAGACAATAATTTTCAAACATCTGAATATCTGAATCCATCTATAACCAGTCTGTCTATGACATTTATTTTCTTTCCTCTAATTACTTTGTGTGTAAACTAAATAACACTACTATGTGTTCCCGTCTATTTCTTTCTTTCTATTAAACAGAGACATAACTACTAAATTTAACAAAGAAGTCATACGAGCATTCCCAGCATGAAGTTCCGGTAACAATAACAACAGTTTCCAAATACATGAAAGCAAACAACAGTTACGAGCCAATTCTCAACAGAACGAGAATACAACTGCCGAAGAATGAAATACCAAAAACAGAGGTAACCCATTTACACAGAATTTCTTGTTAATTCCTCCTTTGTAACTATAATACTGGCATACATAAAAAACAGTTCCGAGTGCTCAACTAAAACAGAGTAAGACAATATGAAACAACCAAACCCCGAAAGCCAGGGTTGGACCCTAGTCGGCCACAACAAGAAAAAGCGAATAAATTACAAGTGTCCATAGCCTAAATAATAGTCGATATTACATAAAAACAGAACCAAGGTTTCTCGACAGCAAAGACAACTAAACGAAGGAGTACTGGACTTTTCTAGTGACTAAACAGAGGAATAACACTACAAGTTAAGTAACAGTAGCAGAGAACGACCCTACTGGAGCCATTGCTTGAAACCATTTCAAAGACCAAGCCTGGAGCAAACCCTAACCTGCATAGAGAGCCAACAGAGCATGTCAATTAAATAAATGCCGAGAGTAACCTGGAAATAAAATTTGACAAGCAAAATCAGAAGGGACGGCTTACCTGAAGAGTATTTGCGTTGGAGGAATGAAACCCCAACTAAGTCACAGTCAACAGTGAAAACCCTGCAGACAAAGGGGCGAATGCCATTAGTGTTGAAGAAAAATGAAGAAGACAAGTTATAGCATGGAGGGGTAACTTACCTTGCCAGGATCGAGTGAAGCTGAGGAAGCCCACTGTGACTGCGACCTGCTAGAGCATTAAAATATTCATACATCAACCAGAGAATCAAAACAGGAAGCTTAACTAGAAAAGTTGCAACAGAACAAGACAAGGGAATAGAGGAAAGCATAATAACCACGTAGAAGGTTAAAGAGCCAACAGAGGAATGGCATAAACCCTCTCACGAAGTCGACGAAGCCTTCAATACAGTGCCCAGGCAACGAGGCGACGAAACTGCAAGTGTGGGCGGAGATACCTCGCCACCAGGTGGAAGAATTCATAGCTGGGCGCATACAAAGCATTGCTGCCAAGCTCTATACAGTCGCGAGCAAGCCGAGCACAAACCCTCATAGCAACAGAGAGCAAACCAAGAAATGACCAAATGAAATGAAACGAGGGTTTTGGTAACACCAAAGAGCGGGAAGGCGGAAATCGAGGCGAGTACAGCCAGCAGACCAACATTAACTCTGAAATCAATGCGACAGACAAATATCCTGGTTAATCCAAATGCTTAAGCCTAATCATAAGTATTGATCCAAAAATCATTTATTAATCATCGTTTAATAAACATTCACCCATAGTTACGGGCTCGTCCCATCACTTTTTGTTTCAAAAAAAGGGATGAAGTACTATATATATAATGCATTACATGCACATATCAGAGCAAACAACAACCATCCATAATGTGATCTTGTACACCATTTCTAAATACTTTTAAATTTCATGCAAGAGCTCAGTAAACTCTAACTTGAGGAGCACAAAAATGTTGCTAACGCTTTATCAAAGGAAGGACAAAGCAAACTAGTGGCGATATCACTTTCTCTGAATATTCCTATGATTTTTTGCAAAGATTTGGGAAAATACATGTTGCATAGCGAGAATTTATTTTGAGATGTATTATGAGAGATCAAAACATGTTTTTTCTTTTTGTTTCAAAACAGGGGATGAGGTACTATATATATATAATGCATTACATGCACATATCAAAGCAAAAAACAACCATCCATAATGTGATCTTGTGCACCATTTCTAAATACTTTTAAATTTCATGTAAGAGCTCAATAAACTCTAACTTGAGGAGCACAACAATGTTGCTAACACTTTATCAAAGGAAGGACAAAGCAAACTCCTCGGGAGATCACTTTCTGTGAATATTCCTATGATTTTTTGCAAAGATTTGGGAAAATACATGTTGCATAGCTAGACTTTATTTTGAGATGTATTATGAGAGATCAAAACATGTTTTTTCTTTTTGTTTCAAAAAAAGGGATGAAGTACTATATATATAATGCATTACATGCACATATAAAAAAAAACAACAACTATCCATAATGTGATCTTGTGCACCATTTCTAAATATTTTTAAATTTCATGAAAGAGCTCAGTAAACTCTAACTTGAGGAGCACAACAATGTTGCTAACACTTTATCAAAGGAAGGACAAAGCAAACTATTGGGGATATCACTTTCTATGAATATTGCTATGATTTTTTGCAAAGATTTGGGAAAATACATGTTGCATAGCGAGACTTTATTTTGAGATGTATTATGAGAGATCAAAACATGTTTTTCTTTTTGTTTCAAAACAGGGGATGAAGTACTATATATATAATGAATTACCTGCACATATAAAGCAAACAACAACCATCCATAATATGATATGGTGCACCATTTCTAAATACTTTTCAATTTCATGCAAGAGCTCAGTGAACTCTAACTTGAGGAGCACAACAATGTTGCTAACACTTTATCAAAGGAAGGACAAAGCAAAGTGCTCGGGATATCACTTTATGTGAATATTCCTATGATTTTTTGCAAAGATTTGGGAAAATACATGTTGCATAGCTAGACTTTATTTTGAGATGTATTATGAGAAATCAAAACATGTTTTTTCTTTTTGTTTCTGCAAAAGGGGATGAAGGGATAGTTTTATAATAGATAAGATAAGTGATATATATGTTTTGATATAATTAAATATTTATATTTATGAATGTAGAATAAGCATAGCATATTGGGTATTTCTCTAAATGTTGATTGTGTCATAGATGATATATGGCATATATCATGACAATGATGCATATCATATTGAGTATTTTTTTAAATACTGAGTGTGGTCTGTTCTAATGTAGGACAAATAATATATGGCATATATTATGACAATGATGCTTCTGTAAACATTTTTTATTAATAAAAGTTGGTTTTTTACTTGTTGGAGGAAAAATATATATATATATATATATCAAATTTTAGTGACTTTATATATATCAAATTTTAGTGACTTTAAACTTTATGTAAACTCCTCAAAGTAAAACTATCTTAAATTTATGTTAATAATAAATTTCAGAAATATTTTGGAAAATCAATTGTTTAACTTTTCTTAATATCCCAAAAATCTACAATCAATATAAAGATGACCTTCAAACTAGAATACTTTTAATGGACATAAAGATGACTTTCAAACTGGAGTACTTTTAATCGACATAAAAATGACCTTCAAGCTAGAGTATTTTTAAACTCATGGAAGAGATCAGCTGACCCACTTCATTGAATTCCCGGGAAATCTCCCTGTCAAATCAAAAGATTAATCCATACCAATATATTTGCGCTGGATTATCTGCAAATGAGAAGAAATGTCCCAGCATTTTCCAAAACTGCGTTCCTAGGTTATTATTTGGCCGTTTCAAATGACCATTTGTGTTGCCAATAGACACAGTCTCGCATGTGACACGATTTGAGCTACTGACCAACTAGATCTTCATTCCAACTACCGATTATTAGAAGGCCCAACTAACCAAGCGTATGATCACATGTGGACTCACTGTTTTAACTGGACTGCGACAAGAGTGCAATTACTCGAAGATGGCAGCTGACTGGGTGGGTGCAAGAATTTCCTTGAGAAAATAACTGCACTGCTAGATGGATGGTTCTTGTTTGCCCGTTTCAGATGGCCATAGCAGTCTGGCAGGTGACACGATTTCAAAAGACAATCGACTTTATGTGGGTTCCAACTACCGATTGTAGAAGCCCACCCATACAATAGGCCACATATGGACTGATCGTTTTGACCCGGCGGCCACGAGAGAGCAATCGAGGAGGCAGCTGGCTGATTGAAACCAGAGTGGGGGCCAGATTAAAAAGATCTGACAAGAAAATTACAGTCCGCTAGTAGGCTGACGTTGGAGATGAACAGGCCGTGAGGGAGTCGACGAAAACAGCCAACGAGAACAGAGTCATCACACGTCAGGGAGGAAAGAGGACAGTACATTTCTAGATTTGTCGAATAGAGTGGGTAGGATAACGGCAATCAATATTTAATGCCTAGCCCATGGTACTGTATGTAGTGTATGTGACTTTTTGGATTTAAGCAAGTATACTATTTTATTTTTATTGATCGCATATACAGCGTATTATAACACTATATATTGGTGGTTTAGAATAACTGGTTAACTTAATTGTTGGTCTTCTCATACCCTTGGTTAAAGTAATTTTTGCTCGCTCAAAATCATTATGAAATTCTGTGAGATATCATATATAGGTTATATCAATAGTTATCATCGTTTAGTAGGGTTTGGGTAAGGAATCATATTTATGTTTATAATATTTAACATTTTAGAACAATGGAGTGTAGATGGGTTGGTTTGGGTGGGGTTTCGTTATGACAAGATCACATGTTCAAACTTCAAGGGGAGGGGTTGAGGATGGAAGCCACATTGAGGGAATAAACTTTCCAAAGGGAATTTAGGCTTGACAGAGCCATCAAGCCTTGCACAATCCTGTTGATAACCATCCCATTGTGGGTAGATTGGTCTTCTTCATTCCAATACAAGCACAATGGTGGTGATAAAATCCCATTGTGGGAGGATTGGTTTTCTTCCATCCAAGCTAGCCCCTCCCTAGGCTCAACCCAGTCACAAAAAATAAAATATAAAATAAAGATTCATAATTGAAGTCCATCATGGAGAGTGAACTATAATTGAAGTCAATCATCAAGAGAGAATGTGTTATGTACACTTTCTTTTCTTTGATGAGGGATATCAAAATAAAAAATAAAGATCCATAATTGAAGTACATCATGGAGAGTGAACTATAATTGAAGTCAATCATCAAGAGAGAATGTGTTATGTACATTTTCTTTTCTTTGATGATGAATATCAAAATAAAAAATAAAGATCCATAATTGAAGTCCATCTTAAAGTCAATCATCAAGGGAGAATGTGTTATGTACATTTTCTTTTCTTTGATGATGGATATCAATTATGGGTGTGAAACATTGAGTATGATAGATATCAATTATGGGTATGAAACATTGATTATAGACTTAGATTTTGTATAAACTTTAAAATTAAAATGTTTGTTATTTTTAAAAATATTTACTAATATTAAATTATATTAATTATAATTTTATTTTAAAAAAATATAATTTTTCAAATGTTATCTTATATTATTTTTATTAATTCAAATTATTTCACCAATTTATTTAACAATTTTGAAAATTTCTAATATGCTTAAAATAGCCCAGCTAGCCCAGCCACTTAATTACGAGCTCACAAACTTTCATAAATATGTGAAAGGCAATTTACTTACCCACCTATATTATTTTTATTAATTCAAATTATTTCACCAATTTATTTAACAATTTTGAAAATTTCTAATATCCTTAAAATAGCCCAACCACTTAATCACTAGCTCACAAACTTTGTGTGAGAGAGGCAATTTACGTACCCACCATGTATTATTCGATAATAGATATGACAATTTCATAACAATAATAAATAAGAAAATATAAAAAATAAAATAAATTAATAATATATTTATAGATTTAAAAATCTAAAATTAATATAAAAATTCTCCATATTGATATAGTGCATAACACATCATTATCTCTCGATGGACCTAAATTATGGATCTAATATTAAATCTAAACTGATTTCGAATCATAAAATTCAGTGCCCCATCTATTTTCTAATCATAAAATTTCATCCATTAATTGTACAGAGTCTAGAAAATATCATTCGCTGACATGTGATCTTACTCCCATGCAAAGTGTCGCTTCAAAACAGAATTACTATCAAGTGAGTGAAGTCCATGCTCAGAAGTGATTGAACTCTTCAATTTTGCAGACCTGAAAAACGCTTTGTGACCATCCAGAAGAACCACCGTCACCTGATGACGTCGGATAGAGAAACCATTTGGCAGTAGACCACTATTTTCTGCAACATTTGTTGGGATCCATTGAAAAGCGTGGTAATGGAAGATTTTGCTCTGAGCAATGAGATTGAGTGTCTATATAGAAAATGGCCAGACTAAGTATTGAACATTTCAACGCAGCATATGATGACATATGCACCTGACATAGAGATGAGAGCAAGATGACATATAAAGAGAATTCTGCCATAAAGAGCTCTGTAGTGGTGGAATGATGACTCATCGAATTTGTACATACATCAGCTACACTTGGAGGCATTTTGCATAAGAGTCCAGGAAGTACATTCAAGATATTGATTAAAAGTTGGAGGCATTTTGCATAAGAGTCCAGGATATACAGTCAAGATATTGATTAAAAGTTGACTGATGAGAGAAGAATCAGGAGTGAAAGGAGAAGGTGACAACTGCATAAGACAATAGCAAAAAACAAACTGGCCTTCACACTTCTAGAAATTCAGATCCTCAGTACAACCCAACCCTATATGATGCATTCAAAAGTTTGACCAACACAAAGAGGATGATTCAAATTGAGTATTGGAATGTTTTTATATATTTATATAATTAGTTTGATTCTGGATGTGGTTAGTTTTAATGAAATAATGATTCATTTATTTATATTTGAATGTTTTTATATGTTTATATCATTAGTTTGATTTCAGATGTGGTTAGTTTTAATGTTGGATGATGTGGTTAGTTTTAATGTTGGATGAAAGAATGATTTATTTATGCATAGTATGTTATGAATAATAGTAAAGTTTGAAAATCATTTAAAATAATTTAATTTCTTAAAATATTTATTATATCAATTTTTTTTTATTAAAATGTTTTGTTTTGGTTTGAATTTGGGGAGTTATTTTCTGTTAAAATCTTCATTTTGTTGTTTAAACTGGGTTTTTGATTACATATATGAATTCAGCATCATGAAAAACCAATTCAGACTTGTGATTCCAACAAATGCTAATAAATTTGATCAGAAAATATGCTTAAAAAACATCCCTAGAATCGCAATTTAAATTAGATAAATATAATGACACAAATTCATCTTCTTAAAAGATCAATCTCTGTACAAGACACTATTGAAGCTGTAATTCCTCCATCCTCCGCAAAATGTTGTTACTTTCAGTCATATTAGGCCATATTTGGGAATCACTTTTTGGTTCAGTCTTGGATGCAAATTTTGTTTTTGTATATTGACTGGACCTATTTTCTAGGCAAATGATATAATATTTTGCCATTATATTTCTTATATAATACTATCGAGCTTTTCCCAAACCCAACTCAATGACTCTCACTCTGGTTCCTAATTTCTACTCAGTGACCAGACGGGTTGCCTTCATTTGCTTACTATCAGTCATGAATGAGGGAGGGTTACTGGTCTCAGTATAGATATTCTACCCAAAGTGGTCAACAAAGCGTGCAACTACAGAGTTTCCTGGCATAAAGTGAATAGGGTCATTGCGAGCTTTTGGACACTTATCTGGTGATCACCAAGACTCGTATATTTGCAATGAATTCAAATGATGGGCAGATAAAAAATTAGTTTTTTAAATCCATTTTGAAAAATGTTACCTAGGCAAATAAAAAAAGTTTTTTTCTTCTGAAAAAAACAATAAAACAAGTTTTGAAATGACTGGACACCTATGAAGTGAAAGCACTCTTCTCACTTATGACCTTACAGGCTGATTAGATAGAGGATGTGTCACAATCCTTAGATAGAGAAAGTGTCACAGTTCTGCAATGAGACAAAGAGTACTGATGTGCCACATGCCAATTGTCGGTGCAAAAACAAAGAGGCAAACCAGATTCAATTGGTGTGTCGATTAAAGGAAGACCGAGCGTTTCCCTAGTTGCTCTAGTGGTGTCTAATTGGACAGAAGAAGACCGAGCGTTTCCCTAGTTGCTCTAGTGGTATCTAATTGGACAGAAGAAGCTGTAAGCAGTGACGAATGATATTATGTTTTGTATATTGGCATTTTCTTATCCAATCCGGGGATATTTTAACGGTATACAGGGTTGATCGCCTGTGAAAATATAACATCACAGCTAATTATTAGCTGGTTAAAGGATGAGGTCAGTGTTTAAGATTAGGGTAGAGGTTATGGAGTTACTTTGATATATAGTTTAATTTGGGAAGATTTTGAATTATTTTTTAAGGGTTATTTTTATTTTTAAAATTAGAAGAATTATCATATTATGAATGAGTGATTTTCCATCAAAAAGTGTTTTAATAGAGTACTTGATCTATTCAAAATTTAGTGGACACAAACCTATGTAATATTAAGTTAGGTATAAAGGTACAATAATTTAGTGGACACAAACCTATGTAATATTAAGTTAGGTATAAAGGTACAATATTCATGTTGTAAAATGTGAATTATTTTAGTTATCAATATGAAATTGGTCATTATATAGTTTTTTCTTTTTTATATATTCTTTGGGAATGAAGATATATAGTTTAACATGTGAAGATTTGACTTGTGAAGATTTGACTTATTTTTTAAGGATTATTTGTTTTCAAAATTAAAAGAATGATCGTAATGGTAAAGACGAATGATTAAATTTTTATAATTTAAAGTAATCAATTTATTTTCACATTAAAAAATTAAAAATAATAATAATAATAAAAATTTACAATTTTTCTTTTTATATTTATCATATTATGCTTATAATATAAAAACATATATAATGTTAAGTTAGGTATAAAGTTACAATATTCATGCTGTAAAATGTGAGTTACTTTAGTTATTGATGTGAAATGGGTCATTATATAATTTTTTTCCTTTTTCATACTTTTTGGGAGTAAAGGCTTATTTTTACTAAGCCATTTTTGAAATCTACCAAGCAATGTCAAATAAATAAATAAATGGTTATTTGGAAGTAAAAAGTACACTTTTAAGGTGGATAAAAGGCATAATCAACACCAACCAATTTCACCATCAGTGTTGGTGGAATCTTGATGTTTTTGCATGTTTCTACTAATCAATTACATTGACATTTTATTTTATGCAATGGAAAGTTTGTTTGGTGACTAAGGTTCACTATGCTTTAACTACCTTGGTACTAAGTGGAAGTCATGCCAACTCCCATAAGTCACACATATGGAGCTATACATGTGTGGCCTTTCAAGAATATTTTAGAGGGTTAGAAGGCCTAACTCTTTATGGTAGTTGGAGAATACAAAACTATAAACCTATAATTTACAATAGTTAAACATGTTAAAAACTAAGAAGAAAGCCATTTTGTTCCTATTGTATTTATTACACAAGTTCATTCATTGAACATATGACATAACATTGCATTCATGGGATATTAAAGAATACCCCTAATCTCACTAGTTATTAAAAAATGTGGTTGATATACACAAATCAACACCATTTGTTATTTGATAATTTGCATAATGTATTATTTGATAATTTGTTATTTGGTTGATATACATGATGTCATTTATTATTTAATCATTTGCATGGTAATTTTATAATTATATTAGGTAAATGTGAAAAAGTAAACATGGATTTAGAGATACAAGGTAGTTAATTATTGAAATTTCCTAACTTTCATTTATGATTATAAGATAAAGATTTTGATTAAAAGAAAAATTAACCTACCAATGTTTAGGTTACCTCGATAATATACCTCCCACAATCACTTTGTGGAACCCTCCTTCCAACACACTTTTCCAATTAAAAACCCCTTATTTTCACTAGATATCTTAAGTACCCATTTTTATTTTTGTGTTAAGTATCCATTTTTTTTTTAAATTTAAAATACCTCCTTTTATTATCCCATGTGATAACTCATGGTTCAACCTTAACCATCAATTAATATGCTATTTGACTAAAATTTAAATGACAATTTATAAAGTTGACATTATAAAATGAAATTAATTTACTTTTTAAAATATTTTAATTTTATTGTTTTGCACTCTAATTGGTTCACTTGGTTTCAATCTTATTTTGTAATGATGGCAATATACCATCCACAGTAGTCAGCTCATAAAATATGAACCGTTGGCACATTAAATGCCATTTTCATTACTCTCCTCGGTAGACTTACTCTCACACACGACACCAACTTGGTGCTTTTCGAATGGAAGGTGTGGTTGGCTGACCAAATTCCTTTTATATACATATATACATATACATACAAATTTCATATTCTCGGGTTGAGAAACCGAATTCACCTTTCCATTATTGGCTCTATATCTCCCAATTGACTTCTTGTTCCATCTACATTTGACTCCAAGAAAAGGAAAAGCAAGCCTAATTGATTTCTATTTGGCCCGTCCATAAAAAGGTTTGAAGGTCTATCTATGTATCTCTAGGTCAAATCTACTATTTGAATTTAATCAACAACAATGTTCTACATTTGATATTTAACTATACTTGATAAATGCATCCTCAAATAATGATATTTCACTATAATTGATAAATGCATCCTCAAATAAAATAAAATAAAATAAGTGTTTTGTAGGACATCAAATTCTAAGGTTGGTTGATTCATCCTATCAATTTAATGCATCTTGGATTACACAATACATCATGAAAGAATTATATGCATATACTTATTCCAATTTTGTGAGTCCATACATGATATGGTTGTCATTGATTTGGGCGAGGTAACACATCAACGACACTAAAAAATTATACTTTTTCATGTGCGCTAAAAAATTATATTCCTCATCCACAACCATTCATTTTCCCAGTGTACTTCTATCAAAATTCATTTCATTTACATGAATTTCAGTCTCATTTGAGTTGCGAACACCATATGAGCTTTCATATGGAGTGCAATTTGTGATGATTTTCATCATGAATTTGAGACAAATTTCACCTGCATTTGCGAGTTTTTCCTTTTCCTTTACCTTTTCTTTTTCTAATCTCATCCGTTAAAAGTGATATGTGAAAAATTGAAAAATCTTTTGGGTGGAGCTATCATAGTGGCACCAGGGTTATATATAGCTAAGAAGACTAAGAATTGGAAGTATAAAAGTTTTTTCATCATCAAAACCCTCTTGTTCAAGTGTCAAAGTTGGTTCATACCTTTCAAAGTTCAATAATTAAACTAAGTAGCAAGGATCACCAACTATGTAGCCTTATTTATATCCATGACATGGCAAGATAACAAAACTCTAATAAGGCTTCCATGAGAATTATGCACACTCATGGACTTCAGTTTTTTATTCCTTATTTGGACTTAACCAATATGACTTTGATGATATGGATATTCTAATAACACTATTATATTTCATCATCTAATTAGGCGAAAAGGTTTGAAATTACCCAAATTAAGCCTTCTCTTTCCCAAAGGAGAAACCAAGCAAAGGGATTGGCTTTTGAGTCATTAATGTATTAGTGTCTACATCACACTTCTTAGTGAGTGGGAAAAGGTCATTTCCATAAATTACATGTGTATATTCCTATCCTATAACTTTATTTGTTTGTATCCCATACACATTGATTATATAGTCTTTTAACTAGGTACGCTTTTCATGTCTTGGTCAACATTAGCTTGGAATGAATTATTTTTGTCAAAATATTGATTTCAGTGATCCTAAATATATTGAAAAATATGGACAAAAGGTCAATTTGGGAGAGTTGAGTGGTATCTTGATTCTTGCTACACTTGAGCAATTGTATAAAATATAGTAAGTGTGAAAGCTTTGTATATCATCTTAAAGAACGTGGAATAGTCCAATATAGTCCAATCTTCTTCACCCATGGACCAAACCCAAATGATATCTAACTCTAACCCTCACCAAATACCTAATTCAAAAAGCCCCCTAATATCTATAAGTTTTTAAAATATTAAAAATAGCATGTGATCCTTATATTTTACGAATATATTGCTTTCTTTTTTACAATTTCAAACCCCCAATATGGACTTACATGGCATGACATTGCGTATTTGATGACCCTTAATGATTGATTTATTGTTCCATGCATGTACAAAGAAAATGAGTGGGATACATAGCAACTGAAGTGTATGATTCATCTACTTCATATTAAGTGATTTTTTTCTTCTTCATATTAAGTGATTGTTTTTCGTTGTATTTTGCAACATGAATTTGAGAATAAATGAGGAAGGAAGGGGTTAATGTTTTTCGTTGGATTTTTCACTCAAAGGCTTTTCCAATGCACATCTTGTGTTTAATGTGTCAATGGTGTACACATTTTACTACTATAATTGTGTTCTTATTCTCTATTTTATTTTTCATAAAGAACATAATAGGTCTTTAATATTAAAAGTTCACTGATAATCCATGCGGTTTAAACCCATGAGGTGTAAACGAGTTGGTTTCAGTGGAGTTTAGTCCCCACCACGTTTTAGGTTCAAACGTCACAGGAGGGGTTGAGGATGGAAGTCGCTTTTAGGGAAATTAAGCTATCAAAAGGGGCATTCAAGCTCGATCTAGCTTCACACAATCCTGGTGATGGCATCCCACTAGTGGGTAGATGGTTCTTCCATCCAATAGAAGGTTGGGGTTGGCTAGCCTCCTTTTACCTTATTTTGTTGTTTATTTGCATGCATGTTCATAATGTAGTCTTTTTCGTAAATGTTGATGATGAGGCTTTCAATAAATACAATACTTAGAGAATCAAATGCAAAATATTTTATTAATGGACGTGGATCATTAACCTAGAAGCCAAGGTTTTTGATAAGGTATCCACTTTCTCCACTTTCATAGTTTTAGTAAGACAACACAATGTTGTACAATGTCATTGATACTTTGTTTGGAAAATCAAACAGAAAGCCTTTAAATAGGATGCGGATCTTTAACCAAAATTTTAGACCAAAAGCTTCAATAAGGTATTCACTTTTGTTGATTTTGTAAAATAATATGGTGTTTTGGCGATGTATAAATTAGTGTTGTTGAAATCGCGATATTATCGTATAATCGCGATATTTTCAACAAAAAGATAAAATCACGCTTAGTACTCCGAAAAAAAATTTGCCCGATTTTTTGGGAAAAAAAAATAATAATTATCATAATTTTTTTTTTTTTGTTTGAGGAGGAGGTGACCCAAGCTACCCGTGTCATAGGTAGAGGACGTGGTCTACCTCCTGTAGCTCTTAGTTCTTGAGCTTCTAGAGCACAACAGACTCCATAGTCTATTGGAGCCTCCCAACTCCACCGACATCTACATCTAGAGGGGCAAAGGAAATGAGTGGTATTAGACTTTAGTTATTTGGTTCATTTCATTGTATATGACATTATGACTCATGATATGAGATATATTATTATATTTTTTGTTGATATTTTGAGGTTGAGTTGGGACTCAAGAGTGAGGACTTACTATTTAGGACCTGATTTAGTGATATGTGTGATTTTAGCACTAGAAATGATATTAAACATCTTATATATTAGTTATTTTATCATATTTATGTGTCAATGTATTTATTTTATGTTGTAGATGGTTTAGATATTAAAAAAAATGAAAAAAAATGAATATTTTTGTACCAAACTATTTTTTCCCAATTATTACCGATTTCGGATTATTACCATTTTTTCTGATTTTTTAGTCAGGGGAATATCCCTATACACTACTTAGATAATCAAACCAAAAAAATTTCTCCTAGTAATGGATAAAAATCCCTAATAAAAACCACAAACCTAACTGTTTAACAAAATAACCACAAACCTAAATGTTTAACAAAATACCCATTTTTATTTTTGAATCAAACAGAGAAAACCGCATCCATTTTCATCCATTTTCGTTGCTTTTATAAGAATATGTTGTCATATACAGCAGCTTGGAGATTGAATATAGAAACTTTTACTAATGAATAAGGATCTTTACTCCAAAACACTAGACCAATGTGTTCCTCGAGATACCCATTTTCATTGGTTTGTAAAAAAATATGGTGTTTGTCACAGCACATGGATACACAGCTGGGAGAACTGGATATCACAACCTAGGATATCTTGTTACTGGCCTCCTTTGACTTGATCTTCTGTGAGATTCGAGGTCTGTTATCTTTTGTTATATTTCCTTATCTCTTTAAGGACGGGGGATTTTGGTTCATTTTGTATTGCATTTATAGACTTTGGCTCTCCTCAACTAGGAGTTTTCAGACCTTGTGTTACAGTATTTCTCTGTACTATTTAAAGGTGTTTCCTAGAGCTCTTAGTTTATAACATATATACAAGTTTCTTTGTCAGTTCCCACCTTTACTCTTCCTTTCCTTTATTATTAATCCTACTTGGTCAGTTGTAGTTAATGTTATCTCTGGCAAGGTTGCCTTAACTGATGATTTGACATTTCTGTTAATATGACCATCTTTGTTAATCTGTTATTTTCCTTCTCAGGTTTATTTTGGGAACAAAGAGAGCAAAGGTCTTGTCTTTTAGGTGATCCATTTGGTATTATGGAGTCTAAATCAAAACCGGGCCAGAATGTATTGTAGACTCTGAGGACTCTGGTGAACCTCAGTTTTCTTTCCTCCTGGACGCACCCTGTTTATTTTCCACCGAAGAAAATGCCTAGAAATCAGTATCTAGAGTCGGAAATCATTGAAAAGAGGAAATGGGCCAATGAAGGCCCTAGAATCTCCCCTGCGCCATCTCAAATTTGAGGAAAGACAATATTCTGAAAGAGTCAATTGACATAAGAATATGAATCAGGTCATCCTCTCGAAATGAGACGAGTTAGTCCAAGAAATGGAAAATCTGGGGAGACAAGAGCGTAGATCAGGAAATGAATCAGGTCATGAAGAATCCTTTTTATTTGCTTCTTTAGATCGCTCTTTCAACTTCCAATCAGAGCGTAATCTGCTATCAGAAACTCCCATGCTAGTTCCATTCAGAAACAAGATTTCATCCCTAAAGCTTTGGGTGATAAAATTGACTGATGCTGAAAAAAATGATTCTTTAACTGAAACGATAAAATTTTAGTGTAGACTAACAGTGAGAATCAGTTCCATCGTCAGGAACTGGACAGTAGTGAGGCATCTAGCCAAGTTAAGGCCATCGAGATCTTCTCAGGCCTTTTCTATAATTCAGCAGGATATAAGATACATCAAAGAACAAGAAGCACTGTTCAAGCAGCAGTTGCATAATGCTAAGCATACGGTTCCTGATACAATTGATAAGAGAGTGAAAGGGTGGCCGTTAGTCTGTGTGATGAATTCCTAGAAATAGGTTATTAGTCCAACACTTTTTCTTTGACATGATTCGGGTGAAACCAATTTGGGCCAAGACTATGATATCATGTTGAGTTTATCATTACACCGAAACTCATAGGCATCAAAATTTTTAAACCTTGAGCGGTTAGTCCATGTTCCCAGAGTAACTGTTAGTCCACATAATCAATAGCCAGAGATACCAGGGTTAGTCCAACCTGATTTCAGACTTGGAAATTCTGGACAATTTATTCAACTTAGTGGAGTATCAGTGACTTTTGTGTTAAATTACATTCGTAGATTAAAGCCCTAAATATTGATTAGGTATAGAGGGAAAAATAGGCATTATGGGGATGAATTCTGATCTGTCATAGTCCATATTTTCTGAGATCATCGACAGAATGAAGTTTGTCAGTCTCTCCTCAGACCAGTATAGTGCTATTTTTAATGTTTCTTTTCCAAGAATCCTACGACCAGATTATCAGAGATTTTGGATGCAATATGTATATGTAAAGTTTCTTCCAAAATAATATAAAGTACTGCTTTTACTTTATCGAAGAAAACAAACTTCCCCAAAATAAGCAATATTCTTCAACCTAATAAGATTTTTAATGAATTGGTTCTATTATGCATAGGTATGACAGTATGTCTACACCATAAGGTGTGATTGCAGCAAAACATTATGACTGTTCCTGAGTCTTATTGATTTACTGATTTAACAACTTACAAAGAATATCTCACAACAACTTACAAAGAATATCTCACAACAACTGGATGAGAAGATTGTTCAGAGTCTGCTCTCAAAACAGATAGCGTGTCACATCAATAAAGCAACTTGTCAGTGTATAATGTTTTATAAATATGTGATTTGTCCAAATAGTTATGGAGGCTGCCTCGTATTGAAAGAATTAAATTCAAGATTTCTCAATAACAAAAGTGCATTAATAAAAAAAATTCTACCAATTAAACCAACCATCAAAACTAAATCATTTTTGTCAATAATTACTCAACATATAGAACTCACAATACATTTATCTGTTTTATTAACATAACACTTATAGAAAAATATTAATATTAACGAATCGTCTATAAGATAATTTGTAACATCACGTACTCGGCACTGACAAACAAAAAAAACCCGACCCACAAAACTAAATATGAGAATCCTTCACCTACATGCATCCCACCAGCTGGACATTTGTCCAACTATTAACTAGGCAGTCCACCAAGAGAGTGACACATTCAGAATGTACCGAGCATGAACATCATCAATAGCACAATCGTATATACAATTAGTATATTGCTGAAGATCAACTGTAACTGTTGTTGGACAATGTTCAACCTGCAAACAGCTGGGCAATATAAAGCAAGTTTCTGTGGAGCTCCAAAGGGGAAGAAAAGAAGGGGCTGTGATCAGAATCCATGTTCAAGACCTTATCAGGAGGCCACATCTTGATCATGTCCTCCTGTTGATCCAATGATACAATTCTGTCCTGCAAGGTCTTTATATAAACTCTTGGAACCTTCATAAATTCTTCCGAGGTCGCAATAAATTTGGCTCCTTGTAATGCCAGCAATGGTGTTGGTCTTATCAGCAGGGATGCCAGAGCTGCATCCTGTAATTTGAATATACCCCACATCAATACTAATGGAAAGAAAAAATGAGTTATTGTTGTTTGGCTGTCATATAGATATAGTCCATTTGGGTCTCAGTGAAATCCATTGTGTAACTACAGAAAATTGCGTAAAATCAGATGGGTTGATCCTTTTCAAAAATGGGCCTTAACAAATAGTGAAATTGACAGGTTTATTTGTTGTGTTATTCTGATAGATTTGTACCTCAGGTGGGCTGAGTTGATATAGAAATTCTTGTTGCAGTTCTCTGTGAATCATTGCACTTGTTGGCGGTTGTTCTGATCCGAGGCCATAGTAAAATTCAGATACCTTAAACAGGTCAGGAACTCCCTGCACAGATTCAGAGGGAAAAGTTTCATTTCCCAGATCTCAGACAATAAAATACACACATAAATGAAACTAAGCATATGAAACATGTTTGCAGATATATGAGTTTCTAGAAAATATAGCGCCAAAACAGCATGTACAGTGTTAAAAATCTGCGTAAATGTTTCATATGCTTAGATCCAGTTTCATACTTTCCACAACATATACAGCAAAATTTTTATATCAAGAAAAACAAGGAATGTCCCTAAAATCATCTCTGCAGCTCAGATTATAACATTGAACAGCAGTAAGTCCTTTCTATTCATAAGGGGACCTGCTGGACATCTTGTTCAGTACAAAATCCATGAGATAGCATGGTAGCAGCAATATAAACTGCAACTGCAATCTTATGGCCAAACACATGGATTGCATGGCTCAAGCTCAGACCTCCAGCACTATGACCAACCAGCACAACCTACACCGAAAAAACAACAGATTAAAACCCAAATAGCTTCACAAATTACATGGCAACTGAACTAGCTTCACTACCACAGGCAATTGAATCCATGGATATTCCAGACCTTCTGAGAGTAAGGTATCTCTGAGAGTATTTTCATGAGAGGCATGTCATAATCCTCAAAGGAAGTGACTGAATCAGGATCCACAGTGCTCAGCCCTGATCCTGTGAGATCCATGGCAGTGACCTTGTGCCCGGACTTTCGCAGAAGATGGATGAGCTTGTACCAGCACCAAGCTCCATGGCCTGCACCATGTATTAGCACAAAATGGAACTTGCCATATTGATGGTCCTGGCAAACATTTTCCATTGCCACGAAGCTCCTCCTCCTTGATTTTGGTGATGGTGATGATGGTGTAGAATGGAGCTTTTTGGCCGCTTTATAACCATGAAAGTGAAAAAAATGTATGATGGGGCCTGTTTGCAGTCACCACTGATGGATTGTCCTTGGTTATATTCTGAATGAAGCTAAAATAGTGTCAGGTTCATGGGCAAGCTGGAGGCAGATAATTATCATAATCATTTGAAGTTTGGATTGTGTAATGTGATTGGGTGAAAGATTAAAATGATTTTAAAAAACATGGGTAATCCCTTCAATCAATGAGAAATTATAAACTCAAATGTATATCAACAATACCCTTTTCACTTTTAGATCTATTATGTAGAACCAAAATGATAATCATAACATTCTCTGAATAAAAATCTTGCAACGATTTTTGGGATTAAAAAACACAATTAAGTCAATAAAGAGTATCAAATTGTTGGAACCTACAAGGGTGGCGATTGCAGATAAACATAAAATAGTGTTGACTTTAGTGCTTTGGTTGGATTAGAAGGGGCAGCCTAAGCTCTATTTGAAAGGTTTATTTTATCAAATACATTAAATTTAATGCCCAAAGATTAGATGAAAGGAGATTGGATGTGATGGCTGGTGGGATGAGTTTTGATGCACATTGTAAGTATTTTTTTTGGTAAAGTGGATAGTGGTGGATGATTCTAGGGTTCTTATGTGTCCACATTTCGCCTTCATATTGCTAAATTCAGTCATATGGTAAAACCCTGTGAAACCAACTATAGAGAAGTGATTGCCTTTACCTTTGAGACCCACAATATAATCGAATAAGATCTCCAAAGGACAAAAATGCGTTTCGTGCACTGAGATTTTATCTCACTCCACATAATTGCATTATTATAATAATAAAAAAAAGTGGCAAGGGCTTTGCTAGGTACTTGCAAAACATGCTCAAAACCTTAAGTTCACAAACCCAAGAGATCATTAGTTACTTATGGTCTAGTTGGAGTTCCTAATGATATGATCCCACCTATTGGTATTGAATAAAGCAATAGTACTGGTGAAATTGTTTAATAACTTTTTCTATAAAATTAAAATAATAGGATTAGGGATGGAATTTGATGTATCTGGTTGGCAATAAAGTAATTTGTATTAAATAAAGTAAACAATGAATGTTATTTGTCATGCAAGTAAGAAGAAAAATGTTTAGAATATTTAATAAAAGGCATGAAATGTGACACGAGATTAGGGGGTTTAATACCAATTAAATAGGTTTTTTATTTAGTTTTTTAATGGTTTATTGCATATATTTATTAATAATAAAATTAAATATATAGTAAATAGTATCTTGAAAATGTCTATATAATTATATGTTTTTTAATCTTATATAATGAAATATTTAAATCATTATGTTTATGATATATGATTAATGGAATTATTATTTTGATTTTTATAATATTTAATAAAAATTTTAAGTTAATTTTTAATCATGTATAATGAAATATTTAAAGCATTATAATGTATGATTAATGTAATTATTTTTGGTTTTTATAATATTTAATAAAATATCTAAGTCATTTAGATGTATGAATGATGTAATCATTTTGATCTACATATTAGTGCATTTTTTCCATGTGTATATTTTTTTAGTTTTACTGTACAAGAAGAACCATGGGACCAAATTTCAACTCCTAACAAAGAAGATTTTTGTGTGCAAAATTACAAGACTAATTGTGATACCTAGATATATTATTGGTGCTTGTTCTTTGTCACACTTTACCCTTGACGCATAACCACCATCTTCCAATCTTCAACACACAATTTGTCCAATCCTAGTGGTTGCTCCATGTGTTTACAACTCAACAGACATTTTAACACGTGAATCAACATGTCACTTCACTTATGACCCATTCTCCGTGTCAACAATGTGTCACAACCTAGAGCGTTGATGTGCCCAACTAGAAGGGAAATCAGGTTTGACCTAGTGCATGCATGTCTTGTTTTTTAGAAATGAGGTGATTACCATATTCGAGAGATGTGTATGAGATCAAAAATTAGCAATTGCATCCCTTGATCTTTTGAATTCTCTTCACATGGTATAAAGACATAACAATGACAATTGATTTGAACTCATTCAAATAGATAAGAATTAAGTTATGGACTAGCATAAAGCTTGGGGAATTCTAATCATACTTATATACATGCATATGTAATTAGAATCTCTCTCTCTCTCTCTCTCTCTCTCACACACACACACACACACACACACACACACACATTTTGTAAACTTTGTGAAGTTGAATTCACATAGTCATTTATCACATAACTAGAGTCACAACATTCTTGTGATGCTTTAGTCCTTGTAAGTTTTGTATGTATTTACCCTGGCATTTATGTGATTCAGATTATATGAATATGAAATGGACGGTAGAATATGAATGGAATCAACATATATAGAGATATTGTAGAGAGTATGTAGTGAAACCTAAATTATATTAATAAATGAAAAGGTAAATACAATAAAATGTAGAGCAACACAAACAACCTAAAATGGTGGTATCTTATCTTTCGAGAGAGAAAGGTGTTGGCTATGCTCACTCACAAGAAGACCATTAGAAAAGGTTTAAGTGGCCTTCTTAACATAAAGTACTAAACCCTTTGAGGAAAAATCGTTGAAGATCCAAAATGTTAACCATAGGACATGAATCGGTAAAAGCAACGTGGATCCCAAGGAGTCTAGTTGATACATTAACTTCTTGGGGTTGCAATTTCCACATAGAAACTCCATTTGGGGCACATGACAACTTGTTGGAAAGATATTGATGATAAGAATAATTTTGAAATAAGGGTGAGGTAATCCTATCGAATCCTTAACCCATCATACAACAATAAATATTGTTTGAGACCTCAAAATTGTGCTAGAATTTTAAGGCTTGAAAAATTATAGAAAAGCTACCAAGATGTGGAATAATTTTGAGCTAGTGAAAAGGGTGGGTAGAAATTGATATCCACCTAGATCATTTTGTCTCAAGTTATTTGCTGATTATTCATGCATATCGCTATTACATTCTTAGAACACTAATTTCACACATAAACTCTTAGGTTTTTATTATGCATTGATTAATTATTCCTACCATTATTGTGTTCTGCAAACACAACAATCCTTCTATTATGTTCCTTGCATACACTTTCTAGGGCTCCATCACAAAATTTTACTATGTCCTTAAACATCCATTCATAGATCATTTTATAGTCCCCTATTAGATCATTTTCTTATGAACTTAAGCTATTTTACATGACAAATCAACATGTCACTTTATATGTATCATGACCATTTTCAATCCTTTATCTACAACACAACCAAAGTCGCTAATTCAACTTTTCTCCCTATAATTGAATCAAGTGCAACATTAAGATCATAATCCTAACATTAACCTTATTCACTAGTATATCATAGCTTAAATGATTGACTATTTAATCAATTGTATGTAAGTGTTTGTGCTCCTACTACCTATTTTCCATATACAACTATTTTTTATGTCCGTTACTCACCATGCATTGCTATTTGGATATATCTTGAGTCTGATAGGCACATGGTCAATCCTATTCCACATATTCACCCTTTGACACACTCAATGTGGCTAAATGGACATGCAATGTACCAAAAGAAGAACATGATCAAACTTCAACTCATAGCATCCCATGACAAAAATGCACACCAATCATCTAGGTTTGGGTGCACTACACTGTAACATGACCAATGCTTTTCCTTTGTTTCACCTAGTTTCTTTTGCACAACCTATGTTGTGTAACCTTCAAAGTTGTTGTGAAGTGCATTATCCATTACTTGAACCTTGGAGGTCTTGGTAAATACGAGCTAGTGACAATATGTTTTCGTTACAAACAACTTCATATTAGGTAATTTTAGTAGCTTAACAATATCTAGAATTGGAATTAGCCATTGTGAATATTTGTGTTGTTTTTCAAAAGAAAAGTATAACAAAAATGAGTTTGTAAGCACTTGTTGTTGTGGGGAAAAATGCCTATGCAGGACGATCCTATCCACCTAAGGTGTGACAATGCCTTAGCAACAAACGAATACAGCTATCATGATTTCTTCCTTTATGAAATGTGAAAGAGGGGAGATTGGTAGACTTACCGTTGTCTTCCGGTTGTCCCTCGATCTAGATCCTCTTCTCTTTGTGTGTCCACAGCTACTTGTCTCCTCGCTTGCTCAAGAGAACAGCTACTTGAATCCCACGAGATCACAAGAGAACAGCTACCTGTGACAAGAGAACAGCTACTTGCGACAAGAGAAGAACACAATACAAAGGCAAATATACATATTCATAAATGATTCAGGATTAGAAGCAAATCAAATACACTAATGCAATCATACAAAATACACCAACATATAGGAAAGAATCAAGATAGCTTTGTTAATAAGTAACAGGGTTCAGGAAGAGATACAACCCATGGGGCTCCAATCCAGCATCTCCTTCCCAGCAGAATGGAATTCCTTCTTCAGCTCCCTTCAAAGCATTAAGCACCCAATGTTTCAAGCCACAAACCAACAACAATTCTTTGCAATCACAAAATTCCCGCCCTTAGATCCCATGGAGGAGAGATCCATATATAGATGTTTGGAGAGAGGATGAGTCAGCTTGAGATCTGATTAGTTTCCTCTCCCTCTCTCAGTTCTTGAGTCCACTTGGAGGTTCTTGCTTCCACTTGGAGATTTGGAACCTCTTACTCATCACTAGTCGAATTCCTTGATGCAAGTGTCATTTTGGAAGCTTCTTGGGCATTGACACATTGAGGAATGAGCCTGCCACTTGTCCAAACTCGCTCAGCGCAGGTAGCCTTTGTTGGAGTTGACATTCAACGCAGGTAGACAGTGGAGCAGTTGACATTCAGCGCAGATGCTCAGTGGAGCAGTTGACATGATCCAGAATTGGCTTGTTTTTTAGTGTTTTCAGGTGGAGAACTTCTGTGAATTGCTGTGGTTAGTTTGCCTTGTTCCTCTAAGGGTAGGAACAACATGTTTAGGGACTTTGGATCCCTTAGATTATGGACATTTCATGCTCGAGGCTGTGAGGCACAAAAATGTCTATAACAGTTGCCCCCTAAAGTATGAGGCCGTTTATCGGGTGAAATGCTTTATCCAGGAGGGTCCGAAGTTCATCCATCTGCTGGGAGGAGACCTGTAATAAAATACAATACAATACATTATGATTCATTCTGCTTTCATGATCTAGCTGAGGCGGGCATTCCCATGCTCAGCTTTATAAATTCATTTTTGTACATAGAACAGACGATCGTTTGATGGTAGACTGATAATTTTGGTGAAATTATCATCCTTTGAGTAGGATGATCATCTGCTGCAATGATGTACATGTCAAATGTCTTTATTTTTCCTGAATATATATCGCAACCCGGATGGATGAAACTAGATCCGGGGTCTTCAAACTCGTTCGATCTTCACTCTAAGTACAAGTCGATCCATGTGAGAATTGCGCTGAAGTCGAACATGGAAAGACATCGCTCGATTACCGGTCAATGATGTAAACCGTTAACAAGCGCGAGAGGAATCACCGATAATGATAATGACCCTCAAGGTACTGCAGTACAATTCACGTGGTGTGAATAAAGGACTTGGCGTCGAACACCACGCAAAATCTTCTGGTCGAAGGTCATTGATGTATACCTGTCGCCGGAAGTGAGAAACTTGCCATTAAGGCATGCAAGCTTCAAAGTACTGAAAGGGTTGTTCCTAGATCAACTTCTTGGATAATGAGCTGATGTCGACAAGAAGCGATCTGTCACAGGAGGGCCTTAATGAATCCCACATCAGCGACACGGAACGAAGCTAATGATTTTAATGGAGGTGAAAACGATCTGTGACATATGATTCAGGGTGGCGGTCATGAATGGATGAAGGATAATGTATGGCAGTGGATGGGACGTGGTTGACTCTTTCTGAACGACTTCTCTTGAACATATGGCGACACTGATGCGATGGATTGGTAGCATTACCCCAAATATGGATGGTATGGCGAGACCATGGTGATGTGACTGGTGAATGAAACAACCCAACCCGAATGTGTTACAGAGGAAAAGTGTCATGTTCAAGAGCGACCTGCTACCATTAAAGCTTTCTTGATTTTTCCCAATTTTTCCCCAGTCATTGCTGACCAGTACCTCTTTATTTTTGTCAAGCTTGAGGAGGATAACATATGCTTGTTCTATAACCTGCCCTTCGGGCAAGCCCATCGCTATGTTTTAACGAGCCTAGCGATAGTGAAACTCGTTCTCGTCTAAAGACAAGTTTGTCGCTATTTAATAATTTTAACGAGTCTAACGACAAGGATAACTCGGTCCTTTTCATTTTTAGAGAGTCTGAAAAGGTACATAAAGTTAACTCCAAAATTCCTTTTTCGTCATCTAATCCCTTAAGTCCGAAAAAGTTTAAAACAATACAGAAGGGATGAGTTTTCGATAATTTTAACGAGCCGAATAAAACAAGCGCTCGACCTTTTTGTGCAATAATCCCTCAGGTCCAAAAAGATTAAAATCTAGAGGAGGGATAGCTCTTCCTGTCCTTTAACGAGCTGGAAGGCCAAAACTCGGCAATCTTTTCATATTTTACGAGTCAATTGAAAAGAGCTTAAAGAAGACTCGTCTTTTGAGGAACGAGTGATAAACAGGGATAGCAACTGATTCCAGGTACAGGTTGGAATTTTCCAATCACGGAAGTGTCACAAGGATGGCTAGGTGAAATCACTCTTCGCAGCTGTTCCTGAAAATGGGTAAACAATCATATGGAGGTGAACGATCGGCCAAATGAAAGGTGGAGGTGGCAGGTGCAAACACGACCAAGGCTTTAACGGCTGATAAATTACATTCACAGTGGTTATTTACCGGGATAGGTTCATTTTTTAGTTAAAAATGAGCTTAAACACTGGAGGAAACTCTGCTCACTACTTATATTTATTTTTTAACGAGCATGAAGACCGCGTTAAAACTGCTCGACGTTTATTTTTTAACGAGCATGAACTTTATGCTAAAACTGCTCGATTACCCAGTCATTTGATAAGAGTGTCTCATCAAGATTCTATTTTTTATGGAGCTTCATCTCACTAAGCTTTGCTCCTGATCCTTTCTTTATGCAAGTTCGGAAACGGCTAATCCTACGAGTTTAAAGGGTTAGACCTACATGTTTAAAGGGAGGACCTAAAAATTTAAAAAATAAATAGTTGTCCCTTGCTTGCACTCCAAAAGGTTTGCATGCCCCCAGGTATAAAACAGAGTTTCAAGGTTACCTCTACTTACCCTCCGCCAAAACATTTGTTTTAATCGAGAGAGGCTTACCTCTTTCAGGTTACCCAAAGATTTTCTCGTTAATCTTTCAAAAAAAACACTTCCTCGCCAATGGCTACCGAAATAGACAAGGGTGAATGACTGGTGCCAAACACGTAACTTTGACAAAAGAATCCTATTCTAGAACAACCCCTCTTCCAAATAACAGACGGGGTACGGACTAGTCATATTCTCCCGCGGAAACCTACCCTATACCCAAAGTTTTCCTGCCGAAGCAGGCCAAGACGCATGCCCCCTTGGTTCCAGTCATATCCTCCCGGATTACTCGCGCTCATCAGGAGGACAGACCGTGGGTTGAGACACTTCTTGCATGAATAGACCATTTAGGGATGGCACATGACTATTTGCGATGTGTGATCCGGGAAACGAAAGTTGGTCCACGAGCTTGACCATTCTTCCTTCATGCGGAAAACACATTACTCTAAAGAGTGAGGAGACTACAGCTCCCATGCAATATATATAGTCTCGTCCAAGGAGTAGGTTATAATCCAAGGGTCCTTGAACGACCATCACGTTCATTTGAACGGTCTTCCCTTTCAATGTTATAGGCACATTGGGGAGGATCCCTAAAGGTCGACTGGTTCCTTTATCAAAACCTGATAGATTTCTCATCTCAGGTAAAAGCGCTGGCGAACCAAGTGCTTTCCAAGAAATAGAGGAAAGGATACTCACAGATGCCCCCTCATCAATAATAGTGCCAGCCATTACCATTCTGTATATTTGAAAAATAATTCTGAATGGTATACTGGCTGGCAACCGGGGTCTGCCTAGTTGGTTCCAATCAAAGGACACAACCAGGTTGCTTGGTGGTGGGACCGAATATACGGCCAGATATCGCTCCGATGAACTTCCTTCCTGCGATAAAGGAATGGTGGTATTTCCCCCTTGATCATCAGAGTCAGTGCTGATGAAGAGAATCTGGACGGTGTCGTCTTTATTCTCCTCTGTTATGGTGTCATTCGAATATGGAGCCTCTGAAGGCAAAACTGGGTCAACTGTCGTATCAACCTTTTGAATTTCGTCACGCATGGATCCAGACGGTTCTTCTTCAATGACAGATGCTTCGGCTGACCACCTAAGTGGCTCAGCCAGATTCTCAACTAGTGAGGGACTTGGCAGGAGTCTTTGATATCCAGGAGGGAGATGCGCTCATAAAATCGAGCGATCTTCTAGAACTCTTTTTGCCTCGTCTAAGAAGGGACAATGGTGGATGGCGTGATCGCCTTCACACAGTCTGCAGGGAAATTTAGCTCTCCCGCTCTGTCCTGGAGCTTCACTCCCACTAGTTGACGGTGAGCAGTCGACATGACTATCAGAGGTCGATGCTCCCGAATTGTGCAAACGGGGGGACCAGTCTCTTAGTATCCGTGGGATACAGGGACAATCTCTATGGAAGTGGTCTCCCCTGCATATGACGCATGGCGATTTAGGCCTTACGAGTGCGGTGTGTGGATTTTTGTTATATGACACTTGCTTGCCCCCAGTCGCCTTAGGCTCCTTCTTCTTCTCCTTCTTCTCCTTAGGAACCTGGTTTTTAATTCGACCAGTCCCTTCAAGCGAAGAGGAAGGAGGGGAGGAAGACGAAGTTGAAGGCTGGGAGGCAACTCTTGTCTGATCTAACTGTTGACTCGACTTTTCAGGAATGGTGGTATTCTGAACGACATTTGTTGAAAAGAGCCAAACTGGTAGGCCAATTGTTAGTCCTGGAAGCGACAATGTGGCCATGTGGGGCGCACCAACATCTCCCCAAGAGGAGGAGGGACTAGGATTTCCACCCAAGGGAACTCCTTGGTTGGTGTGCTCCATCTTTTCAACCTAAAGATCAACGCAGGATTAGAGGGTGATTGTTCCGTTTAAAATAAATTGTTAACGACGCTTTAGACACAACTTGCTTTTTCACTTTTAAAGAGTCGAGAAAAAGCTAAAGATGACTCTAGTCTCCTTCAATGTTTTAACGAGCCCGAAGTGACAAATGCTCGGATGGACTTTTTCTGTTATAGAGTCTGAAAAAGGCCAAAAGAAACTGCTCTGGAGATCTAGGCAGAGGGTGTGCCAAACTTTTCGCAAAACCATAGAATACTTTTTACGGTACGGGTGGTCGATCTTCGTGAATGTTGTGTTCACTGCATTGTGATCAGTAGGGCGGCCGACACGGCTTCCTAAGGATAAAAGATATATGCCTATAGGGGTCTCCCAATATATACGCGACGGTACATGGGAGCACAATCCGTACTAGCGCTACCGTCTCTCAGGAGGAATCACCCACCTTCTTCGAGATCGACAGTCACTAGGCTTAACGACGCCGGAACACGTCTCTAGCCTAGACCTCTATGTTGTGTGTTATGTTACAAATCGTTGTTAGGTTCATTCAGTTTATTTTAGGTTGATCTTTTTAAATTTTGCCTTTCAAGGTTCACCACGAGATGTATGATACAAATTCCTAAATGCAGTCTAAGATGATAAGCAAGCTTTATTATCTTTTCAACTTTGAAAATCCTAGCTACTAAGGGAAAAGAATAACACTATCTTTTCTCAAAGAGCAATTAGCACACTCTAATGCACTTTCCCTAAATCAAACATGCAAACTATCAAATGCAAAATGCACAATGCAGGTGTTTGTTTTCCACTTTCTTAGTATAAATGCCTACAAAGAAAGCTTTTTGCACAATTTTGAATTTGCTTTTAAGATGATCAATACAAACAAGTTCACTTTCTTCGAAATCAACAAGGGTAGAAGAGATTACAATCACTTTGCGATTTTCGAAATAAAGACTTGTTTTGACACTTTGAAAGAGACAAATTCAAACCAATAAGCAAAAGTAAAACTATAATCAATCTGAAGAACAGCCAATGAACTCTCTTCTAAGATCACTATCAATCAGATCTGAATCAAAGGCTACAGAATGACTACTTTACTCATGCAAAGGAAGACTGTAAATGACGCCACAAACACATAAAAACATTCACAATCTTTTTGTACAAAAATGAGGCGGAATTCAAGCAAAGAAAAGGGTTTATCAGACTGACACCTATGCTGGTTAAAGGCTACAAAAACAGAGATCAAAACAGGGCAAAAAACAACAAAGAACCACAGCTGCACAAGGCCACACTGGTTCAGCGCAGGTCTAACACTGTCAGTTTGACATTCAGCGCAGGTAGCCCCTTCGGGACCTGCGTTGAAATGCAGACTGCCTTCACAACGGTTGCGCTGAAAGAAAAACTCTCGTTTCCATTGGGTTCTGGGTCATAAAATGCTCAAAAATCAACTGTTTCAGGCCAAATCAGAAACACAAGCAAGGTATAAACAGAGGGATACTTTGATAGGGTACTGAAGACTATCACAAGGATCATCAAATCATTTGTGGATCTAGTTTAGATCATAGACAAGTCCAACAACTGGATCAAAGCAGCAACTTTCTACTTTGCATCCGGGAAAGATGCAGTTCAATAGTTGCTGTCAAGTCTATGAAGTAAACAAATGACGGAAAAACAAATGAAATGAATAAACAAGTTCTTCCCCAGCAGAGTCGCCAATTTGTTGTGGGGAAAAATGCCTATGCAGGACGATCCTATCCACCTAAGGTGTGACAGCGCCTTAGCAACAAACGAATACAGCTATCATGATTTATTCCTTTATGAAATGTGAAAGAGGGGAGATTGGTAGACTTACCGTTGTCTTCTGGTTGTCCCTCGATCTAGATCCTCTTCTCTTTGTGTGTCCACAGCTACTTGTCTCCTCGCTTGCTCAAGAGAACAGCTACTTGAATCCCACGAGATCACAAGAGAACAGCTACCTGTGACAAGAGAACAACTACTTGCGATAAGAGAAGAACACAATACAAAGGCAAATATACATATTCATAAATGATTCAGGATTAGAAGCAAATCAAATACACTAATGCAATCATACAAAATACACCAGCATATAGGAAAGAATCAAGATAGCTTTGTTAATAAGTAACAGGGTTCAGGAAGAGATACAACCCATGGGGCTCCAATCCAGCATCTCCTTCCCAGCAGAATGGAATTCCTTCTTCAGCTCCCTTCAAAGCATTAAGCACCCAATGTTTCAAGCCACAAACCAACAGCAATTCTTTGCAATCACAAAATTCCCGCCCTTAGATCCCATGGAGGAGAGATCCATATATAGATGTTTGGAGAGAGGATGAGTCAGCTTGAGATCTGACTAGTGTCCTCTCCCTCTCTCAGTTCTTGAGTCCACTTGGAGGTTCTTGCTTCCACTTGGAGATTTGGAACCTCTTACTCATCACTAGTCGAATTCCTTGATGCAAGTGTCATTTTGGAAGCTTCCTGGGCATTGACACATTGAGGAATGAGCCTGCCACTTGTCCAAACTCGCTCAGCGCAAGTAGCCTTTGTTGGAGTTGACATTCAATGCAGGTAGACAGTGGAGCAGTTGACATTCAGCGCAGATGCTCAGTGGAGCAGTTGACATGATCCAGAATTGGCTTGTTTTTGAGTGTTTTCAGGTGGAGAACTTCTGTGAATTGCTGTGGTTAGTTTGCCTTGTTCCTTTAGGGGTAGGAAAAACATGTTTAGGGACTTTAGATCCCTTAGATTATGGACATTTCATGCTCGAGGCTGTGAGGCACAAAAATGTCTATAACACTTGTCACACCACTTCAATTTTGCCATATGTTTGGGAATTATATATAGTGCTTATGTTAATATGTGTACCTTGATGTTTAAATAACTCCTACCAAATTTTTCTAGTTAAGTTAGGCTCCCAATCTAAGACAATGGAAGTGGGCATGACATGTAACTTAAAAATACGATCCATGAAGACTTGCGGAGGGTTTAAATGGGTGTGATGAATCACAACAATAAGGCTATTTGTCAAAAAGGTCAACTACCGCCACAATCATTGATTTTTTACTTTCTCTTGAGTGTCCTACTATAAAATCCATGGAGATGTCAATTCATATATGTAGTAGAACTGATATTGGTTGTAATGCCCATATCATGTTCATTATCTCACCCTTATTTCTTTGGCAAGTGTCATAGGTTGCTACAATATCTTAGATGTTTATTTTCATTCCTTCCCAAAAGAATGAGAACTTAGCTATTTCATAGGTTTATGAAATTTGGAGTGAGCCAATGTAGATGATGAATGCAATTCCTCTAAGACCCTTTATTTTAAGGTAGAATGCTCTACCGAAATAATGAGCCCTTTATACCTCAATGTATCATGTCATCATATATACCCTTTAGGATAGTAAAGATCTCATTAATGCCTTTATATGATTTGAACAATAGTGTGACTCATGAACAAAGTTGAAAAATAGTGTCATTTGTGAACCATTCTTGATGAGATTCCTTGAGCCAACTTGGAATGGGTAAAATAAGTTAGAGAAGGATTCATCCTCCTTAAATTTCTTAGATAGAACATCAACCACCACATTTTGCTTACCCTTATTCCTACTTAGTGAATGTAGTGAAGAAAAAAGAAGACTCAATGAAGTAGGTTGGTGGCTATGAATATTTGCAGCAGTAGGGTTTGGTGTCTCATGTAGGTTGGTTCCTACAAATATCGCAACAATGGGGATTGTTCTCTCCTATAGGTTGGTTCCTATAACGTTAGAGGGGATTGGTGTATCCTATAAGTTGGTACACATAAAACATTAGAAAGTATTGGTATCTCCTTAAGGTTGTTGCTTACAAAGAAACAAAGGAAATTGGTATCTCGTGTAGGTTGGTGCCTACAAAGCAACAAAGGGGATTAGTGTCTCCTATATGTCAGTGCTATAAAACAACAAAGGGGATTGGTGTCTTCTATAGGTTGGAGCTTACAAATTGATGTAATAGTAGGTTGGTGCCTACAAGATATTTCATATAAAGAAGTTTTGTGGTTTTTTCCTCTAAGGGTTTCCATGTATATATTGTGTTACTTGTTTAATTTATGAAATTGATGTTTTATGATGTTCAAATGTTTAAGAAAGAAAAAATTGTAATTATAATGATTCACCCCCATCTCAGTGTAATTGTGAATTCCAATGTTTTGGTATCAAAGTGGGTTTCTTCAAAATTAGTCTAACCACTAGAAGGAGGAGCTCAAAGGGACCATGGCTAATCAGAATAACTCTTACACAAATAGATCTCCAATATTAGATAAATCAAATTATGCTTTATAGAAGATAAGGATAAGAGCATAGTTGATGTCTTTTGGTGTTGATGCTATGAAATTTGTAGTAGGTGGAAGGAAGGATGATAAGCATGATGTAGAATTCATGAGTGTCATGAGAAGAAAATGCAAAAAAGAACTTGAAAACTATGCTAATTTTCTCAAAATATTTATCAATGAAAACATCAACAAGAAAGAGGGAGAGTTCTAGTAGAGATGTAATCCTTCAATTCAAGAGCATAGCACCATGAAAGGAAATGAAGACCAACCAAGACCGAAGAATGGATTCAAAAAAATAAATCCCCCAAGAGGGCCCTTTACATCCAATATCAAAATATGTTTTATGGTTATTGTTTTGCATTTAATAATTTTGGTTATAAGGTCAAACAAATTGTTAATCATATGTAAGAAATGAATATATGTGGAATAGGAGTAGGGGATCATATAAGATATCAATGAATGGTTGTCTGAGCAAGAATCCTAGAAGTTTTAATGAGAATGATGTCAATAAGTACAATTAATTCCCCCCCTTATTAGATCATGTTGAATGTTTCAAGAGCAAAAATTTTGGGCACAAAACTCATGATTATAGAAGCAATACATTGAGGCTTCCAAATCAAAGCAAAGAAGAATAAATTGTTAGAGATAGAAATCAAAGAAAAAGGGTACGGGGAAGGAAGTGAGAGAAGTAAGTAGAATATGGTCTAGCTCTATGTTTAAAACAAACATAACCTATGGTGTATAGATAGTGGATGTTCAAGTTATATGACAAGATATAGAAACAAATTTCTCTCTCTAAGGGAAGTCAAAGGAGGCAATTTTACCCTTGGAAACAATGATTCAAGAAGGATAACTAGAGAAGGCACAATCTGTCTTGATGATGGAAGGACAATGACTTAGAATGCTCTTGTCACACGGAATCTGTCAAGGGTGCGGACACGACTGACCTTCCTAGAAGTCTAAGACATTCTAATGACAAACAAGATAAAATGGAGTGATCTTTCTCTAAATACACCTTTTACAACATGCAAACTACAAGTGTTTAGGCTTACCTTATTCCAAAACGCTGTTGTTGAAGTCCGTTCTTGACGATCCGGATGAGCTCCTCCTTCAAGTCAATTCCTGCAACCACAAACAATCAAACAATTACCAAGCACTTGCATTTCATATAATAAAACATATATTCAACATGCAGACCAAGGAACACATGAAATAACTCATTAACACAAGCTATTGAGAAAAATAAACCAGTTTGTATTAATAACGAAACAAAGAAACTCTTACAACCTGGCCTTGGTGTTGTGCAAGTTCCTCCCAGGGTCCATCAAGGGTTTTCCTCTACTTTGACAAAGCTCACCCTCTCCCAAGTAGAATCAAGTGAAGACAATCTCTCCTCACAAAGGCTCTAATGGAAGACCTAAATCCTGCAGCATTTACCCAAAGAAAATGTATAGCTCCAACCTCCTCTCCTTCTGGCTCAATGCCTTTATTTATAGTGCTGTAAAGAGGTTATTCAGGTCCACTATCAATGGGATCATCCCCCTCTATGGGTGGGATAGCTCCCTTATTGATGGGATAAGTTCCCCCTTAATAGAGATACATGAACCAACTGGAGGCGCATCCATTTCATCAAACCGACCTCTAGAATGTTCTAGAAGTAACCACAAGTAACTTTTTCAAGATAAAACTCGCGCATTTTGCCTTTTACAGAGGGACGCACCTGTCCCTTAACATACAGAGCGTCCATGGACGCAGATTTTGTGAACATGGTCAGCGTCCCCGCAGGTAAGGCTAGAGAGAACCTGCGACCCCAGAGATAAACATAGTTTTTACAAGACTTTCTCTCTTCTTTGAGTTTGAGATGGATAACAGAGGCATGAGACTTGCCTAAGAGGGTAGCATGACTGTTGATTTGAGCCATACTAACTGTAAGTAGTCAAGGTGACATTTTTTAGTGTAACAGATTGCCCCCTAAAGTGCGAAGCCTGGAATAGAATAGGGTTTTGTAATTCTAGGAAGGGTGAAGCGCTTTATCATTTCAAGGATTGCCTTGTGGATGGCCTGGTTGGAACCTGCAATTTTCAACACAAAATACATGGATAAGATTATATCATCACTGAGGTAGGCATTCCCATACTCAGATTCAAAACTTTAACTAATGGACTAACTATTCTGATACAGGAATGATCTTGCAGTACATCATTTTTATAGACTTTTGTAGACACAGTATGGACGCAGCCATCTGTTTATGATTAGTCTACATAGATAATGAATACAAAACTCCTCGCAGCCTGGATGGTAGAAACTAGATCCAGGGTCTTCACTTCTACTTCCCGAATTGGTACGATTCTAGCCATGTGATTAAATGATTCGATGTCGAACATGGTAGAAACCACTTGATTACCAGTCAATGATGTAAACTGTTAACAAGCGTGAGAGAAACCACCAGTAATGTCAATGGTTCTCAAAGTACCAAGCACAACCCGTGAAATGTGAATAGATGTTTTGATGTCGAACACTTCACGGAATCCTCTGATCGAAAGTCAATGATGTAAACTGACGTCAAAGGCGAGAAACCTGCCATTGATGCATGCAGACTTCAAGGTACTGTCGATTCCTAAGTCATCTTTCTAGATAATGTGTCGATGTCGATAGAAAGCGACCCGTTGCAGGCAAGCCCGCAACACGAAATCATTGTTCAAGTTGAAGAAATGTTGCTGTAAGGACTGACTCAGGGATGGTCAAATGGATGACAAGTATTTTGCAGATGAAAGTTTTGCTTGCAGACCTCTTGAACACATAACGACACAACAGATGGTTTGGTGACGAATAACTCAAAGTTGATCCCTGAACCCGGTTAAAGATTTTCAAAGTGATTTGGTCAACTGTGAGGTAAAAGATTTCCCAACCCAGGTGAATGAAAAGTGTCGTGTTCAAGAGTGGTAATAAAGTTTCTTTGAGACAAAAGGTGACAAATAGGTTCATTCTTCTCTCTTTTCCCCCACCATTTCTGGCAAGTACCTCTTTATTTTTAACAAGCTTGAGGAGGATAACATATGCTTGATTATAAGCTCATCCTTCGGACGAGTCCAACCTAGTTTAAATTCGAACCCTAGGAAGGAGTGGTTCGTTCCTGTTTGTAATTGAACAGGTCCTTTACTGTAAAAGTTTAACGAGCCCAGTATAGGAGAAACTCGGCGTTTTTCATTTTTAGAGAGTCTGAAAAACTTAAGGAAACTCCACGTTGAACTTTTTCGTATATTTGTGTCCCTCAAGCCCGAAAAAGTATAAAATAATACCTGGGGGAACCGCTTGATCTTGCGACCAAGGAGTACTTTCATAATAGTGTCGTTGACCTGAAAAGTAAAAAGCGATCAAAGACACGTCGTTTTATTTCCTTATCGAGTTTGAAACGACAAAAACCCGGCAATCTTTTCCTGATTTTGCGGTCAGAAAAGAGCTAAAAGGGGACCGTCTTTTAATTCCGTTTTAACGAGTGAAAAAGAAACACTCGGCGATCTTTTCATGTTTTAGGAGTCAGAAAAGGGCTTAAAAGATGACTCTGAAATTTTGTTTGTGAAAAATTACAATTTCCCTCGAAATCCCTTCGTCCTGCACAAAAGCGACACATTACTCATACCTGTTTAAAATAGGCAAAAATACATTCAAAAACATCTTTTCATGGTAAAAAATGAACTAATTCATCCAAAAAACCTATAAAAAGACCTTTTACCATGTCATTTTTACCGTTTCACTGTTGAGGTTGAAAAAGGAGCTTTTGACAAGAAACTTCCCGTGGTTGCTGCGGAAAATCTGACCGTCGGAATCGAACGCCGTCTCATCCAGGTATTTTACACATCCCACTCTGCATTTCTATCCGTTTAGAATCAATTTTTAGGTTTTAGTTTCATTTTTTGGGGGGGTTTTGGTTTTGGAATGCGCCTCTCGGCGGACGCAGGTGCCCTTCGGGTGACCTGCGTCCCCCGACTTTTTCTCATACGGGAAAACGGTCGGAAGACGCAGCCCGCCTTCAGGCCAGCTGCGTCCGGGCGCCCTGTGCTACAAAGCCGGGGTGCGTCCTCCGAGAAACGCGCATTTCAAAACCCCAACTCTCTCAAAAAACCACCAAAAATTCCCAAATTAATTTCTAATGCTATTTTTGATATGCAGGGCATTAATCATGTTAGACTGGAGAGAAAGAGAGCATGTAGAGGAAGATGAAGCTGCAATAAATCATCAACCTTCCCTGGATGCCCTAAGAGCATGCGGATTATACAAATATTGGACCATACCGGGCATGAGGGGCCAGGTAAGATTCTTGGAATGGCTGGTTGAGCGATGGAACGTACAAGAACAATGCTTTTACATAGGAGGGCACCAGCTCGAGATAGAGCCCTCGGATGTATACTTTCTCACTGGCTTGCCAAACAGAGGTGAGCAACTCAGTCTTGCGGGGACTAGGCCGGGTGGCCAATCCCTTGATAGTCTCCGCGAGACTTGGTGCACACCTGGGGCTCACCATTCAAAAGGCATAGAGATAAAACACATCACTCTGCCGGAACTCAAAGTCATAGCGTTCACGGTTACCAGAATTTGCGGCGCGGCCGCTTTACACATTGCTTCCGGATCCCAAATGCGGATGGCAATTGACTGTTACCAAGGCACCATTTTCAACTGGTGTGAAGCTGTGTCGGCTCATATGAAGAGCCAACTGACCAAGGCAAAGAACGGACGACTAAAGACTTTTGGATATGGGCCTATAGTCGTGAGCTTTGCCTTGGAGAGAATTCCAATGCTGATCCCTCAGCAACTCACTGTTGATATCTTGGGTCCTCAGCAGCCAAAGCTGATACGATGGGTTGCGGTGATGGCCCGGCATCCTGACGAGGGCGCGACAGTAGTTCGATTCTCAGATAGTTATTTTGACTGGTTAGAGGGCCAGCTTTTTGTGATACAGGACTTTCCGTATGCCGGAATGGATTTCAGAGGTGATCCGGACATGGTTCTTCCACAGGGAGAACAATGGGACGACAGAGGTACTTTTTATTTTCACAAGTTTTCTAGTTATGTATTTTTTGTATTTTTTATATATATCGTCTCAAAACTAATAGTAAATCTTTCAAAATGCAGATGTTGGTCCACAGCGTCCAGCCAACCTCCGGCCTTATGATAGACTACATCCAGCTGCACCGGTACCGGCCCCACAGGATGCGACAGCAGAAGTACTAGCTGATTTGGAGCATGATCTAGAGCGTCTCACGGCAGATATACCTGAGACTACTATGGACGATATTCCTATGAGGCTTCAGCGCTTCGTAGTCGCGGTCCCTGGACCGTTTAGGAGATTTTTGCGTAAGGTAGCCCGCGCAGTGGTGTCGTACAGAGAGCACCACCAGTGATTGACTAGTCACTTTTGTAGTCACATGTGACATTTTGATTTTTTGTACTATCATTTTGCCGATCATAAGGTGTTTTAAACCTATGATCGAAGACGATGTATATATTTTTTGACACACTTCTATCTATATCTATATATCACTATTACCGGCTTATCTTGTTTAACATGTATGATGAAATGTCTTTAAATTTACTTGCATGATTATTATAAATGTCTGTCCAACACTCGAGAAGCAATTGCATCTGCTAATGTATTCAAAGACCTTGGAATATGTTGATATTCAATGTAATCAAATTCACGTTCCAAGAGACGCACTCTCAAAAACAACCTTAATAACACAGGATTTCTAATGGCATAAACTCTATTAAGCTGTAATACAACAAGTTCAGAATCTAACCTCACTATCAAACGTCGAATTCCAAATGAAATAGATTCGGATAATAATTCAACCACTGCACTGTATTCTGCAATGTTATTCGTTGTTTGACCGAGGCTTACCCCATGCATAGAAACTAACTCGTCAGAGGGCGAATAGATAACCCAAGCTGCGGAAGAGATATTCCGTGTACTACGACAAGCACCATCAGCAAATCCAATGTATGTTTGGAGAGGCGTCGACATCTACAATATCAAGAGTAAAACCAAGATAAGCCAGAATAATGACGAAAAACCACACTTGCTAAGCTAAGCACACTGACTAAACTAACACACTTGCTAGCTAGAAAGAAAATCTAACCTATCTAAAAATTTCTCCATACCCATCATTTTAAGCATAATACCTCTTTAGGTAAAGTCCATTTCTGGGTTTACCCAAAGAGTCCCCATCAAAATCAACTAACTCATAAGCCCCTTTTGCTAGCTTTCGCTTTACAATGTAGGGCCCATGCCACATGGGAACGAATTTTCCGGCACCTAGCTTATCGTTAGCTTGATCATATAATAGTACTAGGTCTCCTTCCGAAAAACTTCGAGGGGTTACATTTTTATCGTACTGAGCTTTCATTCGTTTCGCGTGAGTCTCGATAGCTAAAGTAGCGTCACGTCGAGTCTCATCTAATTTAGCCAAGTATAACAACCGTTTCTCCTCTTCGGAAGTAGCTGGAAGTAATTCGACAGCCATTTGAAGTGATGGGATTTCGCATTCAATAGGTAACACAGCTTCTAAGCCATAAACTAGCTGAAAAGGGGTGAAACCTGTTGAATTTTTCACTGAAGTTCGATATGCCCATAGCGCCGAAAATAACATGTTATGCCAATTCGTTCGATGGATACCAATGATCCGTCGAATCATGATGACTAGAACTTTGTTGATTGACTCAACCAAACCGTTGGCTTGCGGATAATAAGGAGTAGAGCTATCGTGGCGCAAACCAAGCTGGCTTGTAAGCTCAGTCATCATGACATTTCGAAAATGGCTCCCATGGTCAGTAATGATTGCTTGTGGGACACCAAACCTAGTTATGATATGATTGAATACGAAAACTGCAGCTGTCTTGCCGCTTGCGTCGAATGTAGGCATCGCCTCGGCCCATTTTGTAAAATAATCAACCGCGAGGATGATATACGCATGCCCCCCGGCCGAGTGAGGGTTACAAGTAATAAAGTCAATGCCCCATTTGGCGAATGGACCAGCGGCAATTATAGGGTGGAGAGGAGCAGGTGGAGCGCGCATCTTTCGATCAAACACTTGACAGTTGTGGCATGTTCTGACAGCAAGGATACAATCTTTAAACATAGACGGCCAGAAATAGCCAGCGCGCAACACCTTCTGAGCTGTGGCATACCCAGACATATGACCGCCACATGCTCCAGAGTGACAATCATTCAAAACTCTCTCAGCCTCTTCGTGAGTTAAACAACGTCGAAAAACTAAGTCTGCCCCCCGGCGATAAAGTGTATCTCCAATAATTCTGTATTGCTGGGATCGAAACCGAATTTTTCGACGGTCTTCCTTGGAAGCTTCAGGCCGAAAGGTTTGGGTTTGGAGATAGATGATTATATCCCCATACCACGGATCTAAAGTGCTAATAAGAAACAAAGATTCGTCGCAATGGACTCCTCTGCCACAGTCTCTGTGTCAGCACTCGGGAAATCACACATCAATTCCGCAAAAACTAAAGATTTCTTAGACTTGGACTTCTCGAACTCCAAGTCGAACTCTTGCAGGATAACAATCCATTTAGAGTACTTGCCCCCTAGCAGTTGTTTTGTCAAAATATAAATCATAGGGTTGCAATCCGAAATAACTGTAGTCTTGCGGAGAAGAATGTAGTGACGAAAACGCTGGACAGCTTGAACGGCTGCCAGGGCCAATTTCTCCACATGCGAATATTTTAACTCAGTGGGATTTAAGGTTCTACTAAGATAATATATCACATGCTCTGCTTTGAATTCATCTTCTTGAACTAACACCATTCCAATGGTGGAATGCGAAGCTGCGAGGTATAAGAAGTAGTCCTGGTTGTAGTTGGGAGGATGCAATAACGGTGCATGGGTCAACGCGTGTTTTAGTGCATCAAAAGATTGTTGGGCAATCTCGTCCCAAAAGAATTGTACGTTCTGTTTCAACAACCGTGTAAAACCTTTAGTGACCTCGGCGTAGTTTGGGATGAATCGGCGTAAAAAGTTCGCTTTCCCTTGCAAACTTTGGAGTTGGCGCAAACTCGAAGGAGGAGGCAATTGGATGATAGCCTCGACTTTCGAGGGATCGACGCGAATGCCGGTTTTGGAAACAACAAATCCCAGCAATCGACCTGTTTCTATACAGAAAACACACTTGTGGGGATTCAACCGAATTCGATAATGCCTACACCTCATAAAGATTGCTCGTAGGTGGACAAGGTGATCAGCTCGTGTAAAGAATGAGCAGGCAAATCATCGAGATAGGGTTGCACAATGTGCTTGATGTCATGAAATGCATAAGACATGGCCCGTTGAAAAGTAGCACCGGCATTCTTAAGGCCAAAAGGTAATTTGCAATAAGCAAATGTCCCCCATGGACAAATGAATGCCGTTTTTGGTTGATCGGCAGGTAGAATATTGATTTGATTATAGCCTGAGAAACCATCCATGAAGGAAAACATCTCACTTCCGGCACAATCATCAATAATTTGATCGATATAAGGCGTAGGATAGTTGTCTTTTGGACAAGCTCGATTGATATCCCTATAGTCGATACAGATTCTTATTGTTCCTTGTTTTTTATTGACGGGAACAATATTCGATACCCAATCCGTTAACGGGATCGGATAAATGAAACCTGCTTTCAACAGCTTTTCGACTTCTGCTTTAATCGCAGCCGCTTTTCGAGGGTGAATCTGACGCAACCGTTGCCGAATGGGTTTAGCATCCGGGTAGGTTTTGATTTCATGAACAACAATGGCAGGATCAATTCCCGGCATTTCCTCGTAAGACCAGGCAAACACGTCGCGGAATTCTTGGAATAGGGCCTTGTAAGTTTGGATTTCTTCTTCAGTACATGCGGCACCTATATGAATGTTCTCCTCGATTCCGGGCTTCACTGAAATATCAATGGGAATAGTACGAGAAATATTCCCTAAATTCAGCTCTGAATCAGAATGTTTCGTTGGATCCTGAGCGTCTTTGACATATTCAGCGGTAAAGATAGATGAAAAATCATTTTCAAATGCATCATCCTTAGGTAAAAACGAAGATCTGTGATGGAGATCTTCCCATGGTAGATCATCTACACTTAGGATTTCGCGAAGTTGTTCGTCAGATGACACTTCTTCGGGAAACGTTATCCGTTCTAAGGGTGAGGTGAAAAGTGACTCTTCACTGACCACATTCATTTGGTCGGTTGAATGAAAGTCGGTAAAAGACATAAGAGCTTCATAAGCAATCTCATACGGACTCAACGGCATAACATCACCGAGTGAGTCTAGCTCAGAGTCAGAGGGAACATACCAAGGATCATCATAAATAATGTTTTCTGACGTGATCATATGAATTGTTGCGAACGAAGGGTCTGCATTGAGTGGAGGGAGAGGAAAAGTTCCCAGTAAACCGGAATCCTTAACTAAACCTACACCAATGTCCCTATAAGGGATTGTCGTTTTACCAACATGCTGGATAGTTTCTAAAGAGGTTGGGTCGGATGAAAAGTATGTCAGCTGATCAATAGTCACGATCTTACCGTTATGTGGAAACTTAATGACTCTGAAGACCGATGAAACGACCGCTGTCATAGCATATGACCAACTTCGACCCAAAAGAAGGTTGTAGTCTAGAGGGGCATCAACCACTTCCACATCCAGACTAACGGTTTTACCTTCGACCCCTATAGGCAATTCTTGTAGAATACCAAACGGACGGAACCCACGGCCATCAAAGGCCTTAAGGATGGTGGGGGATTGGTTCAACGAAGGAGAACCAAGCGATCTCCAACATTGAATCGACATAATACACGTAGAAGCTCCCTCATCAATCACAGTCCGATGAATAGGCCTGTTTTTGACTATCACTGGAATTTGGAAAGCCATTTGATGGGGGAGACGCGGTGTACTACTTTCTAGATCAAAGATCATTAGGTTCGGGTCCTGAACATCGACAGCTCCAATAGCCGACAAAAGCAATTTTCGTTGCGCTGGACATGATTGCAGCACTTCGAGTGCCGACATTGCTGAAGGTGAAACAGCTAAGTCTTCAACAATGTTGTAATTCTGGGCTGCTCTCGCATGTGGATTGAAAGCAGACCTTCGAAGTACACCCTTGGCGGGCGGCTTAATCACTAAGTCTGGGTTAGGTTTTTCGATCTGTAGTGGATCGGAACCAGGAGCTGAGGTTGATGGGTTAGAGTGAGAAGATTCTGCTTCTTTACCATCAACAGGAGCCTTACTACCATAATCTTGCGATCGAGTCGCAATCCTGACATGAGACATCATCAAAATGGGTTCTTCACTGGCATTCGAAGAAGAACCTATCATCTTATTTTCCTGCTCTGGAAATGGATTCTTTAACACAGCAGGAGTGGGAGAACCTTTGACTATTTTCACTACCTCGGCCCGATGAGGGCAGTCTCTCGTAAAATGATCTTCTTCACAAATGAGACAAGGATAACGAGGTTTGCGCTTTTCGTCATTGGTTTCCGACTTTTCCGTTTTCTCCTTTGGAGCCTTGTCTGCTTTAGCCTTCTTCTTTCCTTTCTTCTTTCCACCGTTTTTGGATTTGGCCGTAGATGACTCTACAGCGTGAATGTCGGCGGTAAGTTCAGGAGGAGAAGACTCTCCTGTCGGAGAATCAGGCAAAGTGATAATTGGAGTATTGGAGGTCTTGGAAGACTTCTTCTTACTCTTCGTAGTCACGATACCGATCATACCATCAGCGGCATGAGATCCCGAAGGAGCAGCAGCGATTTGGTTTGACTTTGGAAGATCCGGAATTTTCTCGTGTAACGTACCCGACTGAGTGTAAACTAAGTCAAGGTATTGTGCCTGAGCAATGACTTGCTCCTCAGTAACTACTCCGGCCTTAGCTACATCTTCAGTAATTCTTGGTAATAATGATTTGACAAACCATTCAGCTAAGATTTGGTCCGGGATAAAAACTTTCACTAATCTTCTTCGACGTCTCCACTCATGGATGTGATCAGAAATGTACGTGGATGTCGATTGTTTTAGCGAAGTTAATAATTCTGTACCATTATCGTATCTGACTGGTAACTGAAAATGAGTTAAGAACGAGGTAGCTAACTGGCTAAAGTTGTAAAAAGAGGCCCGTGGTAACTCAATGTACCACTTGGCTGCGAGACCAATGAGTGTACGCTGGAAAAGACGTAAGCGGATAGAATCATCTGAGATGGAATTTGATGCACACCAGAGGTGGTAAGTCATCACGTGATTAGACGGATCCTCTCCAGACTTACCTTCGAACTTGGGTATATCGCTGGGCAACTTATTTGGCATTGGCGGCCAGAACGGAAGATATTGAATTGGATCGTTCGTTAGGCGCGTCAAGTCGGGTAAATCTAAAGTCGCAATAAACGGTAACTGCCGGTTAGGATCTCTAAAACTCTGAGTCACAATACCAGCCCCAGGAGGAGGATATCCAGGATAACTAGGAACAGGAGTCGCATTGGGGATATTATATCCTCCTGGAAAACCAGGATTAACCGGACCGTACTGGGGTTGTTGAGGTGGTTGATAAGTGTACCCAGGATACGGTTGATACTGGTAAACCGGTTGTTGGGCAGCTTGCCCAGGTTGATACTGTCCCTGGTACGGAGGTTGAACAAATTGAGGTTGAGTAGTAACAACCGTACTTGTACCAGGTTGGCCTGCAGGCATCTGGACTGTGGTTTGAACCGTGGGTCCAGACAACGGTACAGATGTCTGAGGAGTGGTTACAGGGACAGTAGAAACCGGAGCTGCCGATACTCCAGAAGTAAGCATGGTAGATGAAGCGGTAGTTGCTGCAGCCGTGTGAGGTGGAGTACCAGGTGCAATTGGCGGCTGAGTAACTACAGAAGTTACAGGGGTCTGAACACTTGACTGGACAGGTTGCGGTTGCTGGGGTGGACCAGGAACTGCAGGTTGTCCTGCTTGAGGTACCGACTGTATACTTGGTTGCGACATCTGTTGACCCTGTGACGGATCCCATGTTAACATTCCAGGGTATTGACTCGTAACAGGTTGAGGATACTGAGATCCATAGCCGTATTGAGGATAGGGTTGATAACTGTAAGGTGCAGTCCCATATGATTGCCCTTGAGGTGGTTGATAACCTTGACCAGGGTATTGACCCGTAGGTTGATAACCTTGAGGTAAATACGAATACTGGGGTTGACCTTGACCTTGAGGTTGGTATCCTTGAGGTTGATACCCTTGGGGTTGATACCCTTGGGGTTGCCATCCTTGAGGTTGCCATCCTTGAGGTTGATATTGATACTGAGGTTGACTTTGGGGTACATATTGAGGCTGGGGTTGATACCCTTGGGGTTGATACCCTTGAGGTTGCCCCCCAGTCACGAATGAAGTACCTTGAGGTTGCCCCCCAGGCATTAACGAAGGTTGCCCCCCAGGCGGTAATTGGCCACCTTGAGGTTGGTTAATGGGAGTTGAACCTGACATCATATAAACGTCACCTATACTCAATGGTACATTACCACTGTTTCCAACTAATAACCCATGATCAACAGGTTGAGGAGATGCTCCCGCAAAGGTACCAGAAAGTGATTGATACCCAGTAGGAACAGAAGGACCGCCATGTAAAAATGATTCAGGACTTTGTGAAAACACAGATGACTGACCAGACATATTTACAGGAGAATGAATTCCTCTAGGTGGAACCGGAGTACGAGGTGTAGAAAAACCTACTGAGTTGTCTAAAAAATTGGTTAATGCAAGGTACCAAGATTCACTTCTAGGAGGACTGTAAAAGATGGATTCACGCTCCCTTAGATCAAGGGTAATTAGATCTTCAGAATCAGAAACGCCTATTTCTTCCTCTGGAACAAGTTCTTCTATAGCAATTAATCCAACAGGAAGATTTTCGGTGATAATTCTTTCTATTCTTGGTGAATCAGGAACACTAGGAGTTGGAGTAACAGGTTCTGAAATTTCAGGTTCTTCGCCTGTTTCACTGGCAGATGAAAAACTACCAGCAAGCTCGGAAACTGTAACAGCTTCGGGATTGTAACCTGTTTCTAAACTTTGGTAATCTGGATGGACTACCAAGGAAGATTCTCCTTCTTCAGGTGATCCTACTCTACTGCCACTAGGAGGAGTTACAAGGACCTTTAACCCTTCTAAATTACTGGGGTCGTCTCGAGGAGGTGAACCCCTAAGTTCACGGGATCTTCTCAACAATCGGCCACAGAAACAACTTCAGGAGACTGGCCCGCAATGCGACGGGACCTTCTCGGTAATTCCGCCACAATTAAAGATTTTTAACTACAACACACGAAAACAAAGTAAAAAATTTCAAATCAAACCACCTAAAGTCTTCTAAAGAACCAATCAAATTTGAAGCACACGCCTAAATAATCTAGAGCGTCAAACCACACACAAACAGTAGTCTTCCGGACCAAAAGCGCTAGTTGGTGATTAGGCCCAACCTCGCAGGATTCAGTACAGAAATAGTGGGTGGAACAGTTACCCCGGCAACCTGCTTAATGAATAGACTGGACCAAGTTCCTCCACTTTAACCGTCTCGAAGTGAAGCGAACCCCCCAGAAAATCCAAGTGAGTATAACCGACGTCTGCTCCAGGTACAGTGGGACCTTCCCTCCACCGTCACCTTGGGTAGAATCCTAGATATTATGGCCACTAAGGTTACCAATCACAACAATTACACCTGGGGGAACAGTCTAAACTCCGACAGCACGCAAGGGCAGAGTAGCAAGCTCCAATCCCCTTACCGGCTCCTTGACAACAATCCAAGGTTTACCGATAAGTGACCCCTGGCTCCTCGACAATGGTTAATCCGAGGTTTACCGTTTGTAATACGTACTGCCTGGCGTCGTTCCCAACGAGGGAGGAATGATCCCCTCACTGGTTCGGACACGAGCTCGTGTTTCTCCTTTAAGAGGAGCTTTCCCAGAATGTAACTGAAACAATTGGATTTGTTCTACTCAAGATAGACTATCTGTTTGGTTTTGTAGTCTTGGAGAGTTAAGTACTCACCTACTCCAAGACCCTAGCCTAAGCTATGTTGGTGCTTCAGAGCCCTAGAAAAATAAAGATTACTAGATTGATTTTAATTTAAGCGTTACTTTTAAGGTTGTTTCTTAAGTCAAAAGGTGATGGAAGTGAAACTAGTGGTGTGTTGACTCGACTCGAAACCACTACAAAATGCACCTAGAATGATTTATCCACTACTTTACTTTTTCGATGAATTGCTTAACTAAAAAGTTGAGAGAATGCAATCTTTATAAAAGCAACTTCTTAATTGAAGACAATCAAAGAAACAATTCGTTTTTCTTTTCCAATCATAAAAACATAACCTCTCTTTACATGCACGAAAAAACTCTTTTCTTCTTTCGAAAACAAAAAGCTACTTGAAACAAGACTTTTTAAGAAGATGTTTTTGTATTTTTCTTTTAATAAAGCAAATAAATCTAATATAAACAAAAAATCAATCTTAACAACTCTTAAAATCTATGAAAATGCACTCATAAGCAAACTAAAGGCAAATTTACTCTAAGCAATCTTAACGAGGCCAAAACTAACAATGATTATTTCTAAGGTGTTTTACTTGATCACAATCAAATCAAGGACTAGCTTATTGCAGAATCAAAAACTAGCCAAAACAAAATTCTAATCTTTTTGTTCTTTTTGTAAAATGGAAATCAATACTTTATAAACAAGTAATTCGAAATTTGACCCAAAACAACTCAAATGGCAAGTTGCTCACAAAAGGAGACTTTACGACAGGCCCGACTTCTAAGAAGGTTGACTAACCAGAGAGATCTAAGGCTGGACAACTTTCTACTATCAAAGTCACTACAAAGCCTTTCCAAAAATCAAACCCTAGGTCTAAACTTCGTTGAAAACCACTAAAACACTCAAAGCTCACAAAACTAGTTCAGGTGAAAATTCTTGACAGGGTACTAAAGGATCTGGGCAGAAAACACTAAGGAAAAACAAAATCTAAAAGCAAATTAAAGCAAAAATGGAATTTTCTTAAGTTTTACAGGAAGACGCAGGCAACCCGTTGTCACAGGTGCGGCCCCGCTCTGTGCAGACGGCAACAGCGCGTCCAAAGACGCACTGTGCAGTACTAAGAGGGTGCGTCCTTCTGAAAAATGAAGAAAAACCAAATCTAACTAAATCTAAAGCTAAGCCACCCAAATACTAATTCTCACAGTCAAAAACCAGAAAATAAAAATGATTTTCTCAAAGCAAAGTTCATATAAAGGAAAAGACTCTCTCATTAATGGATTCCCCAGCGGAGTCGCCAATTTGTCACACGGAATCTGTCAAGGGTGCGGACACGACTGACCTTCCTAGAAGTCTAAGACATTCTAATGACAAACAAGACAAAATGGAGTGATCTTTCTCTAAATACACCTTTTACAACATGAAAACTACAAGTGTTTAGGCTTACCTTATTCCAAAACGCTGTTGTTGAAGTCCGTTCTTGACGATCCGGATGAGCTCCTCCTTCAAGTCAATTCCTGCAACCACAAACAATCAAACAATTACCAAGCACTTGCATTTCATATAATAAAACATATATTCAACATGCAGACCAAGGAACACATGAAATAACTCATTAACACAAGCTATTGAGAAAAATAAACCAGTTTGTATTAATAACGAAACAAAGAAACTCTTACAACCTGGCCTTGGTGTTGTGCAAGTTCCTCCCAGGGTCCATCAAGGGTTTTCCTCTACTTTGACAAAGCTCACCCTCTCCCAAGTAGAATCAAGTGAAGACAATCTCTCCTCACAAAGGCTCTAATGGAAGACCTAAATCCTGCAGCATTTACCCAAAGAAAATGTATAGCTCCAACCTCCTCTCCTTCTGGCTCAATGCCTTTATTTATAGTGCTGTAAAGAGGTTATTCAGGTCCACTATCAATGGGATCATCCCCCTCTATGGGTGGGATAGCTCCCTTATTGATGGGATAAGTTCCCCCTTAATAGAGATACATGAACCAACTGGAGGCGCATCCATTTCATCAAACCGACCTCTAGAATGTTCTAGAAGTAACCACAAGTAACTTTTTCAAGATAAAACTCGCGCATTTTGCCTTTTACAGAGGGACGCACCTGTCCCTTAACATACAGAGCGTCCATGGACGCAGATTTTGTGAACATGGTCAGCGTCCCCGCAGGTAAGGCTAGAGAGAACCTGCGACCCCAGAGATAAACATAGTTTTTACAAGACTTTCTCTCTTCTTTGAGTTTGAGATGGATAACAGAGGCATGAGACTTGCCTAAGAGGGTAGCATGACTGTTGATTTGAGCCATACTAACTGTAAGTAGTCAAGGTGACATTTTTTAGTGTAACAGCTCTACTCGTTGAAATTCGAAAGCACAATATATTGAGTGTAGGTCAAATGGTTGATCAATGGTATGATCTCACATTTAATTCCAAATTGGTTGAAATAAGAAAAGTGGATTTAGAAAGATTTGTAGCAAATTCAATCAGGTCTCCAAACAATGCATATGTCCTCAATAAGATAAGAAGAAAGAAAAACTCCTATATGGGAGTAACATGCCTAATAACTCATAAACAAAAAAAAAAAAAGAGATTGCAACAAATTAAGATGAGAAGTTTTGAGAGTGAGTTGTAGGAGAGAATAGTGAAATGGAAAGGTTACAGAATATGAATAAACAACAAAAATTAAAGTAAACAATGCATTTGAATTAGCAATAATGCATAAATTTAGGGGGAGTAGCATTAAGCCCTTGATATCAGCAAAGTGGGAGAGTTATAAATAAGGAGAAGCATCAGTTCAGGGGGCATCCCTTTGATGACAAAAAGAAAAGTTGTAGAAATGAAGAAGTTGCTATCAAGGGAAGTTATTTTGTAGTAAAAAGAGTTAAGTTGTCGACAAAAGTAAGCATTGTTGCAAATGGCAACAAGAAATGCTAAAAATAGAAAAGCTATAAATAGCATTGCTATAAATAACATCTCAGTTACCAGTGTTGGATGTAGCAACAAGGAATGAAAAAATGGAAATGCTAAAAATAACGTTGCTATAAATAGTATTTCTGGATAGATTCCAATTTTAGTTAGTCCCTGAACTAAAATTGAGAAGTAAAATTCGAATTTGATCTTAGCAGTTGTTTGTAAAATAATTAATTATTTCATCTTGAGTTAATTAGTTGTAGAAAATAAAACATGAAGTCTATGTGAAGACATGCAACAATTATCCCTTTGATTGAGGAAGGTATCCCTTAATTAAGGAGATCAGGATGAGTTGTACTTTGAGTTGTAATTAGTTAGCTCAGTTAACTGAGTTAAGTCCAATTAGATTAGTTCCAATAGTTTGTGGAATTAATTGTGAGTTTAGTTAGTTAATGCATGCATGCATGTAACTGCTGCACTTCAGATAACTAAATATTCTCTCATAAATAACTCATGCATGTCAGTTCAGTAAGAGACCTAGTTGAAATCAGAGGAAGGGACAATGTACTATTAGTTGGAGGATTTTTCCTATATAGGAAACTCATCCATGTAGAAGGAATTAACTCCTTCAGGATTGCGCACTTAATTCAGAGGTCAGTGCTATGTGTGAGGTGAGAATCACATAGGTTGCAGCTGGAGGACCCAGGAGAAACTGCGCAAGGAAATAGGAGGCTTGGAGGACCAAAGGAAGGCATATGTGTTGTTTATTCTGTCTATGAGCAGCAGTGAGGGATTGTACTAAGAGCTAGATAGCTTGAGAGCTAAAGCTTTGTCTAATCCTGAGATATTTCCACTTGTATGATAATACAGATATCAGGGTTTTTAGCTGAGGCTTTCCCTAGAGTATTCTTCTGTGTTTCATGTGTATGATTTCTTCTTCTCTGTTATATGTGTTCCAATTGATCTTGCTCAAATTGATTAACCTTTCGCAAAGTTTGATAGTAGAAGTAGATCAAGTATTTTGCTTTAGTATATTGCATTATCAGGTGCTCTACAGTGAGAATTTCTACAAGCATAAGCCTAGGGGAGTGTTCCCAAAAGGAAGAAGTAAAAGGAAGTTCAAGCATAGGGGGAGTAGTCTCAAGAGAAGAGATATAGAATAGAGGATGTTACATGAAGCGAAAGATGGACACAAACTTGAGATGGGGAGCCTAGTTGTAGACAAACAAGAAGTAATACATTAGAGGGAGTAATTATTTTGTTGTAAATATCTTAGGGGGAGAAATTGCAGCTATAAGTAAAAATATCCCTTTACAATTGATTTCCAAGGGTGGAAAGACATAAAGAGAGATAAAAAAATGAGAGGATTAGTTACAGTCACTAAGAGAAGTCACAAATAGTGGAAGATTTGTAGACACTATGACAAGTTGCATATATAAGAAGAGCTACAAATAAGGAGAAGCACAAGTTTAAGGGGAGCATCCCTTTTACATTGATGTCGAAGGGGAAGAAATTGTAGGCACAAGGAGAATTGGTGATAGGGGGATTTATATTGTATTATTGCATAATTGAATAATGGTTCCCATTAATGAAAAAGGGGGGAGTTTATTGGAAATATTTTTGTCATTGATTTCAAGGACAGGGGGAACTACTTATCTCCAAGATAAAGGTTGTAAAATGAAGATGGAAAGAAATATTATTTTTGGACTTATGATGCCCCATTTGGATGCGCTATATTTGAAGGAATTTTAAATCCAACTATATAGCTCAAGTGGGATCATAGGATATATGGTTGGAAAGGATATTCCAATACCTTTCCAATGATATTAGGAACTCCTTCTAATTCCATAGGAATGAGGAGATATGAAATATTTCGTTGGGATGAACCAACTAAAGTACAAGTAAGTTAGCCCAACCATTTTACAAGTCAACCCCATAAGGGCATATGAGTGAATTTGATCACCAATTCATAATAGTAGAGATATGAGGTTGCAAGAGGAGTAGAAGAATAAATTTTTGGGTAATTTTTGGAGTCTAAAGGTAGAAGAAAAAATGTGATTATGACACATCTTTGGGTTTTCACTATGACTATAGTTCTAGGACGTTTTAGACCATGAAAGTTGAAGGATATAGGTAAAATATCATGATTTACCTGTGGTTCAAGCTTTAGACCTTGTTGTACTATACTCTAAGAGATATGATCTAAGGAAGTTAGGCTTCCTAGATGCTTGAGAAATCTTCCTTAAATATGTTAGCTTGGTATTTTTGCTATATCTTTGTTTCTGTGATGTTTTAGAATTTGAAATCTAGAGGAGACAAAGAAGAGATTTGTAGGTACTTGTGATAGAAATATCAAAACTTATTTCACTATAATTTCAAAGGTATGATATGAGGAATATAGTGTTCCTAAATTCTCCTAAAACATGCTTCAAATAGGTCATCTTGGAATTTTTTCTATACCTTTCTTTTTGAGATGTTTCTAACTATGAAATTTGGATGAGACAGAGAAAAGATCTCAAAATACCTATGGTAGAAATTTTAGACCTTGTTTAACTATAATTTTAGAGATATTACATGAGGAATTAAGTGTCCTTAGTACTCCTAAAATATCCTTCAAATAGGTTAGCTTGTCATTTTTCTATAACTTTCTTTTTGAGATGTTTCAAGCTATGAAATTTGGATGAGACAAAGAAGTGATCTCTAGGTACCTATGGTAGAAATTTCAAAATACAATTTTGAATATTAAATACGTGGCATGTTGTACAAATTAATTCTTGGGAAGAATCTAGACGCAACAAGTTTTGGGAGAAGTAGACCTAATGAAGGAAGAAGCAACAGGTAAGCCTAGTGAAAGTATAATTAACTAACAGATCTAGTGAAGGTAAAAGCAAGAAGTAGACTCGGTGAAAGTAGAAGAAACTAACATACACTTTGAATAAGCATACAAACTCAATGAAGTAGGTTGGCATCTACGAATATTTGTAGTAGTGGCGATTGGTGTCTCCTATAGGTTGGTGCCTACAAATATTGCAACTGTGGGAATTGGTGTAACTTATAGGTTGGTTCCTATAAAACATTAGAGGGGATTGTTGTCTCCTATAGGTTGGTTCCTATAAAACACTAGAGGCTATTGGTGTCTCTTATAGGCTAGTGCCTATAAAACATTAGAGGGGATTGGTGTCTCCTTTAGGTTGGTTCCTATAAAACATTACAGGAGATTGGTGTTTCCTTTAGGTTGGTGCCTACAAAATAACACATGGGATTGGTGTCTCCCATAGGTTGGTGCCTATATATTGATGTAATAATATGTTGGTTCTCATAAGATATTCCTGTAAAGGTTTCCATGTATATCTTGTGTTACTTGTTTAGTTTATGAGATTGATGTTTTATCGTGTTCAAATGTTTAAGTAAAATTTTTCATTATACTGATTCACCCCTCTTAGTACAATAGTGAATTCCAACAACGGGCATATGATTGTAAGACTTAGTTAGGCATGCATCCCCCCAGTGAATTACTAGTAAAGTTTAAAGGTAGATCTAAGTGATGGGGGGGAGGGAAAATGTTAGATTCATAGATATATTGGTTATAAACTTTAAGGGGGTTAGGAATTAAATAATTACCCCATGTCAAGTTTAAAGGGAGGAATGTTAGGTTAACCTTGATTTGGTAAATGATTCATTCTGTTATGTCAACAATGATGGTTTTCAATCCCATGAATTTGATAACTTGTGATTTTGTGCCTATGTATTTTCATATAATGATGTCCTTAAATAGGCTTGGGATACTCCATTGTAATGGGGCCTACATGTGAGCAATAAAGGTTCAGTTGGCCAACTTTTCTAGATTTTGTAAAGAGAATTAAGATATCTTTGGTTGGATTTTCACGGTTTGGGTTTTCCAATAAGTCATGTGTCAATGATTTATGTGTTTTGTGTTACTGCTAGTTAATTATTTCTCTCCAGTTCACCATTCTTAAATCCATTTGGGCAACCCACCTCAAGGGATTGATACCATAAAAAAAAATCAACTTTACCTTTGGCAAGAAGTTTTGTGACTTGTGATAATGATAGTTTAGTAGAGGGTTAACCATAAAGAGCATGTGAGTGACCTAGACTTTGTTTTGTTTGTTGGGGACACCTCCTTAGTTGGATCAATGCCTAGATATGATATACTGATACCCAAGTAGGAACCTAACACCTCTAAAACCATACCTTATTTATTCATTATGGTGAATAGAGTGAAGACTCAAAGTCAGAAACCATAACTTCAAGTGGTTGGTTCTTAGTAGATATATCATGTTTTTGGTTATTCATGTTTGCTATGTTGTGACTTTAGATTTGTTACGGTAAATTTGACTCAGTGAAAGAATCAGGATTGTTAGGTCCACAATGGTGGTTTCAGGTATATGGTCTTGGTGGTCTGTGGTATTAGAGCCCATGGGTTACATATAGTGAATCCTTCAAAAGGCTTGAGGATTCTCCTTTCTAATGTGTCTGAGTTGAGTGAAGGGCACACTTGGTTGGGCCAGGATGTTGCTTAGGCCATATGATAATAATGGATGCATTAGCTTGTTTTTTCTAGTTTTGGTTTTCTAGGATGAAATTTGTGTATTTTATGTGTTTTTTTTGCTTTGATTATTTTCTTTCACATTGTATTTATTTCTAATAGTGCTATTAAAACCAAGGGATTGTTCCATGTTGATGAGCCCTTGTATTGCAACATGAATGTTGCAACTCTCAAGGCTACCAACTTAAATTATCAACTCGAGGTTTGTACAAACTTAAGAGGGGTCGACACTATATGTGAAACATGCAATGTGTTCTTCTTTTGTTGATCTGATGCAATGGAGTGAATATCATGAATTGCATAAATGAAAATGTTTGAAATGGAAACCTTAACATATAAAAGACAGGAAAGCAAACCTATTATAATTTCATAAAGTAAAGAGTATGAACCAACTCTAAAGACTAACTAACTACAATTGTGGGAAGGTAAGAGATTTTACTAGATGAAATATTATAGCCTACTTGTTGATGCAAATCAAGATACTACTTGCAGAATGTAAATCATTACTCTATTTGTAGAGTGTGAAAAATTGTTTGAAAAATGAAACTCGATCTAAAGCGCATGACTGGAAAATATAAGAACATAACTTCAAAAACTAGGTCTAATTTACTTGAAATGAAGAGTTTCCCTTCTTATCACTAAGTTCAAGATAATTTAGCTTTAGTAACATAGTCCTTACACATTGCATATGAGAACAATCTTTTTGATGTAAATGTGGAAATATGTCTAGTATTTTAATGGATATTATGTATTTGCAGTGAAGTAAGGATGGCTCTAAAGTAGTCCTTGGTCCACCCTAACAATGGATTCAAATTTTGGAGGTAATTATTCAATCCTGAGATACAAAAATCAAGCTCTTAAAGCAAATTTGGTCAATCCTGTAGCACTACATGACAATCCTGTAGTAGACTTGTTTAATCCACATATTTCAAATGGTAGAATGGATTCACCTGATATTTTCTGAGAATGTTGCCATCATCCTTATGCATCTCCTCAGACAAAATGTTGGCAAATGGATGCACGAATCTCGAGAAAAATTAAAAATGGATCTAGGTGATGATAGTCAATTTCTCAAAAAAGTATGCACTAGAATTTGCTGAAATTTCTTGAGCATGTTACTATCATCCCTATGCATCTACCCATGAAACAAATTGACCAACGAATGATTTTTTCTTTTATATATGATAAAAACAATTTATGCCCTGTGTATTTTGGCAATCATATAGCAAAACGAACTTTCCTGTAGCACTTCATGACAAAGAGGAAAATGAATGGGAAAGGCTTGAGAATGATGGTTGGATGTTGGAAATGGATGAGGGTGATGTATTGACATGGCCTTGGTCCAATTGGAGCATCTGAGGAAAGGAGATGAAAGCTTAACTTTGACTTTCCTTGACTAGAGTTTTGATCAACTTTTTCTTATGGTGCTAGCGTGTTCTTGTTGTTTGTAAGGGTTGGAGAACACATGCATTCACTAGAGAGAGATACCCGAGGCAAAGAATATTTTTTTTTTCTTTTCATTTTTTCATTTTTTTCCCCTAGGCCTACTAGCTACCTCAATGAGGTTTTCAACTAGTAGATCTACTTAGGAACCTCATAAGAGCTTTTCACCAAGGATACTATTATTTTTTTATTTTTTATTTTCTCCAACTCACTAATCACCTCATGGAGGTTTTCAATAACTGAGCCAATCTTAGGAGCCTGAATGGAGGTTTTCACCTAAGATTTGTTTTTTTCTCTTATTTTTATTTCCTCTTTTTCCTTTTTTTCTTCTTCTATCCTACACTACTTGAAAAAACAAAATCTCTTTCAAGTATAGGAATAATTCCAATGGAGCCATGTGCACATCAATATGATAGGTAAAATCATGTGTAGGCTTGAAATATATGCTTTGACATGTACCTGAATATGAGAGACCAACTTCTTTGACTAAGATGAGATCAAGAATTGTTGAAGAAGAGTATGTTGCTGCATTTTAATGATTATTTGGAACCTGGTTTCAATATAGTTGTGATGCCCTTAGTTCACTTGCACATTTGTGTCCTCTTCTATCATGAAATTCAAATCTTCTTCTTTTTGTTGATTATTTTCTTAAACACATACAGGATCTGATGGTAAACATGATGGAACTTTCTAAATATTTGATTCTAAGGTTTGTTGTCCATTAAGTGTGGCCCATGATTCTTTGGTGTCCTCATTTGAATGTTGTCGTTCAATGACATCAAGAGAATCTCTTTTTTGCAATATCCTTCTCGAGCTAAGAGGAATACCATTAAGATCAAGACGAGATGTTTGTAAGTATTGTACCTCAACTTTGAAAGTGGGCTGAGCTACTTCATTGTTTGGGTTTGAAAATGGTGGTATAGGTAGTGGAGTGAGAGTGTACGTTTGAGATGGATGTGGTTGAGGTTGTGGTTTTGGTGGAGGTGGATGGTAGGGATAGTATGGAGTTGGGTATGAAGGATATTGAGGAAAATATTGATAATATTGTGGATTTCTCCCATAAGGTCCTTTCTAACCTTATTGCCAAGGTTGATATGGCCAAGGTTTCCAAGGAAAGGATGTGTTCCAATTACTTTGAGATGCATCTGCATAAACTTGAAATTGTGAATTAGGTTATTGCATCATATTAGGTTGACAAGGTTGCCATGGTCTTCTTGGAGCAACATAACATAGCTTCTTTGGTGATTGACTTGCTCCATTGTCCTCTTGGTAAAATTCCTTCAACCTTGGTAATGATGCCAAATTATTTAGTTGCATCTGAGTTTTCATTCTTAACATTTCTACTTATTCACTTAAATTTCTAAGAATTTATATTTTAAAGTTATCAAGCAAATTTCCAAGCTCAGCTTGACTTACCAATCTCGATGTTGATTTACTTACTCTTTCCCTTCCTCTTGATATGTATTTGAATATTTCAAAAATTTATTCAAATGATAATTGATATACATTATCTCTACTCATGAGATCGAGATCAATCCACTCATCCCTAATTATCCTAAGTAAGAGGGTTTTTAGTGTGTCAAATCCTAAATGCTGTAATTTTTCCCTCTTAAAATTATACATGAATCTCTCTATTAGGTCCTCAAGGATCTCATATTCATTTGAGTTATTCTAAAGATTTCTTATTTAAGATCATGATCTTTATATTTTTCTAGAAATATCTTTTGCATATAATTCCATGATCTTATTGAATTAGTCCCTAAACTCATGAACCATTTAAGAGCTCTATCCTTCAATGTTGTTGGAAACAATCTCAATTTTTGAATGTTTAATAAGTAACCATAATATCTATAAAGTATTTCAACTTCAAAGAGAAAGATTTATGGATCGTCTGACCTCAAACCATGGAAGTTTGGAAGGAAATGTGGAGGGATGTTCTTCATATGAACATTGATATCAATATCTTGAATGGGAAATCCAAGAGGATCTTCCTCATTGTCATAATCTCCATCCGCTTATTCTACCTTCTCTACCACCTCTTCTTCTTCTACCTATAAAAGTGGATGTTGATGTGGTTCTTACTACACCATGTGGTCAAATGGTTGGGGGGGGGAGTGGATTTGGTTTTGGAGAAGTATCCTCTTTTGTTTTTTAAATTTGTTTTGAATAAAAATTCTAGTGCAATGCAATTTTCTATTTTCGAAATGAAATATGCCTAATGTATTTTTTTTGTTTTTGCAAAAAGTAAAAGAAATGAATCAACTAGGGAGGAAAACAATGAAAACTTTGACACCTCCCCAAAAATGACACCAAAAAGTGATGAACCCTAGTATTGCAACAATAATGGTTCAACTCCGATGGCTACCAACTTAAATTATCAACACGAGGTTGTACGAAATTAAGAGGTGTTGTCATTATGTGTAGCATGAAATGTGTCCTTCTTTTATTGATTTGATGCAATGAAGCGAATGTCATGCAATCAAAGCCTAAACTAGCTGCATAAATGGGAATGTTACTAAATTTGCAAGAAATTGGAATGATGCTTGCTCTAGTTGCATAAATGTAAAAACTAGGATATTTGTAGAAATGTAAATTCTATGTTACTTGTAGGAATGTAAACACTAGCCTAATTCTAGAATGTAAAATTTGCATTGAAAAGGAAACCTATCCTATGCAATGGAAATAACAATGCTTGCAAATAAAATCCTAAAAGAAGCACGAATCCAAGAGAAACAGTCCTAGTCTACCTTGCGTAGGTAAATGAGCATGAATTAAACCTTTGATCATTGTATTCAAAGATATTAGATTTATTTAGAGATTTCATTAGGCATTTCATGAGGCAATAAAAAAAATCATCGTTGTATCTTTAAATTCAGAAATCTATCCACTAACCAAGACTGCAAGGTGAATTTCAATGGAGAAGAGGCAAGGCTTGAGAGGTCCTTGATCTTAATCAATCATGGTTTTGGATCATAAGAGTCATTATTGAAGGTCAGGAGGTTAAAATAAAGCTTCGAGGACAATTCTTGTCAAGTTTGGAGGGCTTTTACACGGTGCTACATGATGCTACAAGATTGCTACAAGATTGGATCCGTGAGCATTCTGAGGGTGGAAAAGGTGAAATAAAGGTGGGAAAGGGTAGTGGAAAGTAGGTGAATGTTGTATGTTTCCATTTCCAAGCTTAGTACCCTTTAAGAGCTCAACTTGCACAAGGAACAATGCACATTGTGGCCTCAAACAAACTAGAAATGTACTCTCGGTGAACAATGTTTTGGAGGCGTTTTTGAGGTACAAAGAAGGATTTGGTGGTAGAATAAGGAGTGTAACTACCAATTACAACCATAAAAATCAACAAAAGCACCCGCAGACCACAAAAAGATTATGTTTTTTATACTTGAAAATACTAAATACCTAGTGTGTTAGAGAGTCTGTCCTCTGAGTTATCTCACCAATGACTAAGAAAATCAAATTAAAATGAGATGGGGTGAATTTTTTTATTAATTATTATGTCCTAAGACTCAAATACAAGTGAAATCACTCAAAATACCATTTTTAACATGTGCTAAAAAATAGCATAAATTTACTACTCCAAAAACTAGAAATTCAAGAATCAGTGAGCTAGTTAACCTACCAAATTCCTAACATGATCAAGTGGAAATGCTATGGGTTAATTTTTTTATTAACTTGAGAATTTACAGGAATTAATCCAATTGGAATAACATGTGCTAAAAAATAACAAAAAATTACTACTATTTTGCGACAAGAGATTTCCATAAATTCTAGATTTGTGGGCTAATAAACCAATCCAAGTAGATCAATGATGAGTAGGCATTTTCAAAGTTTTTCTGAGGATGAATCATGCTTTTCAATTTTTAAATAACCTGCAAAACAACTCACTTCAATCATTTAACCAATATGACCTAAAACAAAAGAAACATGAATAGTAAATGCATAAATAAGAGATGCAAGTGAAAAAGACATTCATAGGAAATAAATAAAGTGTTCAAGAGGGATCAAAGGCTCCTGGGATGGCCAAGACCAATGATACTCAAAGTCCTATGAAAGAAACCAAGATTTAGAAGCTAAAAATGGCACCAAACTTCATTATTTGAATCAATCCAAGTACATCCCTGCTAGAAATGAAAGTGGAGATGCTAAATAACAAGTTTTCTCCACAAGAAGACTAAGAAATACATTTACTCAGAGGAAAATTCAAATTGGTACTTTTTGGAGTAGGAATATCCTCTCCGTTGACAGAGACGATCCCTCTAGCCCAGGAGAGTGTGTCTAGCCACAAACAAGACAATCTAATGTAAGTTTCCCTAAATTAGAATCGAATAAGAGGGCCTACCTCTTATAACGCTAATCCACTTGATGGTGATGTTGCTTCCTTGCTCCAGCTTCCTTTCGTTCCTTCCGTTCAAGTATCTGAAACAAACATGCAAGAAACAACAACAAACATGATAGCTTAAAATTGAATCCAATCTACTTACAAGGTCAAGGATTTCTAAGCTATCAAATGTAATATTACAACCGAAGCCTTGACATTGGAGATCTCCTTTGTGGTATCCAAGTCCTGCTACACGCCTTTTCAACACTCTTTTCCTCCCCTAGCTTGACATGAAATGGCTTCCAAGCTCTAACTCTCTTTCCTAATACTTTATCTACCAAAGATGATTCTTTTTTCATCTACGATTAATCTTCTTCTATCAAAAGCTAAATATTTCATAATTTTGCAGCTTCACTATGTGTCGTATTGTGTGTAACCAAAAAGGGTAAGAGGAAGTAGTTTATATAGGGAGAGGAGGATAAGAATGAGATCCACTCAGGGGGGAGAAGGTATTATCTCCTTGGGAAGGTCCACTTTTAAGGGGAAAAAAACTTATATGGAGTTCTTGGCCCTTATTCAACCAAACGAACATCCAACACATTGCCACTAGAAGTTTCTAGACTTGAAACTCTGCTTCCTTTTATAAATACTTTCCAGAAGTATACCGATGCAGGTATTGGGATAATAGTAGCATCGATCGACGTGGGTCATAGTATTAAATGCTGTAAATCAGCACAGGTGATACACTGAGAAAGAGCGTTGGTCTTAAAAACTAGGGTTTAAGAAGGATTCTATGGAAATGTTCTGAAGGGAGTGGGGACTACTTTATTCAAACATTAAGGGATGCAAGAGCATAGGTTTCATGGTGAAAGTATAACACATTAGTCACTACTAGGGTTCTCTAGGATCAGGAACGGGGAGTGACAGGAGAGTGACAAATTACTATGTAATAGATGCCCCTTAAAGCATGAAGTCAGAGCTGAGAGTGATGGCTGAAATGCTTTAAGGAGTGAGGGCTTGGAATACTAGCATCAGAAGACCTGAAACTAAAACATACATGTACATATTTGAAATCTGATAGTCATGCATGATAAACATGAGAGGCATATAACAATACATGAATCCATGGTATAGGTGCAACTATCCATCAAGAAAAGGATCATGTGCATGGATCCTCGGCATGGACGCAGCCATCCAACTGAAGGGATAATATGAAATAGATCCACGGCATGGGCGTAGCCATCCGCATAGAGAGGATAAAAATGAAAAGACCCATAGTATGGTCGCAGCCATTTGACTAAGCATGATCAAAATTATACCGACGGCATTGTCGTAGCCATCCGTCTAAACAATCATGTATATAATCATGAATGACTCATCACTCCTCGCAACCTAAACTTTTGTAATCTAAGCCCAGGGTCTTGCACTCCAACACGACCCGATCAAAGTACAAATTCTAACATGTGAATAGATGTGTTGAAGTCGAACATGCTAGAAAATCACTTGATTACTAGTCACTGATGTGAACCGTTAACAAGCGCGAGAGAAACCACCCACAATGTCAATGGCTCTCAAGGTACTATCAGTAAAATTCACAAAGTGTGAATAGCGAACTAAAGTCAATCACCTGTGAAATCACTCAATCGAGGGCCAATGATGATAACCTATCGTCGAGTGTGAATAACTTGCCTTTGAGGCATGCAAGCTCTAAGGTACTGGAAAGGAGTTTCTAGATCAACTTCTTGGATAATGAGCTGCAGTCAACAGGAAGTGATCTGTCGAAGGAAGGTCATAATGAATGCATCATCATCGACATGAAATAGGAAACACAATGAATGAGAGTAATCCAAGATGGTGGCATATGATCAGACAATGTACAAGTAGGAAGACTTCTCTTGAACATGTGGATGACATGAATCTGGATTTTTGAAAGCATTTGACATCATAGGATCAGAAGTCATGGTGATGTGGAAAAGATCATATGATAGGTTTAAAATAGATAAACCAAAACCCAGGGAGGCAAGTGACAAGTGAGAATGTCCCAAAATCTAACACAAACAGTAGATGAGTGTCAATGTTCAAGAGCGACATGTCGCCTCAAGTGAAGAATACAATTGATGAATACTTCCAATTTCCTGCCACCATTTCTAGCGAGTACCCCAATTATTTATACACAAGCATGACGAGGATAACATATGCTTGTAATATAATTCCATTGTTCGGATGGATCCAGCCTAGTAAGTTCTATGAGCCCTAGGAAGGAGAAGCTCGGTCTCATCATAATGACAAGTACTATGTCGTTTAATCTTTTAACAAGTCCAACAAAGGTGAAACTCAGAATCTTTTTCATGTTTAGAGAGTTTGAAAAAGACATAGAAAATAAAACTCCAAGGGGTGCCTTTTTGTAAAGTTATCTCTCGAGCCTGAAAAGGTAGAAAACAATACTCGAGAGAACCTCTTGGCCATGTCAACCAAGGAGTACCTTTTTCATAAATAGTTTATTCTAGCTCGAAAAAGGGTAAATGTATACTAGGTAAATGACATTTTACAACCATTTACGAGGCCAAAACGATAAGAAGTCGAATTTTTTTTCATATATTGAGAGTCAGAAAAGAGCTCAAAGATGACTCCCTTCTTTTATTTTCTTTAACGAGTCTAAAAGGAAAAAATACTTGGAAATCTTTTCATTTTTTACAAGTCAGAAAAGAGCTTAAAGGTGACTCATCCTAGAGGAACAAGTGGTATAAAGGGTAGCAATTGGTTCTGGCAATGATGGAACTGCTGAAAAACATGTAATGGTCAAGAGGCTAGCTACAAGACCACTCATCACTATGGTTCCTCAGGAAAGGAAAAACAACCAAGTGAAAGCATATGATCGACCAAAGAGATGGTGGCAATGGAATGAAACAACCAAGGCTCATCTAGCATAAATTAGATGATAAAAACGACAATCACGAGATGTAAATTGGGCATGGGTTCATTTTTACACAAGATTGAACCTTAGGGAACTTTACTTGAATTTGGTTTCATGTTTACATAAGATTGAAACGAAAAACTATGCTTGAGTTAAGTTTTCATGTGCCCAGCATAACGACTCAATTCGAGGTACTTACCCCCCAAGCTTCATTTCATTCAGTTAGGTGGATGAAATGAAGGTTCACTTTCGAGATCCAGGAAAGACTCAACTAGATTTTATGAGATCTTAATCAAAGACTTGATTTGGAAAAGGGAGTTGTTTCATGTTTTAACGAGGTTGACACAGTAAAAGAGCTATCCTCAGACATCTTGTTTCATTTTTTAATGAGGTAGATACAGGAAGAAACTATCCTTGGACCCTTGTTTCATTTTTTAACGAGCTTGACACAAGACAAGGAACTATGCTCCATATCCTATTCATGGGCCATACGAGAAGATGGCTCCCAAGGGGTCCTCACTAGATGGGAGAACTATGCTCCGAGAGGAATACATGTCAGTTGGTACCAATGACAGAGCGGGTTCCAATGCCCCCAGTACATAATGCACTATACCATATTTGTGATCATTAGTAGATGTGGAGATAGAATAGGTAGCCACATAATTGACCTGTGGTGGGAAGGGTACTATTTGCAAACAAGAACCAATATGGTATGATGGTTTCATACGAGGCACCTTGTTATAGACATTTTTGTGCCTTACAGCATGAAGCATAAAATGTCCATAATCTAAGGGATCCAAAGTCCCTAAACATGTTGTTCCTACCCCTAGGGGAACAAGGTCAGCAAACCACAACAATCCAAACAAGTTCTCCACTGAAAATTACTCCAAAACAGGGCAATTCTGGATCATGTCAACTGCTCCACTGAGCATCTGCGCTGAATGTCAACTGCTCCATGGACCACCTGCGTTGAATGTCAACTCCAACAAAGGCTACCTGCGCTGAGCGAGTTTTGACATGTGGAAGTCTCATTCCTCAATGATTCAATGCCCAGGAAGCTTCCAAAATGACGCTTGGATCAAGGAATTCGACTGGTGATGAGTAAGAGGTTCTAGATCTCCAAGTGGAAGCAAGAACCTCCAAGTGGACTCAAGAACTGAAGAAGAACTGGAGTGGGAGAGGACACTAGTCACATCTCAGGCTGACTCATCCTCTCTCCAAACTCCTATATATGGATCTCTCTCCCATGAGATCCAGAGGCTGGAATCTTGTGAATGTAAAGAATTGCTGTTGGTTTGAGTTTAGAACTATTGGGTGATTTTCTTTGAAGGAGGTGAAGAGGAGATTTCTTTCTGCTGGGAAGGTGATGCTGGATTAGGCCTCTTATGGTTGTATCACTTCCTGAACCTTACTTCTTCCATTAATAAAGCATTTGAGGTTCTTCTATATGCATGTGTCTCAATGGTGTATTGTTATACTTGTGTATTTGATTTATTCTAATCCTTGAATCAATTATGAATGTATGCTTCTTGTAGTTTCCCTCTCTTGCCATTTTGCAGGATCTTGGTGTAGCTGGGCCAGTGAAAGAGCAAGGAGCTGGGGGCAAGCAGCAAGGAGAGAAGATTGGATCAACCATTAGCGAAAGACATCGGTTAGTGGATCTCTTTCTCCCCTCTTTTACATCTCATAAAGAAGTAATCTTAGATAGCTTTGCTTTGATTGTTGCTAAGGGACTATCACCCTTAGAGTAGGATAGGGTCATTCCGTATTGGATACTTTTCCCAACAACAAATTGGTGACTCCACTGGGGATCGTATCTTGTTGGTTGTTTGTGTTTTTGCTATTCATTTCCTAAACACAGGGAGTACCGAATCGAACTGCATTTGGATCTTTCAAATGCAAAGTAGAGGGCAGCTACTCTAGCTCAGCTTCTGGGCATGTTTATGATTTGAAGAGCTGATCCACAAGGACTCTGAACAGCTCTTAGTGATAGCTTTTCATCCTCCTTTGAATCATCCTTTAGTGTGTACTTGATTGGTAGCTTTGAATTGGCCAAAAACTGTTGATTTTTTAGCAATCTGTGACCCAGAACCCAAGAGAAACGAGAGTTTCTCTCTTCATTGCAGGCACTGTGAAGGCAGTCTGCATTTCAACGCAGGTCCCGAAGGGGCTACCTGCCCTGAATGTCAAACTGACAGTGTCCTACCTGCGCTGAACCAGTGTGGCCTTGTGCAACTGGGGTTCTCTGCTTTCTGTTGCCCTGTTTTCATCCCTGTTTTTGCAGCCTGTTATCAGTCAATGTACCTATCTGAAACCACCTTTCTTTGCCACTGTTCCGCCTTGGTTGTATAAAGAAACTGTATTTGTTCTTTGTGTATTTCTTACGTCATTTGCAGTTTCCCATAACGAAAGTGAACTAGTCTTGCTGTGGCCTCTTAGATCTAGACCTGTGATAAGTGTCGTTCTGATCTTAAGAGTTATTTTGTTTGCTGTTCATAGCTGATTGAGCTTTTGCTTTCATCATATGGTTTGAATTTATGTATTTCTAGTGTTGAAACAAGTAAATCTTAAGGTGTCTTTTGATTTTGGACAAAAGCTTGTTTGCTTTCACTTGAAAGTGAATTCAAAGTTATACAACAGCTTTCTTTTTGTAGTACATCAACATTAAGAAAGAGAAAAGAAATACCTGCATTGTGCATGTGCATTTTGACAGCTTGCATGTTGATTTAGGAAAAAGTGCATTAGTGTGTGCTCTATGATCTGTGTGAAAAGATGATGTCTTTATTTTCACTCAGTAGTTAAGATTTTCATAAGTTGAAAAGATTGAAAAAGCTTGCTTCTCATCTTTAGACTGCATTTAGGAGTTGCACCATACATCTCGTGGTGATCCATAAAGGCAAACTGCTAAACAAGATCAACCTAAAATAAATTGAATTTACATAACAACGCTTTGAAACATAACGCAAACACATAGAGGTCTAAGCTAGAGACGTGTTCCGGCGTCGTTAAACGTGATATCTTAGCGTTGAGTGGTTGGGTGATTCCTCCACGGTGAAGCGATAAGTATCAATACGGACTTGTGCTCCCACGTACCGTCGCGTATATATTGGGAGACCCCTATAGGAACAAAGCCTTTATCCATAGGAAGCCGTGTCGGCCGCCCTACTGATCGCAATGCAGTGAACACAGCATTCACGAAGATCGACCACCCGTACCGTAAAACGTATTCTGTGGTTTTGCGAAAAGTTTGGCACACCCTCTCCCTAGAACTCCAGAGTAGTTTCTTTTGGCCTTTTTCAAACTCTATAACTGAAAAAGTCCATCCGAGCATTTGTCACTTCGGGCTCGTTAAAACATCGAAGGAGACTAGAGTCATCTTTAGCTTTTTCTCGACTCTTAAAAAGTGAAAAAGCAAGTTGTATCTAAAGCGTCGTTATAAAATTTATTTTAAAACGGAACATAATCACCTCCTATTCCTGTGTTGATCTGTAGGTTGAGAACATGGAACGCACCAACCAAGGAATTCCCCATGATGGAAATCCTAGTCCTTTCTCCTCTTGGGGAGAAGTTGGTGCGCCCCACATGGCCACATTGTCGCTTCCAGGACTGACAATTGGCCTGCCAATCTAGCTATTCTCAACCAATTTAGTTCAGAACACCATGGTTCCTGAACAGTCGAGTCAACAGTTAGATCAGTCTAGAGCTGCCCACCTGCCTTCTACTTCCTATAACTCTTCCTCCAATCCTTCATCTTCGCAAGGTAGAGCCGGCAAAAGCCAAGCTCCCATGGAGAAGAAGGAGAAGAAGAAGAGAGAGAAGAAGAAGAAGGAGCCTAAGGCGACTGGGGGCAAGCAAAAGACATCTGACAAAAATCCACACACAGCACAGACCGGGCCTAAATCGCCATCTGTCATATGTAGAGGAGACCACTTCCATAGAGATTGTCCCTGTATTCCCTGGATACTAAGGGACTGGTCCCCTCGTTTGCACAGTTCGGGAGCATCAACCTCTGATAGCCATGTTGAATGCTTACCGTCAACCAGCGAAAGTGAAGGTTCAAGACAAAGAGGGGGAGCAAGATCCCCCTGCAGACTGTGTGAAGGCGATCACGCCATCCACCGTTGTCCCTTCTTAGGCGAAGCGAAGAGAGTTTTCGAAGATCGTCCGGTTTCAGCGTTGAGACTTCCTCCTGGATACAAAAAACTCGTGCCAAGTCCTTCGTTGGTTGAGAATACAGCTGGCCCGCTCAAGTGGTCAGCTGAAGCGTCAGTCATTGAAAATGAACCTACTGAATCCAGACCGGACGAAAGTCCAAAGGTTGAAACGACAATTGACCCGGTTCTCCCTTCAGAAGTTTCATCTTCAAATGACGCTGTCACTGAAGATTCATCTTCAAATGACACCCTCACTGAAGAGAATAAGGATGACACCATCCAGATTCTTTTCATCAACACAGACTCTGACGAGCGTTAGGGCAATGTGCCCATTCCTTTATCGCAGGAAGGAACATCGTCAGGGTCATATCCGGTCGTGTATTCGGTCCCACCACTAAGCAACCTGGTTGTGTCCTTTGATTGGAACCAACTAGGCAGACCCCGGTTGCCAGCCAGTATACCATTCAGAATCATAGTCCAAATATACAGAATGGTAATGGCTGGCACTATCATTGATGAAGGGGCATCTGTGAGTATCCTTTCCTCTGTTGCTTGGAAAGCACTGGGTTCCCCAGCGCTTTTGCCTGAGATAAGAAATCTCTCGGGTTTTGATAAAGGAACCAGTCGACCATTAGGGATCCTCCCCAATGTGCCCATTACATTGAAAGGGAAGGCCGTTCAAATGAACGTGATGGTCGTTCAAGGACCCTTGGATTATAACCTACTCCTTGGACGAGACTATATATATTTCATGGGAGCAATAGTCTCCTCACTCTTTAGACTAATGTGTTTTCCACACGAAGGAAGAATGGTCAAGCTCGTAGACCAAATTTCATTTCCGGGATCACGCATCGCAAATAGTCACATACCAACCCTGAATGGTCTATTTAATCAAGAAATGTCTCCACCCCCAATCCTTGTTCCCGATGAGTGCGAGAGATTCGGAAAGATGGGACTGGAACCCAGGGGGCATGCATCCTGGTCTGCTTCGGGCAGAGAAAACCTCAGGTATAGGGTAGGTTTCCGCGGGAGAATATGACTAGTCCGTACCTTGTTCGTCTAGGAAGAGGGGTTGTTCTGGAACAAGATTCTTTTGTCAAAGTTACGTGTTTGACGGAACAGGGTCATTCACCGTTGTATATTTAGGTAGACATCGCCGAAGAAATGTTTTATTCGTAGCCGCGAACGAGACAATCTTTGGGTAACCAGAAAGAGGTAGGCCTCTCTCGGCAAAACAAATGTTTTGGTGGAGGTGAAGTAGGGGCAACCTTGAAATCGTATTTTATACCTGGGGGCATGCAAACCTTTTTGAGTGCAAGCAAGGGCGGCTATTTGTTTTTTTAAATTTTTAGGTCCTCCCTTTAAACCTGTAGGTCTAACCCTTTAAACTCGTAGGATTAGTCGCAACCGAACTTGCATAAAGAAAGGATGTGGGGCAAAAATCTAAAAGTTGCCGTTATTTATAGGAGACATTCTTATCTTATGACTGGTATAAACGAGCAGTTTTAGCAAAGTTCATGCTCGTTAAAAAATAAACGCACAATTGAGCAGTTTTAGCAAGAGTTCATGCTCGTTAAAAAATAAATGCACCTGTGAGCAAGCTTCCCCCCAGAGTTCAAGCTCATCCAGAAAAAATGAACCGGTAAATAACCATTTGAGACCGTAAATTCATCAGCCATAAAAGCCTTGGTCGTGTTTGCACCGTCACCTCCACTTTTCATTTGGCCGATCATTCACCCCCACTTGATTGTTTACCTATTTTGAGGAACAGCTGCGAAGAGTGATTTCACCTAGCCATCCTTGTGACACTGTCGTGATTGGAAAATTCCAACCTGTACCTGGAATCTGCTGCTATCCCTGTTTATCACTCGTTCCTCAAAATACGAGTCTTCTTTGAGCTCTTTTCTTCTGACTCGTAAAATATGAAAAGTTTGCCGAGTTTTGGCCTTCCAGCTCGTTAAAATGACCGGAAGAGCTATCCCTCCTCTAGATTTTAATCTTTTTGGACCTGAGGGATTATTGCACAAAAAGATCGAGCGCTTGTCTGGTTCGGCTCGATAAAACTATCGAACATTCATCCCTTCTGTATTGTTTTATACTTTTTCGGACTTAAGGGATTAGATGACGAAAAAGGACCTTTGGAGTTAACTTTACGTACCTTTTCAGACTCACAAAAATGAAAAGGACCGAGTTGTCTTTGTCGCTAGACTCGTTAAAATACATTAAATAGCGACAAACTTGTCTTTAGACGAGAACGAGTTTCCCTATCGCTAGGCTCGTTAAAACATAGCGATGGGCTTGCCCGAAGGGCAGGTTATAGAACAAGCATATGTTATCCTCCTCAAGCTTGACAAAAATAAAGAGGTATTGGTCAGAAATGACTGGGGAAAAATTGGGAGAACCTCAAAGCTTTAATGGTAGCAAGTCGCTCTTGAACATGACACTTTTCCTCCGTACCACATCGGGTTGGGTTGTTTCATTCACCGGTCTCATCACCATGGTCTCGCCAAACCATCCACATTTGGGGTAATGCTACCGATCCATCGCATCAGTTTCGTTATATGTTCAAGAGATGTTCTTCAGAAAGAGTCGACCGTGTCCCATCCACTACCATACATCATCTTTCATCCTTTCATGACCGCCACCCTGAATCATATTTCACAGATCGTTTTCACCTTCATCACAATCATTAGCTCCGTTCCGTGTCACTGATGTGGGATTCATTAAGGCCCTCCTTTGACGGATTTCTTCTTGTCGACTTCAGCTCATTATCCAAGAAGTTGATCTAGGAACAACCCCCTCAGCACTTTGAAGCTTGCATGCCTCAATGGCAAGTTTCTCACTTCCGGCGATAGGTATACATCAATGACCTTCGACCGAAAGATTTTGCGTGGTGTTCGACGCCAAGTCCTTTATTCACACCACGTGGATTGTACTGCCGTACCTTGAGGGTCATCATCATTATCGGTGATTCCTCTCGCGCTTGTTAACAGTTTACATCACTGACTGGTAATCAAGCGATGTCTTTCCATGTTCGACTCTAAGAAACTCTCACATGGATCGACTTGTACTCAGAGTGAAGATCAGACGAGTTTGAAGACCCCGGATCTAGTTTCATCCATCCGGGCTGCGATATATATTCAGGAAATAAAGACATTGACATGTGCAGCAAATGATCATCCTACTCAAAGGATGATAATTTCAACAGAGAATTATCAGTCTACCATCAGACGATTGTCTGTTCTATGTACAGAAAAATGTATTTATAAAGCTGAGCATGGGAATGCCCGCCTCAGCTAGATCATGAAAGCAGTATGAAAAATAATGTATTGTATTGTATCTTATTACAGGTCACCTCTCAGTGATTGAATGAACTTCGGATCCTCCTGATAAAGCATTTCACCTGATAAACGACCTCATACTTTAGGGGGCAACTGTTATAGACATTTTTGTGCCTTACAGTATGAAGCATAAAATTTCCATAATCTAAGGGATCCAAAGTCCCTAAACATGTTGTTCCTACCCCTAGGGGAACAAGGTCAGCAAACCACAACAATCCAAACAAGTTCTCCACTGAAAATTACTCCAAAACAGGGCAATTCTGGATCATGTCAACTGCTCCACTGAGCATCTGCGCTGAATGTCAACTGCTCCATGGACCACTTGCGTTGAATGTCAACTCCAACAAAGGCTACCTGCGCTGAGCGATTTTTGACATGTGGAAGTCTCATTCCTCAATGAGTCAATGCCCAGGAAGCTTCCAAAATGACACTTGGATCAAGGAATTCGACTGGTGATGAGTAAGAGGTTCTAGATCTCCAAGTGGAAGCAAGAACCTCCAAGTGGACTCAAGAACTGAAGAAGAACTGGAGTGGGAGAGGACACTAGTCACATCTCAGGCTGACTCATCCTCTCTCCAAAATCCTATATATAGATCTCTCTCCCATGAGATCCAGAGGCTGGAATCTTGTGAATGTAAATAATTGCTGTTGGTTTGAGTTTAGAACTATTGGGTGATTTGCTTTGAAGGAGGTGAAGAGGAGATTTCTTTCTGTTGGGAAGGTGATGCTGGATTGGGCCTCTTATGGTTGTATCACTTCTTGAACCTTACTTCTTCCATTAATAAAGCATTTGAGGTTCTTCTATATGCATGTGTCTCAATGGTGTATTGTTATACTTGTGTATTTTATTTATTCTAATCCTTGAATCAATTATGAATGTATGCTTCTTGTAGTTTCCCTCTCTTGCCATTTTGCAGGATCTTGGTGTAGCTGAGCCAGTGAAAGAGCAAGGAGCTGGGGGCAAGAAGCAAGGAGAGAAGATTGGATCAACCATTAGCGAAAGACATCGGTTAGTGGATCTCTTTCTCCCCTCTTTTACATCTCATAAAGAAGTAATCTCAGATAGCTTTGCTTTGATTGTTGCTAAGGTACTATCACCCTTAGAGTGGGATAGGGTCATTCCGTATTGGATACTTTTCCCAACAACACACCTGGTGACCAATGAACGACAATTGATCAATGGTCACTATTCCCCCTTCGTGTGGAAAACAAACCACATGGAAAAGCGAAGAAACAAGAGCTCCCATGACATAAACATAGTCGCGTCCAAGGAGAAGATTGAAATCTAAGGGACCTTGGACTACTATCACGTCTATATAGACGATCTTTCCTCCCAAAGTAATAGGGAACTTCAGAAGGATCCCTAAGGGTCGACTGGTTCCTCCATTGAAAGCCAACAAATTTTGGGTGATAGGCACAATATGTGGGGAACCCAAATCTTGCCAAGTATTCAGAGACATGATGCTAATAGACACGCCTTCATCTAATATAGTGCCATGTACTACCATATTATAGGCTTGTACTGTGATATGGAAAGGCACATAAGATGGGAGGTGGAAAGCAGTAAATTGACTCCAACCAAAAGAAACAACAAAACTACTTGGTGGGGGTATCATATGATTTCTCCCATGCCCTACAGGAGAAGGAGAAGGACTCTCCTAAATAACTGAGGTGAGAGGGTCACTCTTCAATTCATGAGAAAATAAGGAGACGAGAATAACATGAGTAGCATGATCATCACTATTGTCTTTGGGAATAGAGTGAACAACAGAAGGCAGAGCCAAGTCGACACTCTTTTTGACCAATGGTTAATTGGGAACAGACACAAGAGAGTCATGCTTAGGAAGAGCAGGACGGGCAAGAGATGAATCCAAGTCAATCTCTTTAGCAACTAGGGGAGGGTTAGAAGAAAGCCTATGGTTACCAGCAGGAAGTTGAGGTTGAGGAGATGTAAGGTTTTCCAAAACTTTGGAAGCTTTATTCAGAAGAGGACAAAGGTGAAGAAGATGCTCTCCTTCACATAACCTACAGGGGAATTTAATTTTTCCCTTCTTCTTACCATCTCTAGTCGAGGGTATAGCATCGACATGATCTCCAGAGGTTGATGGGGATGGTCGATCCAGATTTTAAGACCATATCTCTAAGACTCTGGGAATGCCAAGGCAATCTCGAAGGAGATGGTCACCCTTACACAACTTGCAAGGGAATCTGACCTTCCATGGAGGATCGGAAGGTTTGTCTATAGGAGGTGAATTTGGAGTAACATCTACACAGTTGGCCTCTCACTTATTTGACTTCTTCTTCTTCTTCTTAGCCTCCTATTTACTGGATTTCAAACTTTCATCAGGAGAAGTAGAAGAGGAAGGTGAATAAATAGGGGAAGAAAGTGAGAGATAAACCTTAGAATCAATGTGATGTGGTTCAAATTAAGGAGATGGTTGGGCAAGAGTCGAGACAATTGAGACCATCGAAGTCGAAAATAACCAGATAGGTAAACCAATGGTTAACCTAGGGAGGGACAACGTTGCCATATAAGGACCACCAACATTTTCAAAAGAAGGAAAAGGACCAGGATTCCCATTTGAGGGGAATCCTTGACTGGTAGACTCTGGAAATGTTTCTATTGGAATCGACCCTAAATAATCACTAAGGAAGATAATTTTAACCAGGAATATTTTGTGGGTAGTCAATTTTAAGACACTGAAACAAAACTTTGCCTTTTCATATTTTAAGAGTCAAGAAAAGAGCGAAATGTGACTCTAGTCGCTTTCGAAGTTAACGAGCTCAAAAGGACAAGTACTCAATGATATTTTAAAATTTAAAGATTCAAAAAAGATCAAAATGACTACTCAAGATAATCTAGGTGAAAGGATTGCCAGGTGACCGTGAACTGCAGAATACCTCCCGGTGAACCAAAAAGTACGAGCAAGATATCTCCTTGAATGTTGTGTTCAGTGTATCACACTTACAAGGCGAAAGACTCAACTTCCTATGGATAAAGGATTGCAACCTATAGGGGTCTCCATTTATATACGCGACAGTACAGGGAGCACAAGTCCGTACTAGCGCTGTCTAATGCTGAAGCGAATGACAACTGTTAGGTTTAAAGATGCCAGAACATGTCTCTAGCCTAGACCTCTAAATGTGAGCGTTAAGTTTCAATGCTTCCTTAGGCTAATTCAATAAATTTTAACAATCGATCTTGAATTAGGTTTTAGTTCCAAGGCCCTATCGCTATTGTCTAAAAACTCCTATATGCAGTTGTATGAGAAAATAAATCTTTCTTGGATGAAAATTAACACTAATTAAGGGATAAAGAGCACATAATCAATGCAACAATCAAAGAATGAAATCTTTCGCTAATACATGTCTTAAATGCACTTAATCTTCCCTTAACAACAAAAGAAGTTTTGTTTTATTTCCAATGCTTATGATGATGCAATTCTAGCTTCTCAATGACACTACTAATGCAATATTTTTCACTTAAGTAAACTAGAATGATGTTCTTCTTCTCATAAAATGCAAAATGAATCTTTCACATAAAGCACTTTAATGAAAATTTCACAATTCCAAACAAACAAGCATGAATCAAATCCAAAGCATGATAAATGAAACTAAAAGCAGCGTCTTCCCTGAATCGAACAAACCAAACACACAAATGCTTCAATCAACAAACCAAGCAATGTAATCTATGCTCGGAAAGAGAAAAGGGATGCTCGAAACAAGAGAGAAAACGAGAATTTTTCACTCATTCGATTGAAACTGAAGCAATGAAGAGGCTAGGACTGAAATATGGGCTAAACGAAGTAGCAAATCAAAGACTTGGAACAATTAGTGAATTAAAAAATGAATGAAATTTGACCTATATGTCCTATGATCATAGAAACCATAAAAAAACCTCAAAAAATCAAGCAATGAAACTTCAATCCATTCAATCAATCAAACCCAGCAAACAAATAATCCTAGTCACTTCTGGGTGGAAGAAGAGAGTCTGAGGGTCAAGACACACTGGAACAGGAATTGAAAAAACTCTGTTTTTTTCTTAACTCAGAGACTGGCACGACTTTTGGGTTAAAACTAGTGATGATCGGCACGACCCAACACGAATGTCAGGGTAAAACTAGCACTAATAGGCCTTATCGCGCAACGGTTTGGCCAAAAATAGTGTTGATCGAGGGATTCAAAGAAAAAATAAAAAATAACTTCACACAAGGCCAGACTTAACACATCAAAGGGTGGACTAGTGTCTGTATGCCTTCAAACAGGTCAATATAGATCTAGAAGACCATAAGTAAACAAACTAGGCAGAAAAGTAGAAAAGCTAAGTGATGAAAAGGAGATGTATTTGTCCCCAGTGGAGTTGCCAATTTGTGGTGTAGGAATATCCTCTCTATGGACATAGATGATCTCTCTAGCCCAAGAGAGTGGGTCTAGTCACAAACAAGACAATCTAATGTAAATTTCCTTAGATTTGAATCGAATAAGAGGGCCTACCTCTTATAACGCTAATCCACTTGATGTTGATCTTGCTTCCTTGCTCTAGCTGCCTTTCGTTCCTTCCATTCAAGTACCTAAAACAAACATGCAAGAAACAACAATAAACGTGATTGCTTAAAATCAAATCCAATCTACTTACAAGCTCAAGGGGTTCTAAGCTATCAAATGTAATATTACACCTGATATAGGAAATAAACCATTAGTTGCATTAAAATAAACTTCGAAGAGAAATACAACCGAAGCCTTGACGTTGGAGATCTCCTTTGCGGTATCCAAGTCTTGCTACAAGACTTTTCAATGCCCTTTTCCTCCCCTAGCTTGACATGAAATGGATTCCAAGATCTAACTCTGTTTCCTCATACTTTAGCTACCAAAGATTAGTCTTTTGTCATCTAAGACTAATGTTCTTCTATCAAAAGCTAAAGATTTCATAATTTTGCAGCTTCACTATGTGTTGTATTGTGTGTAACCAAAAAGGGTAAGAGAAAGTGGTTTATATAGGGAGAAGAGGATAAGAATGAGATCCACTCAAGGGGGAAGAAGGTATTATCTCTTTGGGAAGGTCCACTTTTAAGGGGGAAATAACCTTATATGGAGTTCTTGGCCCTTACCTAACCAAACGAACATCCATCACATCATCACTAGAAGTTTCTAGATGTGAAACTCTGTTTCCTTTTATAAAAACCTTCTAGAAGTAGACTGACATGGGTATTGGGCTAACAGTAGCGCTGATTGGCGCAGGTCATAGTGCTAAACTCTACAAATCAGCGCAAGTGAGATACTGGGAAAGAGAAATGATCATAGAAACTGGGTTTTAAGAAGGATTCTCTGGAAATGCTATAAAGAGAGTGGGGACTACTTTCTTCAAACTTCAATGGATGCAAAATCATAGGTTTCATGGTGAATATAACATAGTAGTCACTAGTAGGGTTCTCCACGATCAAGAATAGGGAGTGACAGGAGAGTAACAAATTACTGTGTAACATACTTATACAAAATAGATGGGGAAACATCCTCCTTAAAAGGAGGCAACTTTCCCCTCCAAAATCCCTCAAAAAGTGGATATGGGTCCCAATGTTAGGAATCTTCATTTAATGACAAGAAATACATTCCTAGATTTTATCAATTAGCGGATCTCCATAATTTGTTCAATAATTTCATAATACCTTGTTCAGTTATTATCCAATCTTTGTCCATCTTGTAGTAGGGAGCAAGTCCCTATACTATCTCATTCAAAATTTATTCAATATTCTCTCAATATTTTGCAAAAATAGATAATATTAGGCACACACTATACAGTTATCTCCAAACCTTCCTAAGAACATATTAAAGCTTAAAAAACATTGTTAAGTGTAGAAGGAGAGATTTAATATAACTTTATGTTCCTAAGAAAGGTTAGATGGACCTTAATTTGTGTATAATTTGGAGGCCCATCACTTGTAGACAAAGGTGATGGTTACATAAGTGAAGATTGTTTGAGAAACAATACAGGTCCAACATGTGAGATGCAACCATAGAAGTGAGAATTGGTGAGGAGAGCACTTGGTGTGAGAAGGTGTGTAGACTTAAGAGATTGACAACATAAGTGTGGGATAACAATAAAAATAAATAAAAGAAGTCTTATTTATTTATTAAAATTTGGAGATGATATTTGTTTAAATTACATGTATATGGGCATATGGTTATAATACTTGGTTAGGCATGCGTACCCTACTGGTAAAGTATTGGAGTAACCTACGTCATAGAGGAAGAGAACATGCATATTCCCTAGTCTAGTTAAAAGGGGAAATGTTAGGGTAAACATAACTTGGTGAAAGAGTCAAAGTTGTTAGATTGAGAGTGATGGTTTTAGGCACATGGTTTTGGTGGCATGTGGTCTTAGAGCCCATGGATTACATGTTGTGAAGCCTTTAAAAGGCTCGGGGATTCTCCATTTTAATGTGCCTGAGTTGAGTGGAAGGATCACTTGTCAGGCCATAATGTTGGCCATCTTGGCTGCTTTTAATTCAAGGAATGGCTATGTTTAAGCCATATGATCATGATATATCTATTAGTTGGTTTTCCGGTTTGAATTTTCTATGATAAACTTTGTGTATTTGTTATGAATATTTTCTCTCACATTGTCTTTATTTCTAACATGACTATGGGATCACCTAAGAGTTTGTTGATGTATTATTCCCCACTTATCTACACTATGTGGCTTGAAATTAGTATGTTTAGATATATACTAAATCATTGTACTATAGGGTCCATGCAAAAAGTCGTATTTAAGCGGTAGACCCAAGTAGTCAACTTTATGTTTGGATTTATTTTGGGATAAGTCTCCTATAATTATGTCAGCAGAAACATAGACATTTTCTAATTTTTTGTTTTAAACCAAAAGGAATATTACTCATTGAATTTTATTGCACTAACATAATATCCAATTCCTTCTAGATGCAAAAGAGTAGTAATTTCACTAGTTGACCATATACGCTAGGATTTGTAGGTTCCTAATTACATAGTAGTGTTAATTCCTATATCTCTTGAATATATTAAAGGGTTTCCAACAATAATACTTAGTCAAATATTTGTCAATACCAACAAAGGATAATAGATTGTGCTTCTAGCCATATTACTCAATACCTTAATATGTGAAAATGATCTCCTTGTGCGTTATTCTTGGCATACTATAGAAATATGGCAACCACATGTGTACATAAGGCTCATTTCAAGTGCACCGAAAATGATTTTGATATACTTGAGGACACAAGGAGGAAAATTCTATATGCAGGTGTTATTTGATGCAATAGTACTTGAATGGGTAATAATTAAGGTTATAAGGGTGTTTTACTAGCTGACACAATTGTGCTATGTGCATGTACTATTCCTTGATTATCGTTTTACTCATAAAATTATATATTTATATGTTATTCAAAGACATTAAAACATGTCTTTGGCCTAAAAAATAAGTTTATTAAAATTTGGAGACATTCTAGCTCATGGGGGAGATCTAATACCACTTATAGTGTTCCTTAACCAAACAACTAGGTATATAGAGAATCTAATTATAGAAAACTATATACAAGATACAATAAGATGAATTATGAAGAAATACTATTGTATTATGATAAACATAGGAAAAAAAATTTGGTTTCCTCTTAAGGTGGGGAAACCTTTCACTAATAAAATCTCCAAACACAATAACATATGACCAAACATTCCATAACCTAATATATTGTTTAATAGTTTTTCAATAGAAAAACCCTAATTACTTGTGGTCCTATCTATAGTGGGTACCAACTACTTAGTGGGCCTTACAATGTGAACTCTTTTACATTAAATAATTATCCACTACTATATAATGGGCCTTATTCAAAGATGATGTTATGTACCTACACCTTAAAAATAATAGGAAACCAATAATTACAATCGAGTTCAAGGAAAACCCACCTTTTAGAATGAATACAATGTATAAGATAAGTGTTGATGATCTTAAGGCCAAGTCTTCTTAGTAAATGTATAGGAGACAAATCGTACAATTATAATGAGATGGTATAATGAAAGATTCTAGTTGACCTAACAATATAATAATATAAATGTAATAACTAGATATCTAGGGATTAATAAGCGGTTTTAGGATTAATATGGGACTTATATGGTTATTAACAAAGGACAGTTGCACATCAACTAAATAACTTGCAAGTAACTTAATATAGGGATGTTAGGTTAGGACCCTAATAGCCTAGGCCTTCGTATCACATACACATATTTTATAGGTCCTTACCATGCACTTTTATTCCTTAGTTGAACATCCCTTTGTAGATTGCTTCTACATTTCTTGTTTTGTGCATGACACTTGCCTTGTCACACTATTTCCATCATGATCAATTTAAATCCCTTATTTCTAATGTAATCAAGCTAGCCGATTCAACTTTTATCCCTATAAATCGTAGAATAATACACACCAATATCTAGTTGGAATGATGGTAATCTTCATGTAATTGTTTAGGTCTAAACACCCTCATTGATTGCATAAATAAATTAAACACCCTCATTGATTGCATAAATAAATTATGCCTTAGATATTGATCTAATCAACATTATTTTATATTACCTTATAAGTTATGTATAAATATAAACTCATAATTCATTTCTAGCATTATTTTATATTGATATTGTAATGGATTCTTTTCTCTATAAACATTTTTTTAACTTTTAAATAATATATATCTATATATAGTTTATAAATTTCAATTTTCCCTATTTTTAGTAATGTTGTTATTATAATTTAAAACACATTTCTTAATTAAATTAATATATATTAATTTTTTTATTACAAATTTTATGGTTCACTAACACATTTTTAATCTAAACTCAATGCTCTTTACATTCTCGAGAGGAAAAATCGAGATAAGTAGAAAATGTGGAACCCTTCATCAAATGTAATCACACCATCTATAAAGGAAGAAATTTCAATAAAGCCCTCGCATCGTCCAAGTCTCACCAACTAATTTTGTACAAGGGGACATGGACAAATAAATCTCGGCTCGCGATTCACATCACGCTTTTGTTAAAGATATTGTCCACTTTTTGTTAAGAAACTTTATTCTTGGTCGTCGTTATTCACAACCCCTATAGATGAGGTGGATTGCTAAGATTTACTCGTTTTATTGAAAGAAAATAATATTCCAACTTTAAGTAAAATTTGTACGCTCTTTTTTTTTTTTTGAATTATTAAAGATAATTTCTAAACAATTATCCCCTTGACACTAGATTGAAGAAATCAGATTGCAATGTAACAAATGAAGGTAAGCATTTATTTAACACATACCTTTAGCATTGAGAGAGTGACAATTATACACAACATGCTAAGGCATGGACAACACATTGTTATATAGAATTAGTATATCACATAACAATGTTGTTGTGGGGACATATTCAATATATTAACAAATGTCCAATGTGAAGTAGTGGGAACATATTCAATATATTGACAAATGTACAATGTGAAGTAGGGCAGTTAGCAGTTATCGTTTGTTAGAAGGGAAAATAAGAAATGATTAGAATTTAATTCATAAGGAATATGTTATTATGGTTGGTTTTTTGTTTTATATATTTTTTGGAATAGCAATACATTTGATTTTTTGGAAGGTTGAATGTTAGTAATTATGTTGGTGTTATTAGCATTAAGGGTAAGGGTAGAGTAGGTTTTGTAATTTGAATATACTCTATTTTAATATTAGTAAAAAAAATAGTTATTATATGTATGTATTATTTAAATCTTAGTAGTATTTATTGGATAATTATTGAGAAGTACAAAAAAACTAGATGGGTTGAACAAAAAATGGGTCTAACAACCCATATAATTTGTGGGGTATTTTGTTGTGTTATGTTGAAATATTTTGTATCTTAGGTGTGTGGGACGAGTTTATATAGAATTTTCTCTTCTCATTATTTCCATATCATTGAGCTCATTAAGGGGTGTTCTCATCAGAGATCATGGTATTCATTGACAAATTTGGAACTCCCTACATAAACCAATTAAACAAATTTTCTTTCCTCATATCTTCGAAAAATAATTACTTACACATTAGCCCTGAGAATATGATGGATGTGACTTCTCATATTTGTCAAATGATGTGATTAAATCAATATTGAAAGTGTTGAAGGATGATCCTCTAAGATTCATGGTAGTGGCCTTATGAACATAGTTTCATAGAGTATGGATGAGCTTGTATCAATGCTTAGCTCCATGGCTTGCACCATGTATCAACACAATAGGGAACTTGCCACATGAATGGTCATTGTAAGCATTCTCCATTTCTAGGAAGATCCTCCATCTTCTTTCTCCGTTTTTGATGATGATGTTATAGAAGGGAGATTTTGGTTACTTTTTAGTCATGGAAGTAAACAAAATGTGTTATGGATCTTTGTAATTATCATTGCTAGATTACATTTGGTTATATTATGGGTCAAGAAAAAGGGCATCATATTATGTAATTAATATGTAGGATTCTTTAGGTTAGGATTAAGAGAAAGTTGAAACATATTTTGATAGTATAATTATCATATTCATTAGAGGTTTTAGTTATGATAATGTTTTAACATTTTCTTGAAAATGGTCTTTTGCATGAGATTCATATTTAAATAGATTTAATTTGGTGAAATTTAAAATGAAGGAACCTTAGAGAGGAAGAATCCCAAAGAAGAAGAAATGAGAGAGAAAATCAGAAATACAGAAGTGTAAATTTGATGCCAATTATGATTAAAAAATTAGGTAAATAACATATAGTTATTTAAATTACATTAAATAAAGAAAGATATGTCAAAGATGTTTATACTGCAAGGTGAAAAAAATGTTGTAACTACACATTAATACATCATGGGGCTCATAGTTGTAATAGGAAAACCAAAATCTTTTACAATTATTAAAAAAGGAGAAAAATATTACATTGATTTATAAAAATTAGTGAATCTTTTAACTTAGTGTGAGGACCCCACACATCTAGAGCATTACGAAAAGAAAACCAACTCTTCTTACATTGAACTAATTCTTTAGTCATGCTTTCAGAATTCACAAAATGTTTCTTACAAGTTTTCTCTATGTGATTTTTCAAGTAGCGTTTATAACTATTTCTATCAAACACGTAATATATCATGGAGACCATTGAATGAGAGACAATATATGGTAATCTCTTACATAGTATTGTCAATTGTAATTATCTTTTTACTACCCAAAAACTCTTATAAAAGGCATATTGGTTCATTAAGGGAAATTTTCATTACTGAAATGATGTATTAGAGAATTCATCACCTCGTTTTAGACTTGCTAGTGCATTTGGAGATCTAGATCTTATTGACTTTTTAGGTGGCATTGTGAGTTATTGTTTGTTGCTAGTTAATGGTCAAATACTACATGTTGTTGATGATATAAATCACTTCAAATCATTGATAACATCTTTCATGAGTTATTGTTGTTGGAGCATTTTGTGATGCTATTATCACAATTGGATAAGTATAAGCTTAAGAGCCATGTTAATACTTGCATCACCAATTTTGAGGCACATGTAAATGTTTTTGAACAACATGATCAAAATTTTTGAACTTTTTGAAATGACAAATTTATGAATATTAATGTTATCTATATAACTTATTAGTTACTTTAGTGTGACACTCCTTTAGTTAACAAGTAAGCAATCATTGATAGTGAATTGGTTAGAGGATATCTTTCGAGTGGAGTAGGTGTTCTAGACATTCATAATTTTATTAAGGTAAAGTGGATGGCATGTACAAATGGACCAACTCCTTAAATTAATGGAGCAAAGTAACAATATTATTACCTTGAATTTTAAAAGTTGTTACTAACTTTTTGACGATACATATGAGTATGTTCTTAATTACTTGTCTTGTTTTAATAACATCTTAAAATAAATCTTATAATTATAATCGATTGATGTATGAACCAATATTTCTTCCTATTTTACATTTAATTTATTTTTCTCTTCATCCTTAAATCCAATTTCATTTCTGAATTTTTAAATATCTTCTTTCCATATTTTCAATATACTTAACTAATTTTAATATTTTAAATATAATCTGCTCAGACTTAGAAAAATATAATTCAAATAAACTTAAAAATCTTAACTTTACATTACCCCAATACAATATTTTATATTTAAACTAAAATGATAATAATGATGTTAATCTTACCATCCGTAATAGAAAGTGAAAGAATTGTTGTACTCTCTTGACTCTATGGGAGCGTTAAGGACTATTGAGAAAATTGGAGATCAAGAAAAGATAAAGTTGACCTAAGGATTAGATGAAGTTCCACACATGTGGGATGAGAGGGAATGACACGGTTGGGTAAATGATTTTTCATGTACATTGTACTTTAGCTCGTCATTAAGTGGTAGGGCTCTTATGTGTTCACTTTTTGCTTTCACTAAAATGACCATTATGTTAAACTTTCAAAACATAGAGTGGAAAAGACCTTAGTGGATACTTTAATGAATCGAATCATTTAATTCACATTTTGGAGTAATTAATGATATGTCTCCATTAAGTGCACAAATGGTTGAGTTATGATGGAGTTATGATTGATGTTTCCATTTTATTTATTAAAACATGACTTCATTGAGTGTTCAAATGTTTGAGGTTTAATGGTAAAAGGCTTCCCTTTTTGGCATAATGGTGAGATTCTTATGCTTTTGAACTTTTTTTTTGTGATCATAGAAACATGATGTACATCAAAATCAACATGATGCATGTTAAAAAGTATGAAAAATGATGGATGTTAAAAGATATGAAACATGATGTATGTTTGTTATGATGTTAAAAAGTATGACAAATGTTACCTGTAATGACTTGACTTTATTTCTTTTTCCAAATGTCGAATATAAGCGAGACTTGTTGAATAGTTTCGAGGATTAGAATAGTTCAATGTGACTCTTACAAGAGTCATATGTAATCTATTTATTGATATTCATCATATGTGATGGGAATACCACGCTTCTTTGTATTAGCAATGTCACATTCTTCACTTCAAATGCAACTTTAGAGTTTATGGGACAATCTTTGTGCTCTTTCATTTAATAATCTCAAGAGTACAAAACCACACATTTTATTTTTCCAAATTGGGCATGGTTTTCACATCTATCATAACCTTCTAATTACCTTATATATATGGCTGATGTGATCATTACAACTTATGTAATTTTGAGTTTTTGGAATGTGCCAAACATACTTTAGTATTTAATTAAAGTATTTAATGTGCAATAAGAACAATTTGAGGAAAATTCATCTCCTAACATGAAAAAGGAAATTGTGTTTTACAGTTTCAAGAAGAGTTCCAGAAGAATTGCACTACTTTATGACATGAATAATTCTTGTCCTTGTCGCTCTCAACCCTTTTAACAAGATTCTCATTATCTAATCTTCAACTCCATTAATTTAGCATTCATACTCAATCCACATGGCACTAACACAACAAACATATTAACACAATTCAAGTTACTTCATAACTGCCCCACATCAATCACATGCCAAAACATCAACTCCATACCTAATGAAGGTGATTTCCTTGGCTATGGCCTCTCCTTGGTTTTTGTTGAAATTTCACTATTCTTTCTCCCTTGGAGTATTGATCCCAATGGGACACTTATTTACAATTGTGCTGATGTTTACCTTTATCTTTTCCATTTCTATGAGGTCAACACATCCTTTGGTATAAGAAACTTGCACTTAGTTGAGGCTACTTTCAATTCTACCTTCTTTTCTCTTCCTCTTCTCATTTCAATTTCTCATATTGCTCCTTTTGATCCTTTCTTGATCAAAGTTTTACTGTTGTTTCCATCTACTTTCCTATATCTCTTTATGTTTTCTCCTCATATTCCTTCCTCCTTTTTTCTATCAATTCTTTCCTTCTTTACTCTATTTCCTCTTGTAGCTATTCTTAGGCAAGATGATCTTGAGCTTCTTTCTCTTCTTACTTCTTTTTTAAGTATTCCTTATCCTTCCTTTCTCGTTCTCATTCTTAGGGTTTCCTTTCTTGTTCCTCCTATATGGCTTTCAATTTAGCTTCCTTTTTTACATGAGCTATCTCAACTTATATTTCTTCCTTGGCCTTCATCTCAATCACCCCTTAACTGATGATTTATATTTGTTCTTTTAGAGATAATATACCAAAAAAGGAAACATTTGGGTTGTCTATTATATTTTCCACTTCTTCCCAATCCTGGGAATTTTCTATGAAGACTTATTTACATCTCTCATGAACATATCTCCATGCCAAAGATAATTAGCACTAATATTTTAGGATATTGTCTTATAAACCTCTCATTTTAAAACATATACTCTAGTTGCACCTTAGCTTCTTGTTTGGTGTGCACGGTATCTCTCATCATAGGGCATCCCACCTAAAAGTTGTATGGCACACAAATTCTCTTCTTATTCTTTGAAAATGTAGTGATGAATCCTTGCATGATGATCTGGCAAAAATTTATTCCACAAACAACCTGTCTTCAACATAGATAGGAAGAAGACGAGGAGGATTAACTACTAATATATTTAGATATATGTATGATCTTTTTCAAAATATCATTTGCTGATGTATCCCATAATTTTCTTAGCCTAGGACACTCCTTCCCAAAGATGAGTCGGTATAAATGGGGTATAAATGCATCACATATGAGAGAATACTATTTTTTATACATTTAATGGCGATGTGCATTGGTGGATCCAAAACTTTCCATCTTGATGCTAGTCTTGCAAATGTATTTTTTGCGCATATAACATACATTAGGTAGGATGCCACATAGGAAATAGTTGTAGTATTAGTCTTGGGGTTTTGGGCTTGTTTAAATCTTGTTCTCAATTTTTTTGATATCATGGTTCCCTAAATGAATCTTCATCCCTGCATAGTCATATTATATTTAGACATACCAAATCCTCTAAAAATGTGAACAATCCTTTTCCCCATATAACCTACATAATAGGAACATCAAGTACATGTAAGACTTTGTTGGGTTGGTGGTAGGGTAACTTCTTTTGGCCCAATTGAAGTACCTCTTGTTTTCTTTCCACGAATGAGATGAAATCTTGCCCACATCATATTTCTTCTTGAAATCTACCGCAAAATCATTATTCAATAATTCCTCAATATCATGGAACATGTAATACCCAGTTACATATTGAGGGGGAAGGAATTTTTCAATGCACTCTCCATTTTAACTAGTGATCATACAACTTTTAGGAGTGGTGTGATTTCTAACCTATTCTATCATCTCTATCTCTAGAAAAACTAGTGCCCTTGCCACTATCAAATGTAAACTAGATCTCTTGATAAAAATGAAAATATAATCATCCACCTTTCCCTAATTTTGGTTAGTATGTGGCATGAAATATGGGTACTCTTGTTATTTACACACATTGTACTTTTCATTCTAGGATAACATCATGATTGATAATTTGATGTTTGCTTCTATGTCTCTAAAATAAGGGATCATCATATCTGACTTTCTCATTAGCAACAAAATGATAATGTTAGATCATCTCGTCAAGTGTAATTCTTCCTCCCATATTAGGGAAAGGATTAATTCTCCAATCGCTTCCTTTTCCTTCACTTGGGGCTTCCTTTTGGATTTCTACATTATAGCTCTTTTGGGAAACATTGTTTTAGCTAGTGTTTGACACATACACATAGATAAAGTAACTTGGAATTGTTTGGAAATTGTCAGGGATAATTAAAATTAAAGATTATTTCACCTTGTGGTAGATGTGAATATTCTATCTTGAATCACATACTTGTAATTCAATAAAGAAGTAGAACTAAGTGATCTCACCATGTATGATAGTAACTATTGCTCGTCCATTTGGCCCATTCAATTTTTTTTTTTTATGGAACGAAAATTTACATGGATGTTGGTGAATTTAAATATAATTAGACACTAAATATGTGTTATTTATGACATGATACCCTGTATTAGTTGGTTTACATGTAGTAGTGTATTCTGAGAGTAATGTTGATGGTTGATTTGACATTCTGGGCACACAAAAAATCACCATTTAGTGATTTTGAAAATCTTTTGGGCATTTCATCGATGATCACCCATTGATAGATGACATAAAGGATCACTAACTGGTGTTATATCCTTTGGCTTCGATGGTTTATTCAAGAGACATTAGAACTATACTAGGTAAACTTCACAAATACGATTATTAGCCATTACAGGTATTGTTTTCAAGTGAAATCAATATTGATCACAGTGATGTTGTTGTTGTTGAACTCTTCAATTACACCAAACCCCATAGGCATGAGTAAACTTCCAAACTCTTACCATTACCTTGAGTGGGCAGTTAGTCTCATATTTTCAGGGAGGTGGTTAGTCTACGTGACAGATTCCTCGAGGTACAATGGTTAGTCTAACAACCCCCCTCCATCAAAACTTAGGGGAATTGAATATGGGCCAATGATTTGGTGCCACATTGAGGTTTTTCATTACACCAAAACCCATAAGAATTAATAATCTTCCAAACCCTTACCATTATCTTGAGTGGGTCTTTAGTCCCATGTTCCCAGGGTGGAAATTAGTCAATGCATTAGGGGAATTTTGAGGTAAAAAGTGGACCTCAAAACAAAAAATTTACCTAAAAAAATTAACTTTAAAAGAACCAATAGGATTCAAGATGATGATGTCATCCCCAAGGGAGAATATTTTGGAGGGAAAAGAAGAAAACTACTTTTTTTAGTTGTATTTTCAGTTTATCTCCTTGTAGGCTTACTTGAATGTCAAGTGTAAACACTCGTTGGATACGAAATTAAATTGCACATCCAACAAGTAGCCACTTTGCATTCTTCTATGTAGAGCCACAAAAAAAAAATTACATGAAAAAACATGTTCAACATGTTTTTTTCATGTATTTTCAATTTTTTTCGATATGGATCTATTAAAAAGTATGCAGAGTGGGTACTGTTTGGATGTGGAATTTAATTTTGCATCCAATGGGTGTCTACAATTTACATTTGAGTAAACTACAAGGAGATAAGCCAAAAATACAATTTAAAAAGTAGTTTCTTTTTTTTTTCTTTAAAAATTCATACTATATTTTATTTTTTTAACTATTACTTTATTATTTCACTTAGGAGGCCCACTTTGAGCCTCAAATTTCCTCTAATGTGATTGATTTTGAGAGGTGTGATATGTGTTATATTCTTTACATGAATATCCGCACCTTTTTAAAAATGTGTGATGTGTAGCAAGGGGGCATAAGACCCTTGTGTGGGGTATCAAAGGCAACACCCTAAAAAAAAATTATGGACAATTTATTGCATCAATTTTTGGCATTTTTCAGCACAATTTTTACTAAAATAAGTTTTTTGGCTCATGGTGGTTTTGAGCATGGTTTTGTAATTTCAGTTAAGGAAATAAAGTTTAATTCTAATATAGGGTAAATGGATTGGCGGTTCAATGATGTTGTGGGATATATACTATATTGTAATACTGTATAGAAGAATATATATTGATTTTTTTTTTTGTTTTCCTATTTTTTCATTTCAAGGATAAAATCTCTATGTTAATGTGTGTATTTTCCATTACGTCTCTTTTGTCTTATCTAATCTATTTGCATCAATTAATTGTACAGGGTTAAACCTACATTTGGTATCATAACAATTTTGGCTTCAAGGGGATGCCTTTGTGGCTAAGGGGTTTGACTTGAGCCTATGGTAGATGTTGTTACAATGGGAGATCTATAGAAGTTATTCTTGTGGTGAAAAGGAAATGGAAAGAAATTCAAAGATAAATATTGAGAAATTCAATGGATATATTTTTGAGTTATGGAAGATCAAAATGGAATATTTGTTGGTGGAAAAAGATTAGTGGATCATTGTTAATTTGGGTACTGCACCAATAGGGATGTTAAAATAAGATTGGACCAAATTGGATCAAAGGGAAAAGAGCACAATCTAAATTTGTCTCTCAAATTTAATATTGACAAATCTTTTAGGTGAAGCTACAACAAGACTTTGTGGGACAAGTTAGGGGATTTGTATCATTATAAATCCATGGTGAACAAATTTTTGTTGCGTAAGGATATGCATAACATGATGATGAAGGATGGAGAGTCAAAGAAAAAGCATTTGAGCACCTTAAATGTTGTGGTAAGTCAGTTATTATATGTTGATATTAATATTTTAGATGAATATAAGCACATAATTTGTTATGTTCTCTATAAGACTCATGAGATAGTCTGATTATTTCCATAGGTAGTAATGCAACTAATTTAAAATTTGAAGAAATAGTCTCATCCTTTTTATTGGAGGAGATGAGATGGAAAAACATGGAAATCCAAAATGAAGATGCCTTGTCTCTAAGAGCATTATAGCATCAATTATCACACTTATATACTTGATGCTCAGAGTCATGGCCTTGGGAAGCCCTTTCCCTTCATACTTGGTCCAATTACTAAAAAATATTATTTTAAATTCCATAAACGACTCTACCCTTCAAAAATCCCATGCACACGTGGGTCGAGCTATACCCAACCCGTGTATATGATTTAAAATATGAAAAGTATAAAAATCCCTATTTTATGGGTGAGGTTTACGGGTTACACCGGAAGCCTACTTATAGGAGCCGTGACCTAACTGTATTCCCAACTAAAAAATTTGTTTTGAGATAATATAAATACATCTCATGGGGAAGACCTAAGGGGGGAGAAAGATAGGATATTGCTATTATATCTAATTGGTACCTGATCAAGTCTAATTTATCCCTGTGCCTCCTACACTTCCATCCATAGAAAACCCTTGTTTTTTCATAGAGATGTCCATCTCCTTTATATGGCATCTATGTGTGTGCATTTGAAAGAGGATTGTTGAGGCTTGGGCTGGACGGATCTGGAGGAAGGTTTTGCTTGGAGCAGTGGATGAATTAGGTTGTATTCTTCCACATTATTTTGCAGCCATCAATAAAGAAGCTTTGTCTTGTTCTTGATGTTATGATCTTAATGCTTTAATTCATGTTATACTCTAATGATGTATGATTTCATGTTTTATATTTATATTCTTATATGATCTAACATTCATATCATGAACATGCTTTGAACTACTGCTAGTATATATGATTTTCTTGAATGAGTTGCAGATTTTGAAGAATTGGAGGAAGCAGAGGGTTTGGACCCTATGGGAACGACCTCAAATGGAGGACCTTCGGTACTATCTCTTCATCCTACTTTAGTAGTCTAAGAATTAGGAATTCTTGTTTTCTTGCTTCTTGTTGGTGTATGCCCTTTGATCTATTGGGGTTGTCAACCTAGATCGTAAGGTGTATTATTCTCGTAAAATAATTGGTGACTCCGTTGGGGAATACATATGGTATTTCGTAGTTTGGGTTGTTTCTCTCTTGATCTGGGCCTTCTTGTTTGGTTTCTTGCTTTTCCTAGTATCTTTGACTTGTTTGCAACCTGGGAAAAAAGTCCAATCTTATGGATCAGGCCTAAATTTTTATTTTTCTTTACTAATTTTTTATATGCAAGTTATAGTTTACACAGTCATGTATACACGTGCTTTTTTCCAAAGAAACATGTGTATATGTGTGTTTCCTTGAGAACAATCACGTATACATGCGGGTCTGTCACTTCACAGTCGTGTATGCTTGGTTTTGAATGAATTTTTCAAATGCTGAGTCTAGTAAAGGGTTTTGCCTGATTTTTATTACCTCTATTTAGTCATTGATTGTCTGGGAGAGTCTTGCTTCTTGCATATTTTTAGTTTCCTATCTCTCTTTGTGGGAAAACCTAGTCAACCTAGGGTTTGCATTTTGGTGAAGTATTGGTTTATGTGTTTGGGTTCAAGGCTTCTCAGTGAAGTTCTTGGTTGTTCTAAGCCTTTGGAATAGGGAATTGGTCTCAATTCACTTATAACCCAACCTTTACATTGCTTTGCCTTGCTTTCTTAAAAGTTGACATCTTTGGTTTTTTCTTGGTTTTTGAGAAAGTCCTTCTTGCAATCTTGAAAAGTTTTCTTGGTCTTCTTGAAATCTTTCTTGTTTGCTGGAGTTTTTATGTTGCTGTTTAGATCATTTTGTTTGATTTTGTAGCCTCTTTTGACTTTAAGTCTTATCATGCTTATGATTCCTGTGGCTTGTGAAGTTCGAGGTTCTTTATGCTTGAATTTGATCTTGAAGCCTTTAGTAGCTTTTGTTTTCTCAAGAAATCTTTGTGTCCTTAAAAAGAAAAAAGATGAAAACATATTTTGTTGCCTTTATTTTTCTTTTTGGTTTTGGTTTTGGTCTTCTTATCATTTAGAGCAAGTGTGAAGTCTTTTCATTAGGTTGAATTTGCTTGATTTTGGAAAAAAGTTTGTGATTGAATTTGTTCTTCCTTTTGTCAAGTTTTGGCCTCTTGATCTCTTTGAGAAACACATTTGCTTGTTTTAAGAGTAATCCTTAGAATCTTGCATTAAACATTTTAGTTTGCATTAGGATAGTTTCATTGTAAGCATTTTTAGTCTTTTTGTAGATTTTGAGTGTGTGAGCATGTTTTGAAAAAGAAAAGAAAAATTTGTGCTTTCATAGTTTGTTCGTAGAACCTTGTAGAAATCTCTTTCATCGAAGAAAAAATAGTTTCATATGCATGTAGCCAGGTTTTCTATTGATTTCTTTTTGTGTCGATAACATCATAAAGTTGCACTTCCATTTTACCCTTGACTTAAGAAAAGCCATTAAAATCAAGTGCTAAAACTAAAATGAACTAGAATTTTTTGATTTGTCATAGTAACATCAACTAGTCTAGGTCATTTAGGGCCTTGGAATAGGTGTGTGGAGAGTTAACTCTCTAAGGCCACTTTGAATTTAAACATAGAAGTTGATTAAAAGAGTGAAATATAGTGTCATGAAGTTGATCGGGAAAGCTCTTCTCTTCTGGGAGTTAAGCACGAGGGTGAGTGAAGGTAAGGAAGAGAGATACCCCCTCTCCTACTTGTTGGATCCCAACCAAAGATTGTTCTGCCCATCTTTCGATACGAACTGGAGACCTTAGTTTCCTTTCCTAGGGACCACATAGGTGATTGTGGGGGGGAATACTCGTGGTACCTGAGGCAGACATTGTATCACTCTCATTAGTACTTCTGGAGGGTTCCCTTGCGAAGCTTAGGTACTTGCACCAGAAAAGACTTTTTATTGGAGGTCAGCGTAACTATTTATGTTACCTTCGCTAGTAGGCTTGGGCCATAATTATCCAAAACTATCTTCGGAAGGTCCTTTACTTCAGTTTCTTGTAATTTAATGTCCAGATCTAATCACCCAGAGAAGAAATAATTGAAAGTAGCTTGATTTATTATATCTTTAGGGACATTTCAGTGAGTTCTATTTGCTCTTAGATTGCCATAGATTTACAACTTTTTGAGTCTTTACAAGTTTTCTTGATAATTAAAAGTGGTTGATCGACCAGTTCATCAGTCTAGGAGGCTTCGTGGGCTCTCACTTACGAGTGTCGAGCATTCTTCTAGAAGGCGTAGGAGCAATTCTGCTAGTGATTTTCAATCAGTAGCAACAAACACATCGAAGATTGATCCTCCACTTTAGGCTACAGTTTCACGGCTAGAGTGAAACTATAGCCTAAAGTCATGATTTGGAGAGGAAAACTCTAGTCCTTTCTAGGGTTTGTTCCAATCGCAAGACGAAGTTGAGGTTGAAGAGATTCTTGAGTCCCCTATGACTCCTTCTTCACCTCTTCCTCTCAATTATCCAGACGTTCTATTATACCATGGGACCCTGACTCACAGATTGGCAAGCCCTGGTTTTTATCATCCTTTTCCTATGATGGCCATTGTAGGGAGCACGAATCGGTTATGAGTGGTAATAGTGAGAATACTTCTCTTTCAGTTCAAGGAGGAGGCATTATTGCTATATCTACTATCACTCCTAGTACTGCAATATTTGGCTTTACCTCCATTCCATCTTCGAGTGGGGGAGGATCCGGTTGACCATATAACAACATTCCATTTATGGTGTTCATCGAACTCCCTAATTGACGATTTAATTAGGTTGAGTTTGTTCCAACGCACCTTAACTGGAAATGTTGCTAAATGGTATATAGAGCTTAATGGGGGTACCTTTGCTTCATTTGGTGAATTGGCTACTATGCTTTTGAACCATTTTCAGTTTCTCGTTCGATATGATGCTGGAACTGAGCTATTGGCTAGTTTCCAACAAGATAAGGCAACTCACATTTCTAACCATATTCAGGAATGGCGAAGAAGGAAGAGGCTCATTAAAGCCTATATTCCTAATGAATTCCTTAATGGTTTTTAAAATATTTACAACCATAAATTTCTAAGGATGTATCACTCTTAGGAGTATTCACCAAAGAACAAGCTATGTTTAAAGCCCAACAGTTAGAACTTATATATTCTCAGTCTAGAATTCTTGAAAAGATTTTTCTTGATGCTCCTTGATCTAAGATCGATTTAGCCAAATCGAAGCCAGGTCCCCATGCTGACAGTATAGTCAGATCGATCGATAATAGTACGACTAACCTGTTAAGTCAATTGCATAAGTTGTCTTTACAATCTGCTTCTTCATTTCAGGCATTGCTGTTAGTGCCTATGCCTTCTCAACCTTCCGCTATTAACGTTGTCCAAATTCTAACCCCAAAGGAAATAGAAAATTTGATGAGAAGAGAAAGGGATGAGGTAAGAAGAAAGATAAGGATGGGAAGGGTAATGCGAACAAACCCAATAATAATACCGGGGAGGGTAAAAGGAGTCCAAAAAGAAAGTTAAGTTTCCTTGCAAATTGTGCATTGGAAACCATTTAACTCATCTTTGCCTAAGATTCAGGATGCTCAATGCTTGTTAGTGTAGCGGGGTTATTTTACCTCCCAGGTAGTTCTAACTAACCGTTTTCCCAAGGGAAGCAAATGTTTTCTGGCGTGAATGTTAATACTAGAAACCCCACAGGGGGCAACTAGGAAGGGGAAAAAACATCAAATGTATATATGATGAGTTCTCATGTTGATGTTGCTACAATATCACATATTTATTTTGAATTGAAATCCTCTAAGAGTAAGGCCACTCCCGTTGTTCCAGAGTCG